>JBBCBC010000041.1:3924593-4403774 GCA_037126765.1 Stenogyne calaminthoides
AATCACATAACCTTATATTTAACTGTCTCAACAATCCTCTCAGGATTGTCAAACTACACTGCAATGTTCTACCCCACTATGCTGCTACTGATCTGCTGCATTACATCAAACCTCACCACAACTGCTGGTTACAAACTGATCCGTGAGTTGTTGGCTTCCACGTTCTTACAAAGGTCCGTTTGTGTGGATCAGATTTCCTGTTACACAATGGTAGATGAATGACAAGGCTAACCAACAAATTAAACACAATTAGTTACATGTCATTCATCTACTACGATCATCATTGTATAACAGGAAATTTCACTCCCTCTGTGCTGGATTTTTTTTTTTTTTTTAAAACCAACCTTTTCTTCTAATCTTACTTCTCTTCATAGGTACGATTTGACGAAAGAGGTCCTCACTGTATCGATAGCTAGTGTTATTGGGCTCGTCGGCTTCTTTCTTCCTGCTCTCCTCCTACACTTAACTGGATCTGAGCTGGTGCGGAATTTATATAGAATGTTGATTAAGCAACAATCTATTAGACCAGTTGCAAATTCATTCAACACCCAAGGAGGTTATTTACTGTGAATACGGCTCCTAACAGGCAAGAAGATCCTAAAACGTCGCCATAATTTTCTATTTTGAAATTGCCAATTTAGTCATGATTTGATTAATTAGGTGTAATTTTAGTTAATTTGTTAGTGGTCTAAATTATTTGTCACGTGTATCATTTCTGAACAACTTGGTTTTGGCTCCTAAAGGGGCCTCCTTGCATCCTTCAAAAAGTCCAAGATTGCAACTCCCTGCACTTGTGTTGGGGTTTGTACTTTGTAATTTGTATGATAAATGTTTCATCTCGTTTGATAAATTTGATTGGATTATGAAAGAAGTGGCCTGAACTTTTCTTTAATTACAAATTCTTTTAAAGAGTATTGGTTAGAAATGAACTCTGTTTGCGTTTACAAATATCAAATTTTGCACCTTAATATGGTGTGCGTATGTATACATATATATCCGTGAAAGATTCAGTATTCATATAATTTGATTTAATTTTCAACACTAAATGGCAGAGAATTATATGTATATGGTGTTGCGTGCTACCAGATATAAATCAAACTAACATCAATACATACACTGTTCTGCCCTACAATTACATAATTGAACTGCATTCTTGAAATTTAAGAACAAAATTTTGATCCACCAGAAGTCGATTAAAGCTTACCGACGCTTGTACAACAAGGTTTCAACTCAGGCCACTTAATGTCCATAGATTTTTGCTTCTCCTGCAATGAATAAACAAGAAGCTATTTAGCAAGAATCTCATTGCGAGATATCGTGCAATAACAAGGTATAATAGCTACAACAAAGGCAACAAACCTTTTTCTTAAAGTAGAACAGCATAAACATTTTATTGCAGAAGTCCTGCATAGAACATATAACTTTTATCCAAGATCACGATTTCTCAAGCCCTTCAGTAAATAAGAAAAGGGTAAAACCTTGGATGTTGAGGTAAATGCTAGTTCACATATGGCTTTAACGAAATTATTCGGGTCTGCTCCTCCAGTAGTAGGATCGAACCTGCTTTTAACTTCAGCTATTAAAAGTCACCCCCTGCACAGAGTCATAAGAACTTGTGTTATGTAAGAACCATAACAAAATTGGTGCTTTAACAAGGAAGACTAAAATCATGCATACCAAGGCTTAAGAACACGGTTTGCTTCCTGAAGATAATTAGGGAAGTTTGTTCCCATAGGCCATAAGTGGAGACAAAAGACAGCAATATCCACTGTGGAAGAGTCGAGCGGCGTCTACGTGTCAGAGGGAGAAACACATGTAAAGATAGTTAAACATCTCATTAATCCTCTAAATAAATATTCTAGCCGGGAAAATAGTTTTTTAGTCAGGGAAATTCCCTATTTCAGTTTAGGTCTTGTTGGCTTTGCGAATTGAAAATATTCATGTAATTTTCAATTTTTGAGATTTTGGTCAGGTAACCGGAGGTGAAACATCCAGTTGATGCGGAATTGGCGGAGTCTGATTGATCAACCAAATGTTTCACCTCCTATAGTTGGTTACAGGACCAAAATGTCGAAAAATTTATTGAAAGTTACAAGACTATCTTCAATCGTGAAAGTCGACAGGATTGGAACCAAAATAGGGGAAGCTTACAAAGACTAAAAACACTAATTTATCTTTTCTAGCCCTTTCTCTTCTAGTTACAAACAAACACAACAACAATAAAATATAGGAAAAAGCTTGGCACATACATTAGACATATCACATGCTATACTGAAGGATCATTCGAAACGAGATCCAAGGAGAAGACTTTATTCTTCACACTTCTTGCAAGTCGTGCGTATCCTGAATAAGTCAAAAACCCAGACATTTAGAGAAGTGAATAAAGTGAGATTCTTTAATCAGCTTAAAGATTCTTACCACAGCCAAAATCTGCAACAACTAAAGAAGGGCTTCGATCCTTTATCCACTTTATAATAATATCATTTGGTTGTTCAGGCCAAAGTGACATTTGCGCTTGGTATCCAGAATGGTACTGGAAAACCACGCAAGTATTAAGTTACAATGTGTCAACCGGTAAGATGCACACAGAACGAGTTGTATAAATACTAAAATAACCAATACGTTACTGGTTTAACCTGAAGCCTTGTCATCTAAAAACATTGCGTTGTAGTTGCACTAACAACAGCATAATGAATAACTTTATAACCCAAACCGTGTAATCGAGCAACAACTAAGATCTGAATCATCAGCAATTGCATATATATGACGTCTATTATGCAAAGTTGATAGTGCTGGGCTAATCATATCCCTAGGATCTTATTTTATTACACTCTGCATCGTAGTTTTAAGATTTTGTCAAAGTATGAATGCACATTCCACATAAGTGATAAGTGATGAATACTTTAGCAGTCAAGCTGCAAAAGGAAGCTTAAAATTCAAGTTAAAGACAGTTTGGAATTAAGAAATAGCAATGGCCAATTATCATGCTCTCTCTATGAGGCCAATTAAACTAATTAACAATATAGCTCTATCTTCTGAGATTTTCCCTACTACAATATCACGAGTCAATCAAAGATAACATACCACATTGAACAACGATGGATCATCTTTAAAATATTTCAGGGCATCATCTCCACTGAGCACCAAAAAATAAATAAATATATTGATATAACTTCAAATTCCAAGGAAATTACAATAGGAAGCATGGTACCTGCAAGTGTAAAGCTTTTCATTGATCATGCGGAAATAACCGCCCGATAACCTAGCTTTCATTTGTCCGACCAAAAAAAAAGTAAAATAATACAAATATATAATACAATAACCCTAATTTTCCCATTAAATTCAGCAAATTATGTGCTCTTACTTTGTCAAGGAATGACGAAGTCGATTTTGAGGTGGACTTAACCGTAGAAGAAGAACCAGAAGGCGCGGCGACAGAAGAAGGTTCATTATTTTGAACGGCGAGTTCGCCGGAGATACTCTTCCCTCTGTGACGGCCGTCCCCTTTTCCTCTTCCTGCTCCGCCCTTGCCCCTCCGTCATTTTTCTTTGCCCTCAACTTTCAAAGCTGGAAGAGGCCAAATTTATGGAAATGGGCCTTACTTGGCTGATGGCCCAATTCATCCAATGGGCCTAAAACTACTTTTACATGACAAATAGACTGGGCCTAAAATTACGGTAATATTTAATTTTAAATGAAATATGTATACGTGATTTTTTTTATAGATGCACAATAAATTGCGTATAGGGGTGAGAATAGACCAGCTATAAGTAGACTTATCCTTGAAAGACCTGGATCTGGTATATATGTGTTAGGCTCAAATCCGACCTGTTACCTGTGATAGATTTTTTAATAAGCTTAAATCTGACCTTTTTAATAAACGAACCGAGCCTAAAAGCCTGTATAAAGTTTTTTTAAGCCTATTTCACTTTAGATTATAAATTTTTAAAAAATATATAAAAATTTTGATAATAAAATGGGTAAATTTTGTTATAGTTTTAACAAGATTTAAAATTTATTGATGTTCAAGCTTATTTAATTGAATAATTGGATATTATATAGACGGTGGGTTCTAGTCCCCCGAATTAGTCGGTCTTCGGGTCGGATATCGGGTTATCAAAATAAATAAATTGAATATTATATATTTAAACAGGATGCCCTATTGAGCTTAGAAGACTCTTTTTAGGCCTAAGGGTGACCTGTATAAATAAATAGTCTTTTAAAAAGTTAAAGTTTGGCTTGTTTGTTTAAAAGGTCGAGCCGAGTCGGACATTAGTAGGCCGAGCCATAGGCCCCTGTCGAGTAGTCTGGTCTGTTTTCCCACCCCTAATTGCGTATTGTATTTCATGATAAATTATTTTAAATAACTTACTTGGAAAATAAAATTTTAAAATATATCATAGAAGACAAAAAAACTTGTATGCAATATTGCATCTGTGATATGTCTTGATTAGGCTTTTTTTTTTCCTAGTCAAACAATAGGGCGGGTTAGGGGCGGATTGTTTGGCGGGTTAATGGGCTTCCTCCTTCATCTTCACGACTCAGCGGTCGAGGCCGATTTCTTTCTTCTTCTTCTTCTTCTTTCTTCTTCTTCACTTCTTCTTCTTTTCTTTTCTTCTTCTTCTTCTTCTTCTTCTTCTTCTTCTTCGTTGCAACAAACAAACGACCAGGATCGCCGATTGATTTTGATGGTGGTGCGTATTCAGGTTTTTTCCTCTTCTTCTTTTGTTCTTCCTTTTCTTTCTCTTTCTCTTTCATATTCTTTTTGTTTTCTTCAATTTTCTCATCCTCGCAATTTTACAGGTGATTTCTTATGGTTTTGTGAAGCAGTTTTTTGGATCATACGCACTATTTTTATTTTAGAAATCTGTAATTTTGGATCAAGATTTTTTTCACGCCCTGTACTATTTTTTTTTTTTATGTAGAACACTCTTTTGCTCATATGGTAACACTCCTTTTGTTCATGTAGTAACACATCAAGTTGTTCTTTAAATCTATAATTTTGGACTGAAATTTCTTTTCGTGCTTGTACTGGTTTTATTTATGTGGTAACACGTTTTTCTTTATATGGTAACACTTTTTGTTCATGTAGTAACACGTGTTTTTTTAGTAATATGTAACACTGTTCATATATCGTCGTAATACTATGTGAATACGCATGTGTTACCATATGAATAATAATGTATTACCATGTGACCCATGTTACGTTATGAATATTTATGTGTTACGATATGTTTTATTAAGTGTTACGTAAGGTATGAAGTTTTTTCAATATAACAATGTAGTAACACACATAAATGTAGTAACACACAAAAATTTGACAAAAAATAAATAAAATTTAATATAACAATGTAATAACACTTATACATAGATGTAGTAACAAACAAAAAACAATGTAGTAACACTTATACATAGATGTGGTATCACACAAAAAATTAACAAAAAATAAATAAAATTCAATATAACAATGTAGTAACACTTATACATAGATGTAGTAACACACAAAAAATTGACCAAAAAAAATATAATAAAATTATGTGTTCAGTAGGATTTGAACCTGCAACTACATACATTAACAACAAACCTGAACCACTAGGCTACAATACATATTTGATAAATATATCCTTTTATTAATACATATTCGCCCGCCCAACCTGAAGCCCACAACCCAATGCCATGCATACCACCCCGACCTCGCCCGACCAGCGTCGACCCGCATTTTTTAAGCCAATTTGTCTTGATTGTGATGTATTGCACATAACACTAGTATGCAATATTTCACACAAGACCTTCTCATCATAGAAATATATATTTTATAATTTCATACATATATACTCCCCCCGTTCCGTGATTATTTTCACACTTTTTTTTTTGGGATGTCCCAAGATTATTTTCACACCTAAAAAAAGAAAAAAAAAATTCATAAACTTTATCCTCACAAAATTCATAATTTTGCACAAAATGTCATTGTTGTTAATTCATATTATGTGAATTTTGAAGTGGCTTTGTTATTTTCTGACTAATATACAAAGATAACACGTGTCAAACACGAGTTGCGTATGAAATAGAGAGTAAATATAGAGGTGTTGATTGGGAAATTTGTGAATCTTTTATTTGACCTTCGAGGGCCTATTATACATGCTTGGCCAACATGAGCTGCTTATTCTTGCAAGATAAGATTATATGTGGTAATGACATGTGTCCCGTGGGACTCGTCTAGCTGACATTTGGCTTTACTTGTGCCTGAAGTCTTCGACTTGTCATCTAGGTGCTTTATGTCTAGCACCTTGTCCGCTTGTTTGGCTTGATGTGGATTACCTCTGTTGGCAGGCCACATATCCGCTTGGGGGGACGGACACGT
This sequence comes from Stenogyne calaminthoides, assembly GCA_037126765.1. NCBI lineage: Eukaryota > Viridiplantae > Streptophyta > Magnoliopsida > Lamiales > Lamiaceae > Stenogyne > Stenogyne calaminthoides. The sequence continues at coordinate 3,930,955 of JBBCBC010000041.1, forward strand.
GCTCGGCCATTGTTTGTCGCGTCCTTCGGGGACATCGCGTGCTCCCGGATAGGGTGAGGATTTGCAATGCTCTGACCCACTCTGGGGACTAGAGTGTGTTTGTCCCACGTTGGCGACCTTGTGTTCGCCCCTGACAGCCCTTGTCGTTGCATGCTTCTCGTGCTCACCCTACATGGCGAGCACGTACGCCATCCTGGTTATGCCCCTGCTAATGTCACAGTGTTCGTCCTGGTCGCGGTGCATACCTAACGAGCACCAGGTTAATCCTGGATGCCACCTGTCCCGGTCATCTACTTGGCGAGCACGAGAGGGGGACAGACTGGTGACCAGCTCGCCTATTGGACCACGTGTATATTGGGCGAACACGTGACTGGTACCTTTTGACCGGGAGCTGACCGGGTACAACAATCATTATTTTTACTCATACACACAAACAATTCAACTCATTTTTATTTATATGTAAAAATTTATAAAATTACCCTTAAAAATCACTTATTATTTCATTTTCTTAAAAACTATTACATATCACATGTGAAAAAAAAATTATGGGACTGACTGAGAGAGTATTATTTTTTTAAAGTATGAAATATATGCTACTCCCTCCGTCCCGGTTTAATTGTCTCGTTTCTTTTTGTTATTTTGTTTAAGGAATAATATTAAAATAATATAAATGAAGGGTAGTTTAGAGTATTGGGAAAGAGGAAAAATGTAGGTGGAATAGTGAGTGACATTTTTTATAATATTGTGTGAAAATTGAAAATAAAAATTATGAATAATGAAATTACTTTTTCTTTTTATAGAATGAGAAAGTTATAGTGAAACGTAAAAAAAAAACAATTATATACAGGCGTAGTATACTATTACTCCCTCCGTCCCGGAAGACTCTGCGTCAACTTTTTGGCGCAGAGATTAAGAAAAGTTATTTTATGGGAGGTAGTAAGTGTGTAGGGGGGGTAATAAGTTTGTGTTGTAAGATTATAAGTGGAGAATAATATGTTCATTTTTGAGTGTGCAAAGTCTTATGGAACATACTAAAAAAAAAGTGTGTTAAGTCTTCTGGACCGGAGGGAGTACTACATAATACATTCGATTATATATGCAGTGGTTTGGAAATTTCATATTAATATACGCTTAACTTAGTGCCAACATAAATAATTTATTCATTAATGATGAATAATTTAAACAAAATATATACTACTACTACGGATGCATAGAGAAAGCACTAATTCTATTGTCACGCCATCATTATTAAGTTCTGTGCCCTGGTTAATTTATTTATTTCTTTTGAAGTTACCAAATAGACAGAGCATGAATTTTCTGTATCATCCTGTAAAGACTGAAAAGTCTTTTTATGATGATAATTTATTAATAAATATAAAATGATTTTATGTATTTTTAATTATACTTTCACATATAATAATAATTATATATTTAATCTCATTGGTATGTATTAATAATTTTTTTTTACAAAATTTGCGTCGAGTTTGATAAGAATCCATTTTTAATGATAAGCTTCAACATATTTCGCTACGGACAAATTCTTTTTACCAGACATGCTAATGTCAAACTCGCGCCTATTCGGGTGACTCATATATTTTATTAATAGACTTTAATACGTACAGGTGACGGTTGAAGATTAATTTAGTTTATATGTCGATTTTCGGTGAATTTAAAATTGTATGTATGTATTATTATATTGAGTTTATAAATTTTCTTTTACCGATTTCAAAAGTCAATTTATCATTAAGTTGTGTTTGACATGTGACATTATATTTTGTTTGGTTCCTATAGTGGGGTGGTAGAGTTAAGGCATCTTTCTAGCAGTTCAATTCCTCAATTCTATTTTTGTATCGTTGATATTTCATCATATTGAATTTTAAATCTTTAACGTATATGACTCAGAGTGTAATTTATTGAATATTTTTTATTATTCTATTTATCATTCATCCATATTATAAAATATAAAATAGAATATCAATTATAAAATATGTGATCTCATTCATGTTTCTAGACATTTTGATGGTGTTACTGTTAGCGTCGCTCGTTTTTTACTACTCTTTCATATCTTTCTAGAATTCTGTAAACATTGAATGGATGGAAAAATGAGATACTATAGCTTCATCAAAACTAAAATTATTAAAAAAAAAAAGATAATCAATATTTTTTGAGTGGATCTTGTGTGCATCCAGGTACACCGTGAACTCATAGTGCATTTTAGAACTATGCAACTTGTTTATACACTGAACCGTGCAACTATTAATATGGAAAAAGCAGTTTACTTTACGCTTCAAAGATAAACAAGTTAATCTTTCAATAATAACAAAGTTGCATAATTCTAAAATCTTGACTATTTATGAATGTCATCTTGACTTGAATCATCTACAAAACTTTTTTATTTTTTTTTTTTTTTTTTGGGAAACTTAGAAATTAGCAATCTCACAATTTAATATTGTCTCCTATTCCCTCAGCCAAACTATGGGCATTGATGAGCCACCACATGATGCCCCGTTTTTGCAGGAACCATGCATAGATTAGCATTATCAAACGGGTAGAAACATTAATGAGGCTGGTACACAATCTTGTATCACAATGCTAATACCAATTACCAATGTACCAAACCCTAAGCAAACTTTAATGAAGCCCAAATTCACAAATCACAACCCATTCTCATTTCTCCCTATATAAACATACAAAGGCTAATCAACCATCTCACAAACACCACAATCATTGCTCAAAATACTTACCATTGCTGAAAACAAGAGAAGATGGAGCAAGTCGAAGTCGAATCCAACACGGGCATATCTTTTCCAGTTAAATTGGATGACGGGAAGCTTCTGAAAGCCGTAGGTGTCCGAAAGAAGACCATGATCGTCAGCATCAAAGTATACGGCTTTGGTACTTCCCTCATACTCATGTCTTTCACATAATTTTCACTATTAACAGCAGATAAATACACAAAGTTAACCTGAATCTTTGGCTGAGATTGCATAATTTGCATTTGCAGGGTTATATGCAGACAATGAGAAACTGAAAGAACTAGTAAGGGCAAAATTCGAGAGAGCACCACCTAAACCAACGGCGGAAATGTTTCAGATGGTGATCGACAGTGATTTTGGGATGGTGATTCGCTTGGTTACGTCTTACTCTGGCCTAACCATGAGCATGGTTAAGAAGGGCGTTAACGAAGCGCTCGGAGCATCCATCAAGAAGCTCACGGGACAAAAGAACGACGAACTAGCCAAAAAGTATTTAACTATAACTACCTACTGACTTAGTAGTTCTTGAACTAAATATTTACATTAAAAGCTGACCAGATTTATCTGTCAATTCCAGGCTTATGGGAGATGCATCAGATGACATAAAGCTCACACCTGGTTCTGTTATTGAGGTATCCAGGAATCCAGGATATGTACTTCAAGCAAAAGGTAAAACTAGTCCTAAAAAATCTTCATCTAAACTTTTTTTTTTAAAAACTAGTGATCTCACTTGATCTGTTCTAACTGCAGTTCAGGATAAGGTAATAAGCACGGTTGAAAGCGAACTACTCTGCAGGGCGTTCATGTACGGCTACTTGGGTGAAGATCCTTTCGACAAAGAAGCCAAGGTAAAGTTTGGTGCATCGATGCTAACTCTTTTCTAAGAAGGATCCTGGTCTGTATGAATAAAGCAAAAACAAGAGGTCTACTATGTAATGCTAAATAATTGCTAAATAAGAATGTGATGCTTAGATGAAAAAGTTCATGAATACCCCTCATGTCAAAAGTTTCGATTTCTGTCTCATGAATAGCACACATCAGAAGTTTCAACATTGTACTAAACTAATGCATATGGAGAATGGATGAGCATACATACCTCTTTTATCAAGTTTAATACAGCACTAAGAATCTCGTATACTGTTAATAGTTGTACACCTGTTGTACGGTGCAATCATACATAACTAATACTTTTCAGTGACAACAACCAATAGTAATAAACTAATACTTTTTATCAAAGCAACTAATACCATTTGTAAATACACTTGAGTTGCACGGCGCACCTAGTGTATACAAGCTTTTGTGTAAATAGAAAGATGAGAAATGCTGTTGAATATGAATTTGTGGAGCAAAATAATTATGAAGAAGCTCATATAACCTCATATATACCACTCAAATCAGTAAGAACCAAGAAAGAAATGCTTGTGTTCAGACAAATAAGGCCTCCTATTACATATCATGTAAAAAACGCTATAGCATAAATTTAATCAGATGAAGCCATGAAGAACTTTACGAGGATCCAATTGACCACTGCAATAGCTCGAGGAAACTGTTGACAGCTCTTGACGACCCCTCCATTCTTCATTGGGTTTCAATACTATTGGATTTTCAATTGCAGCTGAATCTACACATAACATTGTTTTGTAATCTTCATCACCTAAATCCGGGAGAGCCTTTGCCTTTTTATCCCAAGGGTTCCATACAACTGCAAATTATGACCTTTACATCACAACAGTGTCCAGAAAATGGTTGCAAGTTTTCTAGAAATTTGTAAAATTGGTCCCATAATTATTGGGTTTTGGTGGTTTTAGTCTCATAAGAATCAGTTTTCTCAATTAAGTCCCGTGACTTTTAAAATGATGCAATTTTAGTCCTATATTGACAATTTCTTGTTTTAGGATGATATTAATTTGTGATTTCTTTTTAATTGAAATTAATGTGTTGGGGTTTCATTTTTCCACATAAGCATGCCAACTCATTAGTACGGTTGCTACATGGAACTCTGGCAGCTCACGTGAGCAGCAAGTGCAAAAATCATGCAATATTGTCAATATTGGACTAAAATTTCATCATTTTTAAAGTTATTGGACTTAATTGAGAAAACTAATTCGTACAGGGCTAAAATCGCCAACACCCAATAGATACCGGACCAATTTTGCAATTTATTCCAAATCTTCAGATCATGATATTTAAGTGCAAGCGAGAACAAACGAAAGCACCTGAATCAGGCATCCCTTCTTTGCGAAGCACAAGAGTAAATTTCTTCTCATGGTCTATTATGGCTATCTTTGTCGGCGTACTTAAATAGACCCGATCAATCTAGAGCAGAAAACAAGTTATTAAGTGATGAATCCCAGGTGAATCATTATACAGAAAGAAAGGTTTAAGTTCAAAATTCTACTTTTTCGACAACAAAAGATAGAAACCTAATCTGGGTGACCAAATTACAATTAGGGAGGTCCTGATAGGCATGCAACAGAAGCCAAAATACATTACCTCGCCATCAAAAGTAATTGCATCAGCCTGCTCTGTATACCTTTCTCTTTGTGACAAATTATCAAAGTAATCAAGTGTCTCCAAGCCCTCAACACGCACTTCACTGCAAAATCAAACAGCCTCATCTGAGAAGGATAATAAAGTGTCCAGCCAAATTAGATTTAACAACTGATACGATGACAGAATTTCTGAAATGTAAAATAAAGCATCCATCAGATTTGTGAAGTAGATGTAACAACAATGTGCAATAAACTAGCATATAGACAGATATACATACTTCAACAGAAAGTCTATCAAGTATATAATGTGTCTATGATGATGATCATGGACCTTGAAAGTAAAATATAGTAAAGCAATGAGGTAAAACCTGATATCAGACACAGGTAGGTAATTGCGAAAAGCAAATGTGAAGGAGAAGTTCTTGCTATCAGTATTTCGCACACGAGGGATCAAGGTGAGCTTGTCAGCACTCAAAGCTATACGTAGACGCAACTCAAATCTGCAAACAGAAGAAGCCAACTGAAATAAGGATTTTAATTACTATTATTATCATCATTATTATTATCTATTAAACGCATCACATTGTTTGCATCTTCACCTATGTGGCCAAGTCTTTAGATCTTCTTCTGTGGATTTCAAAATAAGATCCACCGTTGACTGATTGTTGACTACTGGCAAAGATGAAGGGGAGCTGTCCAATGACCACAACCTATTCCGTGCAAATCCATGTTGCTCTAGTGCACCAAAATTGGAAAACTAAAAGGGCAAGCACAAAATAAGAACACATTCAACCACTTAACTAGATCATAATTGTGATGAATTATGGCTAATTTGGAAATTAACCTGTGGAAAACAAATTGGTATGCCCCCCCTGAGAGCCTTGGATGCATTCCGTATAGCCTAATAAACAACATAAGGTGTAGTATAATTGTCAAGTTAGCCACTTCTATACTCTAGTTAAACATAATTTTCACAATTAAATTAGATACTGTTGTGTATATCTTTTGCATATATTTATTCATACATAAACATATAAGTTCACCTTAGTGCTCATGAAAAGCATTTCTTGTCTCTTTCCATTCTTCCAAGAAACCACCTGCCCACCATGTAAAAGGACCTACCACAACAAATAAACCGGTTGGATTAGATTTCCAATCCTCGTGGTGATCTCTTTTTAGTAAATAATTATTCGAGTTTAAGAAATGTAAATTTCCCCTATATATTTCCAATAGCCTGAGTATTTCTTGGTGCAATTTCTTATCAAGCAGAGAGAGAAACTTGCCAAGACATGAATAAAATCGTAAATCATCAAACAGAAGTTTGCATAATATATTAACACAGATGCCGCACACTATTTGAAAATTAATTACACAAAATTAAAGGTAAAAGAAAAAAGCGAACCTCAGCCGTGGAACCAGTGGGTTCTGATAATATAATCCGCGGCGATCCGTCGCCGTCCTTAATTAGACTAAACGGCGTCGTACTCATCCTCAATATCTCACGCAGATTACTCACAAATAACAATCGATTCTACCTTCCCTCTCTCCTCTCTACGAACAACAATCACAACAAAATAAAACCGAAAAAAAAGCGAGAAAAGTAAAAAACGATACGGATCAATTAAATTCAGGTTCCGTACCTTAAGATCACAATGACAACTATTATTCCGAATCAATGAATCAAACAGAAGAAGCAACTCAAGTATTTTGCCTCAGAAATCGTCGATCAAGCCCTCAATTTAATAAGCAATCGGCTTCGAGTTTCAATAACAAGCCGCCTCAATTCATCACATCACAATTCAGGAATCTATGTCGTTTGCAATAATCAAAGCCAATTATGGGATGGCAAACAGTATTTTCCGATTATAGGAATTGAATTTAATGTACCAATTAATTCTTCCATCGGATTCGGATGCTTTATATGCTTCAGTTAAAATGATTTCTGAGAAAAATAGAGAGGAAAAAAAATGGACCAGCTTTACTTTGGAATTGGGTCTGTTTTTTTGAGAGCCAGTGTTGTTCTTCCACGTGGGTAAATTAAATACTTGGGCCCGGCCTTATAATTTCCACAAACACAAACATTTGTTTATTTCTATTCTTGGAATTTCAGTTAAATATTTTGATATATGCACATTTTCCGTCCCACCAAATCTAATAATTTCTATATTTGGTATTTTAGTTTTTTATAAAAATATTTTAGTTAAATAATTGGTAAATGAATTTCCCAATCTCACCTTAGGGGTAATTACGCTCTAGTACAAAAAACTTGTACATGCTAGCCAATGGGTACAACTCAATTTTAAAAGAGTTACTAGTTACAATTTTATAAGACAAATTCTCTGTTTTAACCTTTAACCCCTAATTTATAAGTTTTGATTTAATTATTATTTTAATGGTCTCACACCCTAATACACGTTTCTTCCACCTATATCTCCCTCTCCCCCCATTTCACTCCATTTCTCTCTCTCTCATCAATTATTTCTCTCACCATCTCAATTAATATCTCTCTCTCTCCATTTTTGGGAGGCAATTTTCTTTTAGGGCGTCGATTTTTTTGGGATTGAAGAGTTAACGGTGGCGGTGGTGGTGGTGGCTGGATTAACGGCCCCATACCCTATAAGTCTCTCTCCACGGTGGAGGACGTCGACGAGTTTCTTGGGGTTGTGGGTGGTGGTGGGTAGGCGTCGAGAATGGTGGTTACGGGACGGTGGTGGCTAGGCGCCGGAATGGTGGTTTCTGAGGCGGTGGTGGGTGTCTGCGATGGATTGGATCGGCGGCGAAGGTGGTGGTGGGTGGGCGGTGGCGGATCATATAATGTGGATCCGAAAAATCATCCTCCAGGAAAGGACAAATATATATCTATTTTGTTTTCTGAATTTTTTTACTTTTGATCCGTTTTTGCATCGGAAGTTTTGATTTTCACCATCGGATTTTTTTTTTATTTCGGATCCAAGAAAGGACACATCTGCTTTTGCATCGAAAAATCAAGATTGTTCTGTTGTGAAATTTTGTTTTTCTTTTATTTCTGAGCTGTTTTTTATTTTTTTTTTTTAAATGCACCGAATCAAGATTGATATGTTGTCTGATTCTTTTATTTTTTTATCAGTTTTTGCAAATTTCATTTTTCTTTTTTTCAATTGCTCAGTGGTTACAGATTGATTTTTTTGCTACTGGAGTGCTAAAGCTTTGTTGGTTACAGATTGATTTTTTTTTTTGTGTTTTAATGGTGAAAAAAAATTATTGTGCAGGAAAGCTTTTTGGTATGTGAAAAATGTATGATTGATTTTTTTAGAATTTGATTTTGTATATGTACAAAATCTATGTTTATATGTCATGTTTATATGTACAAAAATGGATAGCTTCTAGTATAGGGGGTGGAACTGTGGAAGTGGTGATTCTGCGAAGATTCAAATTGATTACGTGTACATTCAATGTTTTACACGTGTATATAATTCTGTTACTATATATGCAATGTAATTTTAGTATATATAATATTTTTTTAGCATATGCAAATGTATTTTTATGTGTGTATGCAATGTATTTTTTAAGTATATTCAATGTACTTAGTGTATATGCAATATTTTTAGTATATGCAATTTTTTTTTGAACGATGAGTTTTTTAATATGTAAATATGCATTTTTTTTAGTTTGAACAAGAAATTAAATTATTAAATAATTTATTAAGTCATTTTTAAATTAACTTCAGTATATAAATAAAATAAAAATTATTAAAAATTCTAATGAAAATAAAACAAAATTATAAAAGAATTATTAAATTTATTAAAAAAAATAAGAGATGGGAAACATATTATCTTAAAGAGATAATATTTTTTATTTTTTAGAATATTATTGTAAATTAATTCGTGTGGGGTCCCCCACAAAATAAAATACATCTTAAATGAAGGACAAAAAAAATGTAGAATCAAGACAACAAAATTTAAAAAATAATGTAACAAACTTTTTGGGCCCCAACACAAAAAGTGTGATTAACAAGACAAAATAAAAGGCACATCATCTTTTTCAGTGGTGATGGGACCGTGGGTAGTAAAGATGAAGAAATGAAGAAAGAGAGTGTTGGGGGTAAATTAGAATTTTCCCACCCCTCTTAATAGTGTTTTGTATCTGGGCATTATTTCCATTTTTCAATTGTAGTGTACAGTTATTGCCCCCTCACCTTAATTCGCGTATCTTTTCTTATTTGACCTTTAAAATACTATAAATACAATCGTCGTTTATTTTATGTGAAAATTAGAACTCCGATCTTTTATATTAACTTTAAAAAAATTTAATAATGTATTTATATATGGCTTACTTGCAAATAAAATTACCATTTTTCACTGAATTGTAATTTAATCTAAATTTTTGGATAATTACAAATAAATAAAAAAATTAAATATTGAATCAAAATATGATAATTTATTAAATATTTTTGGATAATTTGAAAGGTGGTGATTTTATTTGCAATTAAACCTTTATATATTGACTCAAAATATGATAATTTATTGGATATTTTTTTAGAGTGGGTCTCATGTGCACTGAATAAGATTATCTTATTCATAGTGCATTTTTAAACGTGCAAACTATTCAAAAGCAAACGCATAACAACTATTTCAAACCGAAGAATGCAAATATGTTCCCATACTAAAAGTTGCAATTTTCTGTGTAAACAAGTCACACTTTTCAGCATAATGAATTGCATGCTCTAAAATCTGATATATGAGTCTGCGGTCTGTGGCTGAAAGTCATCTAAAAAACCTAGCCTATGTTTTATTGTTTCTCATGTTATTCACCCATATTATAAAATATAAGGTAGAACATCAATTAACAAAAAGTTGATCTCATTCCACATTTTCTTGCTTTATCCCCGAAATCTAGTTATCCCCACTTTTATAAAAAGGAAATTAATAGGACTACATAAATGATAAACGTACCACAAATAAAAAAAAACATAAATACAAGTAAAACACATTAAATAAAACACAACAAAATGCATCATAATCAATTAAAAGCATCTTTTTTCTACTTATCACATATTATTTAATTACATAAAATTTTCATTTCCATGCAAAAAAAATAAATATATATATATATATATATATATAGAATTTGCATTGTATGTGACACATGTAGAAAACTTGTTTATATTAATAGATAAGACAAATAATAATTTTCTTTTATCAATTGAAACTCAAAATATTCATTAAAATTCATACACAACTTTTTATAAAATACTAATGAATATATCTTGGGGCTTAATTAATTCTTCAACCAGAATCAAACATATTCTTATCATGTTTAATCTTTCATTGGGTAGGAAAAAAGATATGATAATAGATATTTGACACTAGCCAAAGATGGTTATTAATTGGAGATCCCTCTAAGTTTTAAACATAACTTACTAATTCATAATAGAAACTTGGATAATCTAAAAAATATATCTTGCAAACTAGAAATTCAGTGTGTTCGGCTTTAAAAGTCGCCAACACAGAAAAATGTTGTGACGTTTTCAACCAAACAGAAAATTGGGCACACCAAAAATTTTACAGTTGATTCATCCCTCCAATTCCAAATTGTTTGTTTCAATTTAACAAAATTCATTCTTAAATGCTAAAGAAAATAAAAGTATATTATAAACATTAGAAATTCAAAAAATCAATTTTCTGCAATAATTAAAATTTAGATTTTTTTAAAACTTTGAATAGTCTGTTTCCGTGTTTGTCTAAATAAACTCACCTTCAATCTTGTTTGTTAAAGAATCAAAATACAAGTTTCTTTTTTTGGAAGGGACATATGGCTTCTTTGGGAAGGTGATAAAATAATATCAATTTTATCAAGAGTGGGTAGAATTGTAATAAAATGGGATATATTTAATAATATAGGATAATTTTTAAATTTTAATGAGGTGCATTTAGTATTTTAGTGAGTATGTTGTGAATGAAATTTTTTGGGTAGCACTCTATCCGTCTTCTTTGAACCAGAGCCTCTTCTACTTATGTGTCACCCATATATTTTTTATTTTAAAATTCTCTTTTTTAATTATTTTTTATTTACGGCATTTATGTGCCTCTCATTATGTGCCACCATGTTTTTCTTTCCTTTTTTAAAATTCCTTTTTTTCTTATTAATTTTTATTTACAGTATTTCATTTCAAAAAAAATTATTTCTCTCATCAATTTTTATCTGTCGATTTTACATTACATTTTAAAATTTATTCTAAATTTATTTTTATCTACATTTTAAGATAAAAGATGTCTACTTTTAAAATTCTCTTCTCTCTTAATTTAATTCTCGTCCATATTCATAATTTATACCTCCATTCATTTGAATCGTGTGATTATATTTTTTTTTTATACTAACTCACCCTCACAATACATAGTGAATTTTTTTGATCCAATGATTGCCAAATTTTCTTTAGAATCATCAAGGTTTTCCTAAACAAGTAAGTTAATTCCTTGTTCATATCTTTCACTCTTCTCTAAAAAATCCTAAAAGATCCCTAGAATAATTGAATGAAATAATTACAACCTAATACAAGATATAGAGTCCCCATACAATCTAATACAATTACTTTTTCTTATTACATTCAACTACAAAAATTGATAATCAAATGACTCATTTACCCTCAATTGATTTACACATTTCTCTCTCCTCTGAAAAAGTAACCGGCCAAATATTATCCATCCACCTCTCTCTCTACCAATCATTTTCAAAAATCAATCTCTCTCTCACACGCTCACTCTCTCTCTAAACTCTAAACGTTCTTGACTCTGTAATCACCGGACCACCACCCCTCTTCGCCAACTGAACCGTCACCCCTCTTCACCAACCGCACCGCTGCCGTTTGTCACCGTTGTACCGCAAAAATATTTGAGGCTGGACTCCGACGGATATGAGGTCGATCCCGTCGACAACGAACAGCACCGCCTCCCCTTACTGTCGCTCCTCTTCTGAATCGCCTCAAAATTCTTCTTGGTATATCCTAATTTTTGTTTTTTTTTTCTTTTTAATTTTGGAGTCAAACTTATTTTTTTATCTATGGCTGTTCGATTTATTTTGCTTAATTTTTTGCGGATCTATTTTTTAGTTACGTAGATATTTTTTTATTTTTTTAAATCTATTTTTCCAATCGGGGAATCACTGTTGACTAGGTGGAGGAGGAGTGGTTGTGGGGTGAAATCAAGGCGGAGGCTCGTTTAGATGCAAAGGAAGAGCCAGCTCTAGCGCCGCCCTCTAATTCGCCACCGCTGCTGACTTGCGCGCCGCCGAGAATTTTTTTGGAAGAATATATGGTATTTTTTCAGTTTTCCTATCATTTTCAACTGTATTTTTATGTGAATTGAAGTTTTGTTTGCTCAGACCTGTCTCTTTGGGGTAATTATAATTGTGCTCAGATCTATTCTCGGATTTTAGAATGAGTCCCAGAAATGAGTTGTTATTTTTGTTGTTGAAGCTTGAATGAAATCTGGACATATGCTTTTGTGTTTCTTGTCGTTGGAGTTTAATGATTCGGGTGTTTTGATTTTTTAGGTAAGTTTTGAGGAAAATAAGGGTTTAATTTCTTCATTTGGGGTTGTGGGTTTTCTTTAATTTGATGTTTCTTGGTTTGGATTACAAGATTCACTGTGTTAAAGACTAGTTTCATATTTTCTGCATTCCTATTCTTGTTAATGTTGGAAGGGTAAATTTTTTAAATTCTGAAGAATGTAATTTTGATTTTGTTTTGTGTTTCTCTTATAATTAGGGAACAAATGTGTTGGTTGGAGTGCAAAATTGTTTGATAAACTTACATGTGTTTTCAGTATCTGCCAAAATTAGTTGATGCTTGTTGTCTCCCACACTCATTCCAAGATTCATGTTGGCTTTCACAAGTTTCTTCATCTTCATTGGTGCAAGAAAATCTTTGTTCAAGATAGTGGATTCTTGGGCTTTGATTTCCTCATAGATGATAATAAATGTTTTACAAGTTAGAAATATATAAGGTTAAAGGTTGAAGTACAAATAACAAAAAACAGGATTAAAGATCGATTGAAAGAGCATTTATCTACAAAGATGAAGTTTATGAATCTTGGATCCAAGCCTGATTAGTTTCAAAATGATGAAGACAATATATGTGGCTTAAAGTTTCAGAAGATCTTAACTTTTAAGATATTGGTTGATGTATTAGGATATGTATGAACAAGGTATCTATGATTGTGTTATTCAATAATCAGCTTATTTGTGGGGATAATTTTCTTGTTAATTTGGATTGGAAAAGAAACATGTAATCAACTTATTATGCATGTACTTTTTCGGTATTTTTCACTTTATTTATAAAATTCTCACTACACCTAGTAAAATTTATACTAGTGTTTTAAATATTTAACTTTACTTAAAAAAAAACTCACAATATCAGGAAAAAAGTTTCACTTTAACCAAAAAAATGTGTACTTTAGTTAAAAATGTTGCACTTTGATAAATCGGGACATAATTCTATTTTTTTTTATAAAAAATGAAAATTTTTGTTTAAAAAAAATAAATATGAATTTTGTTATTAAAAAAGTGAAATATTTTTTTATTAAAAAAAGTATATAATTCTTTAATTTAAAAAAAAAAAAAAAAAAAACAAGTTTTTGAAATATGAAAGAATATATAAAAATGAAGAAGGATAAATTATATAAAAAAAAAAAGATAAAGTAAAAAAAATTGTCTGCACTTTAACCAAAATTTCTGCACTTTCAGAAAATACTGTTCATTGATGTGACAAGCCTGCAGAAAGTTTGCAGTGACCTAAAGGGAAAAGAGTGGCATTTTAATCTTTAATAGTGCAAGTATGTAGTGGAGTGTAATTGGAAAAATATTTTGTATTAAAATGCTTTTTTGGGTGGACTTTGTACCCCAATGTTTTTTTCCCTAATTGAATCACTATTTCTTTTTAAAAAATGTCAATATCTTTATAATAATAATAACAATTTAAATTGCGCATATACCCCTTCTCCCCCAAAAGTATGCTCGAAGGGCCGAAACACGTTTTACGAAAAAGTAGATTAAGTACGTTTATGAACACAATTTTTTCATCTTTATTGTTCAACAATCATTTAATTACTCAAGTTATCTTTATACTTTACTCACAATCAATTATGTTATTCATAAATGAACTTGACCTATGTTTCCGTAAAACCTGTTTCAACCATTTATAAATTTGAAATAATGTCTATAACTAAGTTAAATTAATCCGACTAAATAAACGTTTTCCTCCTTCATAGTACGCGAGGCAACCGACTAGGAATCTGATACAAGAAAATTGGTTTGATTTAATTTCTTTTGCATTTGATTTTTTTTCCCATAATATCTATAATAGAAGAATTTGTTAATGTGATAAAGTTAACATTAAGATATTGTACAAATTATAGGTGGAGATATGAATTTATCTGGATACGATTGTTCCTTTTTTTTTCTTGATCGGTTTGTTAATAAAACCAAATATTGCGCTCGATAGTGGTGTATCCAGGTGTGTGAAGCTGCTCGATTTAAAGACCAGGAGAAGTGGTCATGGCTATATGATCAGAGTGGGATTGCAGAATAGCTTATCTCTGTTGAATGCTTTGTTGAATCTGTACAGAAAGAAGGGCTCAGAGAATGTTGCATTGAATAAGTTTACGATAATGGAAGAGAAATACGTGATACATTATTTTTCATTAACGATTAAATTTAAAACTGAAATTATTAGACGGAAGTCGTGAAATAAAATTATACTATGTGATAAAACTTAAGAAATCAACTGTAGACGCTCAGAAATGAATTGATGATAGACACAATTTTCAACAGTATAGTCAACAAAAGCGTAGTCTGTAGATTTTTTTTAGATTTTCAATGTCCGGGGGTATTCAATACGAATTCTCAAAAGTCTTTAAAAATCTCAAAGTATTCAAATACGGATTTAAAAAAGTCTTAAAAAATCTTTAGGTATTAAACAGTCTATGAATTTTAATACTATATGGATTTTCTTTAATTCTCTTTAAAAAATATAAATAGATTTCACTCTCCAAAATCTCTTCTAACAACAATTGGAGATTTTACGTATTCTCTCAGAGAACTCTGAAGAAGAAAGGTCAGAAAAGAAAACCTTTGTTGTTCACCTGCCATTGCTGCCCCCCACTACCGTCGTCGCCGTTCTCCTGCCACCGGACTAATCAACGCTCACCCCCATGCTCTGCACAACGCTGCCTCACACCGCTCGCCGAAGCGGCACCCCTGTCCACCGCTCGTCGCTCACCGCCTGACGCCGTCATCCCTCCGCCTTCGCAGCCCGCGCAGGTATGCAGTTTTTTATTTTTTTAATTTTTATTGGCAGAAAGTTTTTTATTTTTTCAATTTTCATTGGCAGAGTGCTAATTCTGGTTTTTAGTTTTTCTAAATAATTTGGATAACTTTTTTTTATATACAAGTAAGTGTGTTCCATATACATTTGCATCAATAATTGCAGCGCCGGAGTCTATGGAAATCCATGTAAATCAATAAAAAAAGTATATTCCACAATCCTGTCAAGTCTATGAAAATCCATGTAAATCAATAAAAAAAATCAGCCAAACTCTGCATGGAGTCTATGGATTTTCTAAATTCACAAACATTTTAAAGTAAAAAAAAATCCAATAGAATCCCAAAAAAAAATCCAATAGAATCCCAATTGAATACACCCCCTAATTCATATAACAATTTTGTCCAAAATTGAACAATTTCGAATTTCCAAAACCCTAATTTCAATTATTCACTCACAGTTCAAAGGATTTTTAGGAATTAAGTTCCTTCGATTAAGGTATTACTTACTCTTGTTGCAGTTTAATTTTTTAATTTCGAGATATCTGACGGTGCGTGATATTACTAGGGTTTGTAAGAATTAGGTTTTCTAGGGGTGTTAAGATTTAATTTTTAGGTTATGGATTTGAAATGTAAGATTTAGGTTTTCTAGGGTTTGTGTTTTTTATACGGTTCGTGTTTTTTTTCTTGATTTTGATTTTCCGTGGATGCTGGCTGGTCTAGTGATATACATTCTTGAGCACTTTCCTTTGAAAAAACTGGAAATAGCCCTAAATTATGATCTTTGCTACTCCAAATCATTAAATCCACTAATCCCAGAAGTACCTTAGCAAAATGAACATTGTTGATTGTCTCCTTCAGTTTGAAGAAATTGACCCAAATCTTGGGGTTAGCTTTCACGGCGTTCCTGCGCCAAGCTTGGCGCTGCTTCTCATTCAAGTAAGATCTGGACGCATTGCACCAGTTCTTTGCCTAATATTTTGTTTCGGTATCATGAATCTTTTTAATTTCCTTGTCTTTAGCCTTGGGTCTACCCGGTTTCTTCTTAGGAGGACGCCGGTTGGACGTCTTCTCGTTGAGATCTTCTAATTCGGGGTCTTCCGGCTGATCGACCGTCTTCTCGTTGAATCTTCTAATTCAGAGTTTTCCGGCTGGCGGAATACCGAGTTATTAAAAAAAAAGATAAATTTACCAAAAAAAAAAAACATAAGTACAAGTAAAACACAATAAAATGATTTGCATGACATGAAAACTCCCAAAACTTTTTCTTACTAATTTTAAAATCCTCTTTCTTACTAGTAATTTTTATTTACGGTATTGCACTTTAAGATTTTAAAAAACATTTCTCTCATTAATTTTTTTCTACCCATTTAAACTTACACTTTAAAATTTTAAAATTTATTTAAAATTCTCTCTCTTATTTTAATTCTCGTTCATATTCATAATTTAAATCTCTGTTCATTTGGATCGTGCTGAATAAACTTATGGTCATTATATTATTTATACTATTTCACTCCCTCAATACAAAGTGAACTTTTTGATCCAATGATTGTTAATTTTTCTTTAGAATCATCAAAGTTTTTATAAAAAGTAAGTTAATTTCTTATTCATATCTCTCGCTCTTCTTCTTGAAAAAACTCCCTAAACTGTTTTAAAAAAATATATCTTTTTAAAGATAAAAACAACTTAAATTGCACAATATATAAATGAGTCAATTATTACCAACTACAATTTTCTTAATACTATATCTAATAACTATAATTACCTTTATACACTTTACTAATACATACAAACTGATTTTCTTACCCTTTTTCGAGCCTTTACTTTTCGGGCCTATCTTTTCTGGGCCTCTCTTTTTCGGGCCCCTTCATTCTTGCTCCGGGCCCTTCATTTTCGGGCAAAAAAAATTCTAAAACAATAAACAAAAAAATCTGAACATGTTTAGTTCAATTTTTGCACAAATTACAATATATTTATGCACACAATTTCAATTAAAACCCAAATATCAATCAAACTAATATACCTGGACACATATTAACATATTGATTGAGTTCCAAAATAATCTTGAACCAACAAATCGTACAAAAAGTTAAAAAATAAACAAAAAGACTGAATATGTTCAGTTCAATTTCTGCACGAATATATTATATTTCTCACAAAACTGAATATGTTCAGTAAAAATCCTGTTGGTTCAAACTGTTCGTTTTCATAATCCACATTCAAACCAAACCAAAAACCACATTAAAAAACAACCCAAAATCCACATTCAAAACCAAAACACCATTAAAAAATATTCCACATTCAATACAAACCAAAATCCACATCCAAAGCAAACCAACAATCCACATTCAACTCAAACACACATTTCACAAATTGTTTTTTCAGGCAAAACAATTCGGTACACTGCCAAAAAAATTAAAAAAATTTAACATTTAGCCACAAATAAAACCCAACAAACACAAAAGATTCGAGTTTCTTCCCAGGCAAGCAAATTTTTAAAATTTTTGACATTTTGTTACAAATAAAATCCAACAAACCCGGCAAACCAAAAAAAATTGACACTTCTTCTCAAGCTGTTATTGATGTAAATTGTCGGTTTCTCCCTCATAACAACGACGATATTGTTTGGGTCACTTTCCGATGACTAGCTAAAATCACAAAAAAAGAACCCTAAATAATTAATTACCCCCTAAAATTCATAAGCAAAATCCAAAAAAAAAAAAGAAGAATAAATTAAATTACCACAAATTTCATAAACAGATCCAGTTGGACTGTCTCTGTCTGAGTTTGTCGCCTTCATCAGTCGTCGTTGCACGCCGCCACCGGTGAAATCAAGTCCGAATCAATTGTATCGGCGTACGGTGGAGGAGATGGTTTCAAGGTGGTAGTGGTGTAGATAGCGTGCAGTTGAGGTGGGGATTTGGGGGTGGTGGTGGTGGTGTTAGAGTGAGAAATAGAGAATTGATAGAGAAAGGGGAAAGTATGCAAGGTTGATTTGAATTTAAATGATGAAAGATTGAGAAAATATATTTGTTTCAACCGTGTCGTAAAATATAAGGGTATATTTATTAATTTTAAGTTTTATTTGTAGTTAGTAGTAATAGTTAAAATGGTAATTCTTGGTGGGCAGAAAGACTATTTTAGATATGGTGGGCTTGATTGAGGGCAGATTCTTGGGCGGACTTAATTGAGGGGCAAATACTTTTTAATGATTCTGCTCTGGGCAGAATCTGCTAATTTATCATCTCCCATAGTTAAATAGTGTTTGTAGTTTTTAAAATTAAAAGTATATTATATATATATATATCTATATTTATATCTATACTATATTAAAAAGTGACAAGAGTGTGGAAATCATTTTTTGACCAATTTACACTTGCTCTTTTTAATCTTGATCATTTACACCCCATATTTTAATTTATTATTTATTTTGTTATTAATTTTCATTATCCCCTTTTACAATTGATATCTTTTCATTTTCCCATTTCATTTATAATTCTTATCAATTACTACCTCCGTCCCGAAAAAACGTGCACACCACCTTTATTATCGAGTTTTTGTGAGCGAGTTGTTTATTAGTATTTCAAATGATAAAGTGGTTTTTAAAGAGAGATATTATAGATCTACCTCTCATCTATTGCATGCATCTTTAAAAAATATTTTATCATTTCAAATACTAATAAAAAAACTCACTCGCAAAAATACGTGAAAACAGTAAACATGCACGTTTCTTTGGGATGGAGGGGGTATTTTTCAACCGGTATTTTATTATTATTTATTTTATTGTTATTTTTTATCTATCTATATCTATATTATATTAAAAAATGACAAGAGTGTGGAAATTATTTTTGGACCAATTTACGCTTGCTAAAACTATATTAGTTAGACAAATTGTCAGGGATTTCTAAATGATTTGGGATATGTAAGTTGTTAAAAAAATAATATGAAAAAATAAAAAATAAAGATTTTAATGCTTAAATTTTATAATATTGTGCTCATCCAAGGAAACCACTAAATTAAAATTGTTTGTGGAATATGACTATGTAGAAAATTAGGTGGAAATAAAAAATAAAAAAAGCCACCTCCATCCCATTTTAATTGTCATTGAAGAAAAAAAAATGCACCAAATTAAAGGAATAGTGGAACATTGTTTCTGAGACCAGACCAATTACAAAGACATTAATTTTGTCATTACGAATTTGAGACTACAGAAAGAGCAGTAACAAGCTATAATATTAAGAATAGAAAAGTCTTACATGATAATCATAAAAATTAATAGGATGATCCAGTTGACCGGGAATACCATCACAATTTCATATCATTCTGATGATTAGATATGAGCTCAATAATTTCACCATTGTACTCTAAAAAAAACTCCAAAGATCAACTTCTTTCATTGTAAAAATTTAAACTTTGTTTGATAAACAACATGTACCACTAAACATGAAAAATCGTAATACGATTGCACGGGCCACTTGCAACGCATGTGTCGAAAAACCTAGTTTTCAAAAAAATGCCTATAATTAAGTTTATTTAATCCGATTAAATAAACGTTTTCCTCCTACCTATAGTACGCGAGGCAACCGACTAGTAATCTGATGCAAGAAAATTGGTTTGATTTAAGTTCTTTTGCATTTGATTATTTTCCCCATAATATCCATAATAGAACAATTTGTTAATTTGATTAGCTTAACATTAAAATTTAAAATACTGTACAACTTATAGGTGGATGTATGAATTTATCAGACCTAAGTCTTATATGTATTTAAGTGCACCGTGTATTTATATTGTATTTTAAAATTATGTAACTTATTATTCTATAATATGTAACTTATATATACTGAATCATGCAATTATTAATATAAAAAATAGTTGCACGATTCAATATAAATAAATTACATCTTTTAGTATAACAAGTTATATAATTCTTAAATGCATTATGAGCGTATGATGCACGTGAATGCATATGAGATCTCTTTTTATTTGGATATGATTGTCCTTTTTTTTTTTTTGGTCTCTCATTAATCATGTCTGATTTGACCTATTTCAACACATTTTTTTTAACCAACTAAACTTAATTCGCATTACGCTGAATAAATTCAAATGTCATGTATTAAAAATAAAAATAAGGTTCATGGAATGTCTATACAAGTTTTTTTTTAATCGGCTTGTTAATGAAACCAAATAGAGAATATAGCCTAAGGTGCACAGTGCACCTTGATCCAATTTCATTTATTTGTATCATTTTCTCATGTTCAAAATATATCAAACTTTCTGGATCTTTAACACATTGGCCCAGAATTATGGTGAGCCATTGAATAATATTTTAATTTTCACTTGTCATACATTCACAATATGAAATACTCCATCCGTCCCAATCATAATGATATTTTTACTGTTTATAAGAATTTAGTGGAATAGTGATAAAGTGATAAAGTGGTGGGGTAGGAAGAGTTGTTTATTAGTAGTATTTTATATGATAAAGTGATGAGTAATTGAGGGTAGAAAGTGTTGTTTATTAATATTTTATATCATAAAGTGATAAAGTAATAAAGTATGTAAGTAATTTTACCATTATGATTGAGACAAAAATATAAGGTAATTTAACATTATGAATGGGACGGTGGGAGTATGCAAGACTAAAAATGGTACAGATGATATCATTCGACCTCGATAGCCTATATTAAATACAGTATTTTGAAAATTTTCAGTTATTTTGGTGGAAAGATGAGAAGAAAAAGGGGGACATGATAAATACTGAGAGACTCATCAAATTCTTGGAAGCCTGTAACAATGGAAGATGCTTAATCCAACTGCATTCTGCAACCTTCAAATCCGGTCTCGCTCACAACACTTTCTTCGCGGCGAAACTGATCGATCTGTATTCGCGATTCACCAATATTCGACTTGCACGCAAACTGTTCGACGAAACTCCGCACCCAAATCTTTGCATCTGGAACCGCATTCTCAAATGCTATTGCAGACACAAACAGTGTAAGCAATCACTGTTTCTTTTCTCTCATTTGTTTTCGTCTCAAAAACCGGATCTTTATATCGTACAGATTGCGCTCAAGGCATGCTCTGGGCTAAAAGCACTCGATTTTGGGAATGCAGTTCATGCGTTTGTTAAGAAGAGTGATGGGATCGGTACAAACTTGTTTGTTGGTTCAGCTTTGATTGAGTTGTATTCAAAATGTGGGAAAATGGACGATGCAGTACGGGTATTTGACGAATTTCCTGAACCGGATACAGTTTTATGGACGACAATTATAACAGGGTATGAGCAGAATGGTAACCCAATTCAGGCGCTTGATTTTTTCGCTCGAATGGTCACAAAAGGAGTTATATTCGACACTATTGCGCTCGTTAGTGGTGTGTCCGCATGTGCCAAGCTGCTCGATTTAAAGGCGGGGAGAAGTGTTCATGGCTACATGATCAGGGTGGGATTGCGTAATAGCTTATCTTTGATGAATGCTTTGTTGAATTTATACGGAAAGACAGGTTCAGTGAATGCTGCATTGAATCTGTTTACGATAATTAAAGAGAAAGATGTGATTTCGTGGGGTTCCATGATTGCCTGCTGTGCTCATCGCGGAAGTCCTGAAAAGGCGCTTAGTCTTTTCAATGAAATGGTGGATAGAGGAATCGAGCCGAATGTTGTTGTCCTGTTTACCGCTTTGCAAGCATGTGAAGCTACATGTAATTTGGACCAGGGGATTAAAATCCATAAACTTGCTATAAGTAAAAAATTAGATTCAGATATATTGGTTTCAACGGCTCTAATTGACATGTACATGAACTGCAGTTCACCTGATGACGCGATTGAGGTATTCGATAACATGCCTGAGAAAGACGCCGTTTGTTATTCAGCCGTGATACACGGATGTGTTCAAAACGGGAAGGCTCGTAAATCCATTCAGATTTTAGGTGACATGTTGGCTAATGATTTTAAACCTGATGGTTTTGATTTGGTTCAAATTTTGACAGCTTGTTCCGAGCTAGGTGTTCTTCAGCAAACCAGCTGCATCCATGGATTTGCTATCAGAGTCGGCCTAGATAACAATGTTTTCTTCGGTGCTTCACTCATTGAAACGTACGCAAAATGTGGTAGCTTAGATGGTTCTATTGCAGTTTTCACAGAAATTACCAAAAGAGATGTCGTTACATGGAGCTCTATGTTGGCAGCATATGGGTATCACGGGAAAGGCAGGGAGGCTATGGAGTTATTCCATCAGATGATTAAGCATTCATCAGTTAAACCAAACGACGTGTTATTTCTCTCGTTATTATCTGCGTGCAGCCATGCAGGTCTCGTTGAAGAAGGAATCGAGATATTTAATACGATGGTGAAGGACTATAATTTACCACCGAATTCGAAGCATTACGCTATAATAGTTGACCTACTGGGCCGTGTTGGGGAATTGGACAAAGCTATAGGATTCATCAATCAAATGTCTGAGCCTGTTGAGGCTAATGTATGGGGAGCCTTTCTTGGATCATGTCGCGTTTTTCAGAACACGGGGTTGGCTGAAATAGCGGTGAAGAAACTGCGCGAATTGGACGCTTCTGAAACAGGACATTATGTTCTGTTATCGAATATGTATGCTGTTGATGGAAAGTGGGGTGATGTGGCCGAGGTTAGAAAGTTGGTTGAAGAGAAGCGGTTGAAGAAGGTGTCGGGTTGCAGCGTTGTTGAGGTACGCAACGAGATGTGCTCATTTGTAGCGAATGATAATAAATCGCATCGAGAATCGAAGCAGATTTATGAGGTGCTGATCACATTGCAGGGGTTGATGAAAGAGGAGTGTAATGTTTTCAGTATGGATGTGTTCCCATTTAGTATATGATATTTGTTCACATTTCTGCATTTGTTGTATGCAAAATTGCAATAGTGTATAATTTTTTATAATATGATTGTCTTCAACTATTACCACTTTTTACATGAAATTAACCCCTTTCCCATTATATTCTAATTGCAGCAAAGTAGGCATCAAAGAAACTAGAGATGCCAATTTGTGTATGTATAACATAAATAACAATACTTGAGCAATTTTAGACCAATATGTTATATGTGCCATTTGTTTGAATAACTAAGTTTGACAATTAGAGTGGTGAAGAACCCCAGAAAACAGGGCTTTTGCAGGAAATATGCAAGAGTGGCCGCCCACAGTTTTGAAGAGTGGTTTGTGGGCAATATTCAAAGTACTGACAAACCCAGAAAAAAAGTTTATGTAAAAAAATATTGTCCAGAAAAAAAGTGGAGCAACTGCCATTGGGAATGGCTAATATGACGCCGTATAAATGCAAAAGAAGAAAAAAAGTGAGATAGTATTTCCTTGTTTTAGGAACGGATAACGGCTTCTCACGTTTTAGCCCATCAAAACTGGGTACATTTCTCGATGCAGATCACACTCCGTAACTCATACTTCAATCTCTTTTATGAGAGTATTGTATTTCTACATTATCCCTTCTTCATTACTTAACTAATCGAATGTGTTACGCTATGGCTCCGTTTCATTTTAATTGATGTTTAACGTTATACAAAAAATTATATTTATAAGTTTTCGGTAAGTTGAATACTTGATAGTTGATATCATACAAGCCTGCAAAATTATAGGGGTAATTACTGGTAGGTACAAAATTTTGAGAAAACTTACTAGCAGGTACAAATGAAATTGCATATACAGCTAAAATTGCACTTGAAAGTGCAATTATACATACATATATGCAACCATTTTGTACCTGCTAGTAAGTTTTTAAAAAAATTGTACTTATCAGTAATTTCCCCAAATTATATGAGATGATTTTATGCAATATTTTCTATTTAAAATGCAATATAGCTGGTGTGAATTTTGATGTGGCTTTACTTTTTGACTGATTAACAAACAAAGTCTACACATGTCGAGCACATATTTGATAGGTCATAAGATGTAAATATTGAAATGTTTGGCAATAAATATTTGAACCCTTTATTTGAATTCAATGACCCTATTTATACAATTTGCTGCCACTTTGATGATAAGTTTATATTTTGGTAATGACACGTAGGAACTCTGTTGGTTGACATATGTATTCCTTTAGGCTTAAAGCTTTGACTTGTCATCTAGATGTCTCGTGACTGATCTCATGTCTGCTTTTTAGGCTCGTCGTGGACCCTACTTCTGGGAGCCCCTCGTGTTCGGCCCAACGTGGCGAATCGTGTATGGCCATAGCTGAGCCCTCTTCTGGGAGCACTTTGTATTCGCCCAACATGGCGAACACGTGTAGGGTCCTTACAATTGATCGATGATCTTGCCTTGGTGACGAACACTGTCGGTTTTCGGATGTTGACTTGAGTGGTTATTGGTCCACTTGCACGTGACATACCTCTTTGACTGGTCACGAATCGAGTACAACGATATATATTTATATATTAGCGTTTTATTTACACATTCACAAATGTGGAGTAAATTACTTGATTAATATATCAATTTGGAACATGATCACTTAAGTTTTTATCCTAGGAAATTACAAAATAATAATTATTTAAGAAAACGTTATCTTCAATAAAAAGGCAGTTAAAATGAGATGAAAAGAGCATTATTCTGGTAAGTTTGAATTTTAATGAGTTTTTAAAATGGTGCTTTTATATATATATATTAAAGGGAAAATGGTGCTTGTTTGGTTATCAAGATCGAGGTTGAATGAAATCACATTCAGATTGGACACAATAAGAGTTCAAACTTCAAATAGTTAACCGTTTTATACTAGTTTATATTTTTTTGTAATTATTTGACTTGAGCTTGAATTGAATTAAACTTCTATAAATCAGGAAAAAAAAACCTTGTTGATCTCTAACGAACTTTTTTAGAGAACAACCCACTGTCTAAGATCAAGTAGTTGTGTTTTTATTTTGAGTTCTATGTGATGTGTACAACTGTGTATAAACGTATTATACTCAATCTAACATATACAATATCTCAGATGTAGGAATCATGATTTATAAATTCAGATCTTTATTTGATTTCAATTTCGTGCTTTAATTTATGAGTGAATCTCTTGTGCACCCGAGTGCACGGTGCACTCATATAATTGAATGACCTATTTAAAATATTTGACCCATAAAATATATTATACATATTCTGTGAGATATATGAATAAAGTTGTGACGAGTGCACGGATCTTAGAACCGCATCAATTGCACGTGAGTCTTTGTCATAATTTATTCATTTATATCATACGAATTGTAAGGTGGGACACAAAACATATAGTATTATATATGCTCTCTCTCTATATAAAAATGTTATTTCATGTGCTGATTTTTGTGTAATTTACTGAATTCACGAAGTTTGGTTTGGACCAGAAGACACGCATAACTAATTAGGTAAGCCATGTCAATCCTGATATTTGTCATGTGTAGGCTACATCATGATACCCATACATAATACGTGGCAATTTTTTGTATGATATTTTTATGTGAATCAATCTATTCAAGATCTTTAATAAATTGGAATATATTTTTAAGATGGGCCATTTTATTCCTAAATTAAAATATTCGATGAAAAGAGAATCATCATGACAATTGCCCTACGTATTGTGATTTTGTAGGCATAATAGTTATAGTGAATTTGTAGATATAATATATGTGGTTTTGTTTAATAAACAACAAATGAATAAGTGTTTTTTTAGAAGTTAAGATGGAATATAAAACTTAAAACATTTTTCCCTCTGTCAATCTTAAAAGACAAAAATTCGTATGAGATGGTGTACAATTTAATACAATTAATACACATTCCTCCTAAAATGTTAAAATATTAATGTTCAAATTACACTGCCTCATCGAGGTTTTTCACGCAAAGAAATCTTTTGTATCTTAAAATATAGGAAAGGTAATTGATGAATTAATGGAAAAATAAATTTATAACATAAAAGATATGCAAGATATTTGAAATTTTTAAGTATGAGATGAATTATATAAAATATATATACTTTTAATTAAAAAATACAAAATGATATTTAGGCAATGGTAAATTTGAGAAGTAGTGATGGAAAAATAGTAAAAGGAAATTAATTATAAGTAAAATTTAGACTCTCAAAAGATACTACTACTATTTTGAAATGGAATGAATGTAATAAATATTAAAAAAGTAAAATTGTGCATTTCATTTAACTTGAATAATGGCCATGTATGCGTTTGAATTATGGCCCATGGGCATACATGCTAGCGTGGATCTTATCTCATGCTGAACCCCACGTGATCATCATTATTTTAATTTTGATTTTATTTATGAGGGGTTGCATATTTTATTTATCATCGAGTTCTTATTAGCAATAAAATATGAAATTGAATATACTTCTTGTACACACGAAACAGAATTAAAATATTAAGTTTTAGGACTGTTACCATCTTCGCAAAGTGTTTTCTTCAGTCAGATACATAAATAAATTTAAAAAAAATGTAAAATTAAACATTTTTACCCCTCATCAATATTATTCTGCCTTCTAAATAAAATTAAACAATACACAATTAAAGAATTAAAAAAGAGCCAAGTATTTCACACAAGAATCGGTGAAACTGGTTAAGAAATATGACTTATATTACTAAATTATTAATTGTTATAACTGAAAGTTTTGACTTTTTACTATAAATGGTATTATTTTTAACACTGAAGAGTGTCACTTATATTACAGAGGGGATATTACTGACTCTTTAAAAAAATTATAATTTAAAACGACTAAAAGAGTATAAAATAATTAAAAATAAGATTTACGCTTATTGCAAAAAGGAGAAAGTAACTCAAAAAAAAAAAGTTTTAATTTCAACTTAGACTTATACCAATTTAATTTCTGAATAATCCTCTGAATTCCCTTCATTCAACAATATTTTTTCAATTTTTTTTTTTTTAAAACAATAACTTTTTTCAATTCTTTTCACATCGTAACTGAATAAACCCAACTTATAAAAATACACTAAATAAACCCAACTTATTAAAAAATACACTGAATAATACTCGTACACGTATTTTATTGCCATACCCAACCGGTATATATAATATAGTATCTACATCAAATCTTATGAGGCGTTTCCTTCAAAAATAAATAAAAAATATTCTATATATAGAAAGGAAAAGATACAATCAAAGGTATTTCCACTTAAGGTAGTTACCAAAAAGCTGAAGAAGGAATAGTCATTGCTTCCGTCCCAAACAATACAAAGATAAAAAATGCCTCATCTAAAAACCTTGCATCATCTTGAAGCAATCACACCAAGAATCATTACACTCTACATATATACTTACACAATTTCGTATATACATACAACCAACATTTGAGAGAAAAAAAAAATACAGACACAAGCCAAATAGTTTGGGCTTAGTTCAGTGAAATCATTCATCGATGGCTGAAGCCCTGCTATTTGGTGACAGAGAAGCTCAAATTGCGGCGGCGAGAGAGATTGGAAATCTGAATAGTAAACAGAAGAAGAAATTAGCTGAAAATGGGGTTATTAATCCATTGATTTTGATGCTTCATGGCCAAGATTATGAATCGATTGAAGCTGCTCTGTTTGCTCTGCTCAATCTTGCGTTTGGGAGTGAAAGGTTCGTGTTAGTATTAGTTGCTTTGTTAAAAGGTATTAGTTGTTTTACTATACAGTATTAGTTGCAAAATAGGTGCACTGTGAAATTGGTTTACACAAGACCAACTCTCTTGAAAGGCAAGGTCTTGCGTAAACCAGATTTACCGTGCATTTGTGTGTATTTTGAATAGTATTAGTTGTTTTACTATAAAGTATTAGTTACAAAACAGGTGCACTGTAAAAATGGTTTTCACAAGTCCAAATGTTGAAATTGGAAAATTTAATTGGATTTCAATGTTTAATCAGATTTGAACAAAGTTTATGTAATTTATAATTGCAGGAATAAAATTCTTATAGCAAAAGCAGGGGCAATAGCAGCTGTATTGAAGGTCCTTCAATGGCAGAATGAGTCTTTATCAGAGCTGGCATTAGCAGCTCTGTTGATCCTGTCTTCTTGTTCCGGAAATAAGGCCGAAATCGCGTCATCTGGTGCTGTTCAAATTCTGTTGGGAATCTTGGATTCACAGATTTCATTGTGCCAAAGAATTAGTCATCAGGCGATTTTCGATATCATATCCACATTGCACAATCTCTCAACTTCTGCACCGATTATCCCATTGATCGTGGCCTCCGGTGGCGTGATCACGGTGGTTCGACTGATCTACGAGGCAGAGAAGTCGTCGGAGTTGGTGGAGAAGGCAATGGCCTTGCTTGAATCAATCATTTCTTCATCAGAAGTTGCCTTAAATCAGGTACCAAATCACTTTTAAGCTGATTTTGCAAATTTGACAAAATATTATGTAAACCAGTTTCACCACAAACAGTATTAGGTGTATCATTAAAAAGTATTAGTTGTGTTATTCAAAAGTATTAGTTATTACATACTATGATTATGCATCAGTCTAATATCTACAATGTGCATCACTAGGCTTGTGAGACGGGAGGCGTGATCGGGATGGTGGTGGAGGCGGTGGAAGAGGGGACGGCGGCATGCAGAGAGCACGCCGCCGGAGTTTTGCTGATGATTTGCAAAACATGCAAGGAGATATATAGAGGCATGATATTGAGGGAAGGGGCAATGGCAGGGCTACTGCAGTTGAGTGTTGATGGCACATGGCTTGCAAGAAAAAAGGCTAAGGCATTGCTTTTGTTGCTTAGAGACTGCAACAATGGTGGATCGTCGTCGTCTTCTTCTTCGAGGGCTAAGCATTCGAAGAACGTGGCGTTCGAAGAGGCTATGAGGGAGATTGATAGGGAAGAAATGTGTGGGACTTCTATTGAGCTTGTGGAGGAGATGATTGCCAAACTTAGGACATGATTTGTTTGTTTTTTTAAGTAATGAATCATGTTTGTTGATTGGCAATTGGCATGAATTAGGATGTTAGGTTTTTAGTTTCTTTATTTTTGGTGGGGTGGGTAGGGATTTGTAATTTTGGTTTCCATGTACAGAAGTTATTGGATTATAAAATGCATTGGATTTTTAGGTAAGAAATTGTTTCCGAATATGCATTCCAATTCAATGTAAATCAAGAAATGCATGTATATGTACTAAAAGAGAAGCCTGCTCTCTTCCACTGAAGAGGGATAGAATACAAGAATTAGGTAACTAAATAACAAAAAACTTGAGTCTAAACTAGCAGAACTGTGTGTACGAACATCTCGAGTGAAACACAAAGTTATTTGAGACGGTCCATGCGAAAATTCTTCATTAAGAAAAATCGTAAAGTCATGTGTAAACCAGTTTTAAAGCGCAACAATTTGCACTTTATGTATAATTTTAAACAGTGTAGTTGTTTCATTTTTTTTTTTTTTGACAGGACAGTGTAGTTGTTTCATTAAAACCGTATGTTGTGTGCAATATTGGTTATTTCATTAAATTATATAACTGTAGGCGTTATACTATAATAAAATTAAAATCATAGCTGTAAATTATCTGTTCAATAAATATTTGATCATCGTAGTTGAATCTTTACGCTTTTACTCATATCACTAGAATATGAGATTTATATGACGGTATTATCATTACATGAACGTAGTAGTTTCTTGTAATTGTGTCAACCATCACTGTTCAATTCAAACCCCAACATACGCATGAATGATGTACGTAAATCATGACCAATTAACAAAAACAGGTTGACGTGGAATAAAGCGGCGATCTTAAGCTAGCCTTCTATTATGTAAAAGAGGAACTTTCTTGAAAATTATACTTTTCCTATGTCCCGGTATAAATTTTTCATTTCTTTTGGGTGTTTTAATTAAGGAATGATAATAAAATAATAAAAATAAAGGGTAATTTTGAGTATTAAAAGAGAAAAATATATATATGGAGTAATGCAAGGGTGTAGAAGTCGAAAATCGGTAGTCGAGACATGGACCGCCGCCTAGGCGCCTAGGCGGTGACTAATCGGGGACTATTCGGTTCGATTTTCTTTTGTTTTTTTCATCTAAATGAGTTTTATTTACTATTTATCAATATATTATAACAAAAATACACTTCAAAAGTAATTAATAAATTTATTATACAACAGTCTAAATCTAGATAACAAATGAAACACATTTTCTTAGATATCCATTATCCATTATAGAGTACAAAAAAAATAATTTAACATAAAAAAACTAAACAAATTTGTATTTTGAAATTTTAGTGTAGTGAAAATTATCAATCTTTGTCTCACCATCAATTTATTCTAAGAACAAAGTCTCTCATTATCAAATAATACCTTAGTGTTGGACACCTAGCTCCCGACTTAGCCGTCTAGCTCCCGACTCGGTCGCCTAGGCGGCGCCTAGGTAAAATCGGGTCGCCCGACGACCGCCTAGCGCCTAGACGCCGCCTAGGCGGGGACTAGTCGGGAGTTTTATATTACTGGAGTAATGAGTGAAGTAGTGAGTGATATTTTTTGTAATAATGTGTAAAAAGTGGGGATACAAATTATGGATAGTAGAGTTTTTTTTTTTCCATTTATGGAACGGAAAACTTATAATGGGGCGAATATAAAAGAAAAATGGGAAACTTATAGTTGGAGGGAGGGAGTAAATAACATGTAGTATTATTGAAGTTATCAAGAAATATTATGGTCCTAGTTGGAGGAAGGGAGTACATAACATGTAGTACTATTGAAGTTAACAAGAAATATTATGGTCCTTCACACGAATCACATCCTACACCTACTTGCATTGTATCACATGTTAAATTTATAAACAAATTCACATTATCACACACATGCATGAAAACAAAGTGTTAGATTTTGCACATGTTCACATCAGATGCTCTACTTCCCATCACATCCTTTCTATATTTACGAACGGTACATATTCTAACAAGGGTACATCACCAAGTATTGCAACAGTAAAACTAGCATATAAGCATATTCTGCAATGGTCTGAAGAGATTCCCAGACTAATACATATGGCAAAATACGGTTGATTAGAGGGAAAGTTATGCAATGCAATGAACTTCATCGCTGTTTTCGGGGAGGAAAAAGCATAACAAAACCAAAACACAACAGAGAGATAGAGAGAGAGATACGACACAAATAATTCAACAAATTATTTCGTTTCAGCAACAACACGAATAAGCAATACGTTTATAGAGAGTTTTCACTTATCAACAGCAAGAGATAAGTTTTCACTTCATTTCTTATTATTTTCTTAAACCGGTCAATCGCGTATATTAAATCTTTTATAAGAGTAACTAGATTATCAAGCTATAACTAGTCTTTTCTTTGGTGTTCGGAAGGCTATCCAGGTTATTGAGCATCTCTACAAAATCCGAGAGCATGCAAATTTCTTCAAAAAATATGGTAACTCACACTTCACCTTGCTCTACGATACGCACCATAAGCCACAGCTATAGTAGCAACCGCACCCACCACAGCAACGGTTGTGAGGACTTGACGCTGGTCCCATTTCCCCATCCAGGAACAGGGCCCCACATCTTTCTTACCTGGTTGCTTCTCAGCATTATCGTCTCTGCAGCATGAAAAACCATTAACACCTTGGCAGCAGCTTCCCACACTTTCTGCATTTTGTCCGTTACTTATCTCTTCAGGCTGTTTCTCAATGACGCTCACAGTTGTTCCAATAGCAAGCTTCGGTTCCTCGACCTTTTCAGCTTCTTCGACACTTGCGCCCATTTTGCCCCTGTAAATAATCATTGTAAATTCCCGGTTCTTATGGATGTGCTAGTACTAAATAATGAAATAATAATTGTAAAGCAGAAATACAATATAATGTGATTAAGATAACGTAAATTAGCCATTCATAGTCCATCATACACGGCAGAAGTCTCCAAGAACAACGTAGCAGAGGAAGCAGTTTTGCACGTAAAAGAGATAAAAAGTACAGTTTTTGCCTTTGAAATGTTGTCAATCAATTCACATTGGTTGTATAATTTAAATCCAAGCCATAATGCAGTTTTTTTATGAGCAAGAATATAGTGAACAAGAATCATTACTTATATTTTTCTAGAAAATCAAATTAGTGACTTCAACTATATTGCAGCATTTAACATGAATATTATCTTAATCCTCAAATCACAGTGAAGAAGAAAACACAAACCTCCAAATCCGGTCAATGACTTCTCCCTGCCCAATTTGTTTATCGATCAGTTCAACGACATCATTAGGTGTCACATACCCATACCTGCATAAAACACAAGAACAAATTAATTTTAATCATGCTAAAGATATTTTAATATGTAATCATGTGGACATATTACATGCAACAGAACAACTCCTGAACTGATAGTTAGAGATTTAAAAACACAGCAATAAAGGTACAGTTCTTACCAATTACCAGCAATATCTCCAACAGGGTCCTTGCTGAAAATTATAATGTTTCCTGCATATTTGTGTCCTCCAACATGTGAACAAGCAATCACAGATACTTGGCTCTTCAATTCCTTGGATTCAATCTCCTCTTTGAATTTTTCAATCAAAACTGGGCCACAAACACCACATCTCCGGTCTCGGTTGTTATGAGCACAGACAAATACATATGAACCACTCAAATTCTCCTGTACTCCAGACAGCCAAGATTTTCCATTAACAATCACATCCTCAATAAAGCTATCAACATCCGAATCTTTCAATCCCCTTCAATAAACAAAAGAAAGTTCCAAGCTATCAACAATTAGACAATCAAGAAGCTAATTTACAAATACAATCATGACTAAAAATACTGAATACACAATATAAACACTGAACTATTGAGCAAATGCAGGTATAATAATGCAGCAGTTTGCTTCAGGAAAAACATTTTAAGCAAAAGCAATTTGTGTAATCTCAGGTGCGTCAATCAGGGTCCCACTGTCCAGCAGCATTCAAACTATCAAAAGAACTTAATCGATACAGCAACATAAAGGTTGCTTCTGGATTAAGTATTTGAGTAGAAATTGAAATCCTAATGTTAAATTTGTTAGTGCTGTTTGGATGAAGGATTTGTGGAGTGAATTTGAAAGAAACCAATCTCATTTCGAATTATTAAATGAGTCATTTGGATGGATCTGTAACTCACTCTAAGTTCGAATGAAATATAATCCACATTTCTAATTCTTCAATCCAAATGGAATTGTAGGGAATTATAGATCCCAAGCTAAGTTGAGCAGCTAAAAGTAAAAGCTCATAAAATACAGAATAGGTCATCACAAAGACAGCATCACTAAGTTTATTGAAAGAATTACTGAAGATCATAGGAGTAATTCATTCATACCTGTATACCATCATCTCAGGAAATAAGAGAACATCTCCATCTGACAACTTCAAATCATCACCTCCCTCACATATGGTCAAACGAGTCTACAATTCCAAAACACAAATATCAATGTTACCATCACAAAAACATACACGTGCACTATTTTTTTTCCTTAGAAAATACACCACACTCTATCTGGAAAAGAAATATACTTAACCTTATCAGACTATATAGCACAACTATATCTACAAAAAGATAATGCAAGCAAGTGGGGAACAAAATATACATCATCACAAGCAAAGGATGAAGTCTGCAGATAACAAATTCCATCTCACAAAGTGAATCCATATAAACTTCAGTAAACAGGAAACGGCGTCAGGAAACAGAGATCTAGCTGTATAAGTAAACAACTAAGCTTAATAAAGTTCTTCTGAACAAGTCGGCAACCGTATCCATTTGCAACGCATATATACAAAATTAAACCCCGTCACAATCATATTTCCTCAATACTAACTAGTACGAACAACCCTAAGCATTGATCTCGCACCTGTGGCTTCTATAGGAACAAACAGAAACTGATCTAACCACATATTCAAACTGATTCAACTTAAAAGGTCGAATAACATAGCGTATCGTCATCAAACTGGCTACTTAACTGAATTTCTAACTACGAGTAAATGCATAAACATTAGAAAAGACAAACGGCGGAAAACAACAATACCTTGATTTTGATGTCGTTTTTGCGAGCTTTCAGAGCTGATGCGAACAGCTTAGGGAACGGATCGGATTCCGAATCCTCGACACGTGGAGGCCATGACTCGTGAGACTTGTAGCAGAGGAAAACGTGGCGGTCGTACGGATCAACTGTCCCGGATAGGTTGAGTTTGTACATCTCGCCTCGCTCGAAACCGTACTTGGCGCTCTCCTCCACGGCGGCGGTGGAGAAGCTCTCCGATTCTCCGGCCATGGCGAAGCGGGGAGACGATTGAGGGGAGAACAAGCGAGGGTTAGGTGAGGATTTAGGAGGATTTTTGGAGAGAGGTTTTGGGGAGTGGAGAAAGAGAGATAATTGGGTGATTGAGGAGAGAGAAAGGGTAGATTGCCGAACGCGCATTTCTAAGGGAGGATTCACATATTTCACAGTAAAAAACGCAAGGAAAGTGGGGGACGTCGGAGCAAATTTAAAATTCAGTTACGACGTCGTTTGGAAAGTAATAATTTTGCCTAAGTTCATTTTTTTGACGGAATTTTGCCTAAGTTCATCAATCAACATATTTGTTGATAATAATTAATAGTTTCGTGTCAAACTTCGCTCACGAAATACAACTACATGTAACATTCTTCAGAATACATACTATTACCTACATCCTAAATTAGTTATTATAGTTGATTTTTTATTTTTATAAGCATTTTTTGAAACGAGTTTTGTAATTAAAAAAATAAAATAACTTTTAATGAAAAATATAATATTTTAATTATTAATATAAAATTCGTTCTAAAAAATAGGTATAAAAATCAATTGTAATAAAAGTGTATAAAAATCAATTATTACAATTAATTTGGGATGGAGAGAGTATATAATTTTCTTTTGGCAATAAATATAGTGACTATCTAAAAGTATATAATAAAATAAGATTTAGCTCTTACACAATAATTCACGCATCACATGAAAGATGCATCTCATTGATGCGGGTCAGGTTAGATCTGGTCGGGCCCAACCCACAACATGATACGAATACACCAAATAATAACTAGCTAAACCTAAGATCAATAAATAATTAAACATTAAATAAATAATTTGGAGATTAACTAAATACTTCATTCCATATAGTATATGTATACATTGGATAACGTTACATACGGTTGCCGGATCCACATATTTGACATTTTTTTTTATATTTCAGTGAAAATAAATTGCATATTTAAAAATGCAATATACCTAATGCATATAAAACATTATCCCTACAATAATTATCTCTTTTCATAAAATACATACAAGAAAATCAAGACAATCTTTCCTTCCTATATTTATACAAATTATCAAAAATTATAGCTTGGAAATTTAGCAATAATTTTTTCTTTTCTCTCTCATTAATTGAACTTTACTTTTGGCTATTTGGGGGTCCTTTAGGAGAATTAAGATTGGACCTCCAATGGACTATGAAGCTATAATATTTTGGGCCAAATATTATTCAAGTCCATTAATATTAATTTACTCCACTATAAAATTAATATTGAACTATCCATCTTAACCCATATTACGATTTCACATATAACATGGCTTCCCGTGTTTAAGATTATCTTAGTCCATTAATTAATTAAGTCACTGAACAAGCTTTATATTAATTAATATATTTGTCCTTGGAGTAAAGACAACTCAACATTATTATCCATGCCAGAAATAAATATCCACTTGCAAGATTTGACATGATAAATGATATGAGCCCACCAAGGGGACAAATCAAGCAAGACGTACTTGCACGCGATTTTTCGTATTAAATGTCAGCAATCGTCATGTAATTAATAATATTGTCTAAGATATAAGGTATCTAATCGCATTTACTCTCTTCCCATCATAAGTCAAAGAAATAGTTATTAATTTCACACGATCTTATTTTAAGGGACGGAGATTAAGAAACAACGCACCACTGAGGTCTAATTCATGTATATTCATTACCGAAGAATTTGTCCTCCTGTAGGTCCTCATTCAACGCACCTAAATGCGCTAGTTTGATCCCTTGGTCAAGACAAGTCAATCTGGGTCTCACGCTTCAACCGTTCATGATGGTTCGTTCATTTCCATCTGGGTTGTGAATTTGTACTTAATTACGAGGGCTGTTAATTTGATCTTCAGTGATCGGGTATCCCCAAATTAACTAAAATGTAATACATATCGTCTTATCGAACGGGTTTGCAATAAACATATATAACATTCATTCATATTTAATGCAACAGTGATTAAATAATTTATTTCAGTAAATAAATAAGAAACTTCAGTTTGGTTATACAAAGTAAAAGCATATTTTCAGTATAACCCCAACAGATGTGTTCTGCATCATCTACTTGATGTGTTTAGCCAACAAAAAGTTAGAAAGCATTGCATGTTTCCAACAAATAGGAACTGGAAACTAACGAAAATGCCACCAAAATTGAAATAATCAAACACGATTATCAGAATTCCAATCAACACCATATTTATAAATAATTACGATATAAATCTCAAACACCAGCTCTACTAACATTAACTTGATGTATTATTACAAGAGACGCACTGCGCACCATTAAAATCAGCGAGATCTGATCGTGTTTGTTGCGACGAGCAAAAAAAGAGGAAGAAGAAACCTGACCCCCTGTTGCTGTACGACGCGAGAAGAAGAAGCCCATTAAACCCGTTAGTAATCTGCCCTAGCCCGACCAGCTGTCTGACCCACGAAAAAAATTAAAAAAAAAGGCCCAATTGAACTATATTGCACATATCACTTGTATGCAATATTGCATACAAGTTTTTGCCTTTGATTTAAGTGTTTATTTGTTTTTTTTTTTTTAGTTCTATGGCATGTAATTTTAGGTGTGAAATAAAATTACACGTGGTAGTCCAATCACACCCGCAAAAAACCCCGAATTCAATTAGCGGAGAAACATAGATTGAATTTCCTGATAGAATTGGGACTTAAATAAGACATTGACAAAAATATATATTGGGATTAAATCCAAAAAGAATTATATATATAACTGTATCTATTTAGGACCAAATTTATGGGATCATATGCGATTTTAAACTCTAGCTGAATGAGTATGACTTATTATTATGTTAATTAATTAAGGTTACATTAAATATTTCCATGTTCTTTTTGGTCCCCACTCTTTCTTTTTCTGATGGCTGCAGCCTATTTTATTTTCAAATTAATTTATATCATCTTCTTAATGTGATGTTAATGTTTTGTTGAGTTATATTTGTGTTAATCTATTTAGATGCCTATATCTATGTATACTGAAATAGGAAAAAGGTATTCCGCACAATAAATAAAATTTGTCGTTCATTTTGTAAATGGTGATTGAGAAAAGGGTTTGGTAAAACATCATTTGTCCAGTTTCAAATTATTCACAATGGAAATGGCAAGGAGTTATAATCAATTCTTATCAGCAGTTAATTTTTTTTTGTTACAATTATATTATGAGTTGATATATTTTATTTTTGAGGCACACTTGTATTAAACGGTCTCATTGGGACATAATTTGAACATTGACGTTTTAACACTTTGGGAGAAGTATGTGTGATTTGTGCTAGGTTGTACCCCGTCTCATGCATGAGATCGGAGTTTTTATCTTTATTATTTAATTTGAATGCCTTATATTATTAATTACCATACTGCAAGAGGAGAAAGGTGCTTCGTGAACAATAATAATTTAGAAAGGTTTTAATTATGTGGTAAAATTACATCGTTTTTTAACGTGAATGGCAACGTGAATGGCAACGGTAGATGGTATGTCCTCCATTAATTCCTTGATCTCCTCAATTTAAATTTGTTAAAACTTGTGAAATCAGTTCATTTATATTAATTCTATAATAACCCCTTTATTCATGAGCCAACCACTTTATTACCCATAAAAGAAGGGTTTTTCTACGGTCAAGAACGACTTTGCCTTTTTTGACGTTAGACATCCAATAAAAGGTTGTCATATCATTTAACTTCGTCATGAGCGATACTGTTTTGCAATAAGACTAAATAATTAAATTTTATTAATAAAAATGATAAAATTACTGAAATATCTTTACAACATTTTTTTAATAAAAAAAAAATATAATATTCATAAATTTTAAATTTTAGTCCACGATCCCGAACTCGGCCCATGCGCGACCCTCCCCAACCATTCCGCGATTTGGGTCGGGTTCGGGTTGGGTCTGAGCTCGAGTCGGATCCAAGTCCTGGGTCGGGTCCGAGTACTAGTTAGGGTTTGGGTCCAGGTCGAGTTTGGGTGCGGGTCAGATGCGGGTTCAAGTTTGGATCCCGGATCGGTACGGTCCGGGCCCAATCCACATCTGGGGTCAGTGTCGAATCTGGGTCTGGGGTCTGATTCGGGATTTGGTTCCGATTTAGGTCCGGTTCTAAATTTGGGTCCTAGTCAAGACGGGTCCAGTTCGAGTCCTGAATAATTTCGTCATTTTATAAATATTAATTTAATTTATTAATAGGGCGATTTAGCGCGATTGAAGTATGTACATCGCAAACGCACTAGTGCAAAATGCAATCATTTAAAATTAAAATTGTTGATCCAACGATAATATAAGGCTCTATTTGGATGGGATGGATTTAAAATCTATGGATTTCATACACAAATCATCACTCTCCAATGGATTTACAAATACTTAGATTTGAGAAGTTAGTTCAAAATGGAGGGATTTCAAATCCTCATCAAAACCTAATCATTTGTGAAATCTCATCATCTCCACCCCTTTCCCCTCTCCCCCTTCACCCTCTTCCCTAAACTCTCACAGCTAAGTATTTGTAAATCCATTGGAGAGTATGATTTATGTGTAAAATCAATGGATTTCCAAATTCATCCATCCAAATGGAGCCTAAGGGTTTTCTGACGTTAGGAAGGGTAAAGTCGTTCCTGACCGTAAAAGACTACGTGAAAGAATTATATCTTAGTATAAAAGTTTAAGAGTGGGTCTTATGTGCACTGGGTGCACCGTGCACTCATAGTGCATTTTAGAAGCGTGCAACTTATTATGCTGAAAAGTGTGACTTATTTACACAAAAAATGCAATTGTTAATATGGGAACATAGTTGCATGTTTCTGTTTAGAATAGTTGCAAGTTTCTGTTTATTATGCTGAAAAGTGCGATTTATTTACACAGAAAAGTGCAACTGTTAATATGGGAACATAGTTGCATGTTTCTGTTTAGAATAGTTGCACGTTTCTGTTTTGTAAAGTTGCACGCTTTTAAAATGCACTATGAATGCACGGTACACCCGAAGTTGCATACAAGACCTAGTCAAAGTTTAAATTTGCGGAAAGTGTGGAACCAATTTATTTATATTAATTTCATAACATTATGAATAATTAAGCTACGGAACAAAATTAACAAATACAACTTTTACCAAAATCTAGGCACTAATTTTCTATTTTTCGCACGGAATTACAACTTTTGTTTGTCTTTCTATATTTTTATTCTTGCAAAACAAGGGCGCTAGCTCAGTCGACTTATGATAATTATTTGAATAATATATAATTAAAGCTTGCAAGCCTAAAAATCAAGTTATATATTTTTTTGAAAGGTACCGGAACCACTCGCAAACCGTAATTGAACCCGTACTGCAACCCTACAAGAGGGGGACCACCACAAAAAAAATAAATATTCTCTTTCTGTGTCTCAAACCCAAGACCTCTCAATCTTAGGTAGTGGTGCTCTAACAATTTGAGCTAAGCCGATGTATTGAATATTTCATAAGTCGACTATAATCACATATATTCCTTAATTATTATTAAATGAGTACTTTCTAAGGAAAAAAATGTAAAAGAAAAAAAAATCAGGGTTTAGTTTAAAATAAGTGTACGTTGATAAAACAAAATTGAGAAGTTAGATATTTAACGTACTATAATGAATATGTAAGAGTAATTTATTTTGCTCCATTTATAGTTAATTTACATTCAAGGACAAGAAAAGTAGATGAATGTAAGTCAATTTAAAATAAGTTAACTTTTTTTTTTACATTCTCTTTCTTTTCTTCTTCTTTTATTTTGTATTACGACGAGAAAAGTAGACGAATGTATCCATAAGTATCCAAAGAGAATCGAACATGGGTCTCCCACTTAATTAAGGAGCCCAGTAATCAGGTGGGCTAAGCCACTTGGTTACGTCTATATATATATATTATCAATTAAATTATGACTAAGTCTTGTATGTATCCAGATGCGTCATGCACTCATAGTGCATTATATAATGGTGCAACTTATTATACTGAACGATGCAATTTGTTTACACTGAACCGTGCAACTATTGTATGAATAAATAGTTGCACGATTAAGTGTAAACAAATTGTACCTTTCAGTATAGAAAATTGCACGATTCTAAAATGCACTATGAGTGATGTGGTGCACCTGGATACACATGAAGCTCACTCTTTTATTATTTAATATAACAAATATGTATCTTCACCTCTGTTGACCCGCAAATTTTGACCATTTTTGTCTTATTTATGTTGTATTGCACATAACACTAGTGTGCAATATTTCACACAAGACCTTCTCTAAATTAACATACATTTATATTCTTTAATTTCTTGAACTATATATGAATGCATCTTCTCTTATAGCTTATAATTAAGACAAAGTCTAGGATACAAATTTATATACATACAAATTCCAATTGAGAATTAAACTTGTTCTATCGTAATTAATTAATATAGTTTAACTTAGAATGAACACATAATTAAAACATATCAAGAAAACATAATAAAATTACAATTACTAGTATAAGATTAAAAGGTCAAATATGTGAGAAATGGCAGCAAGATAACAAAATGAAGAGGAAAACCAGTACGAGTACTCCTTTTCTAACATAAAATTAAATTGGAAACCTTAAATTTTTAGAGGCATTTATGAGGGGATGCATGTGACTTGTACAAGAAATTATATACCCTAATAAATATAAATATTATCACTAAATTGTTACCCTGTTAAATCAAATGTATCAAATGTCAATTTTTTAGTATAACCATAAAAAGATGAAACACATTTGCATTAGACGGTTTCACGGTAAGATGGACATAAACTGGGCATTAACGCTTTAACACTTTGAAAATAGTGAATGTGATTTGTGTTGAGTTGTACACTGTTTCATGCCTATAGCGTCTCATATATGAGTTTTTTTTTTTCTTTCTAGTAATTTGGTTCTTACTTTATTTCCTTCATAAATTTTAGTTCAAATTTTCAGAGTCATTTATGACGGGATCGATGTGACTGCTGGTACTAGAAATTACACCATCTTAATAAATTTTATCACTAAATTTTGACATGATCATAAACATGAAATGTATAAAGTTATAAACATCAAAGAGAATATATATTTCATTAATTGCAAGTAACAATATACTTTTCCTTTGCATACAACCTAGCTAATGTCAAATGATTAATTCTCAAAAGCAAATGAAATAAAATACATCCTTGATTCGAATAAAAAAATTATAGAGCAAATAAAGTATTCCAATACGTTTATCATATTATACTAAACTAGTATATCACCCGTGCGTTGCACGATTTGTGAGTATAAAATGAACATGATATGAGAAGTATTCATTTTTGTGTTAATTAAATTATTAAAAAATATTTTACTTATAATAATAATAAAAATCTTTTTTTCATTTTTTAATATATTGTTTATCTTTTTTTTTTTCATTTCGATGCAACGTACGATTAATGAACATATTTTGCTTTTGCAATCAGACATGGAAAATGGGTGGCGCTCCAATTGCTTAAAAAATTTCCATTATTAAATAATGTAATTTTAAAGGGATTTTTTTTCTTTATAATTTTGAATTATTTCCTTCTAAACCACTTTGATTGTCACCTATTACCGTTTTCTCAATTCTCATTGCATACCAAAAATTTCAAATTGTCCCCCTCTAGTTACTTACCCTTAACATGATAACATATAACTATCCATGATTGAAATTAACCTCCTTAAGAAAGTCAAAGGTTTTAATAATTATCTATAATTCTTATTAGGTCACACCATATGTTATCATTAGTCAAAATTGTCTTTCTAAGATGTTAAAGAAAGTCTACTATCTGATGAAGTCAGTATCATTCATGAAATCAACACTATTTGTCCTAAGTTAGTCTCGATTAGTATTTTCTCTTTTAAAAATATGAGTACCGAGTTTCATCACAATCAATTCAGTATCTTTTTACAATCCAAGGTCTAATGTCAATGGTACATGCAACTAATTCATAGTAATTTGACACAATGATGGACCTATATATCCTATGTCGGGATCACGTGCCCCCATGATTTTTTTAAAGTATTATATAACAACTTAAATGAGTTTTTATCAGTGTTATAATTAGTTAATCATGCAAATATTTTATTTAAAAGAATTTGTAGATCTGTTATGTATATGCACTATCATTATTAAAAAATTAAATATTTTTTAAGATAGTGATAGTGTATATGCATAATTGTGATACTAAAAAAATAGAATTCACGTGAATCTGGGTTCAAAGAAAAATTTACTTTTTATATTATTTATTTTTTTGTCCCGTCATGAAAGTTTTTTTGGATCCGTCCATGATTGGACTAATCAATTTAAATATTATATTCTGTAAATGAATTATACAAATAAGTAAACAAATCGAGCTTTATCACAATCAATTCCTAGTATCATTTGATAATTCAACTAATAACATCAACTAATAATTTAATTAAAAATTATTCAACTAACAATTCAAGTCTAATGACAATTTCTCATGCAACTAATTTATGGTAATTGAACTAATCAATTTAAATCAAATATCATGTAATATTATCATGCAAATAATTATATAAATTATACATTTTCATATATATATATATATATATATATATATATATATATATATATATATATATATATATAATACTCCTCATCTTTTATAGATTGCTCAAAATTTAAAAAGTTCCATCCTTTATCAAATACTCAAATTATCAATAAAGTAACTATACATTTCATGATACCCCTTACAAACATTACTAAATTAAATCACATGCCACTAATAATTATATACAAAAGTAACTTATTTTTTATCTTATTCACTAAAATTGACAAAATACCCTTATCAAAAAGCTATTTTATTACCTTCAAATATTAATAAAGAATTTCTTCATTAAAACCCATGTCAAGATCAAGTGAGCAATCTAAAAAAAGATGGAAGGAATAACAGATTAAAAAAAAAAATATCCATATCAACTACAAAATATAACATTTTATATTATTGATCATTAATATTTTGCCACTTTTAAAATTTTATGATAAATCTGTAATTATTTTTTTGTTGAATTTTTTCATTTTTGGTATAACATTTTGTTATTATATATGTATAAATAGATTTAGTTCAAAAAGTTTTAATAATTTTTTTGTTGAATTATTTTTTTTTTTGGTATAATATTTTGTTATTATATATTGTATAAATAGATCAAATTCAAAAAAATTCAAAAATAATATTAATAATTTAGAAATTATTCAAAACATAATTAGTATATATATATGGGGAATATGAGGAATTGAACCTTATACCTCTTGTATGCAAAGAAGATAAAAAATATTTATTATACCATTTGAACTATATCAAATTTGTTAAGATGTTTAAAATTTTATTAGAAAATTATAACAATTTTTTGGCTCAATATTTGGCTCAATATTTTGTTATTAGATATGTATATATGATTTTGATATTGAGCCTAATATTGGGCTCCTTATGGAGCCTAATAGTTTTTTTACCGTCCGAACCCAACTCGACCCGACCTGAACCCGACCCAAGCGGTTCATGGTTCACCCGATCCGAATGATTAATGGTTTAGGGTTTACGGTTCATATAGTTTAGGGTTTAGTTTATGAATGCCAC
Source organism: Stenogyne calaminthoides (assembly GCA_037126765.1). NCBI lineage: Eukaryota > Viridiplantae > Streptophyta > Magnoliopsida > Lamiales > Lamiaceae > Stenogyne > Stenogyne calaminthoides. The sequence continues at coordinate 3,975,354 of JBBCBC010000041.1, forward strand.
ATAAGCTATTAGGCTCCATATCAGAACTGATGTATAGATGTCTAAATTTTCAAATTTTGTTTTATTAATTTATCGGACAATTATTTAAACTGAACCCTAAATTCTTGAATTTTATTTTATAAAATCTTTCTAAAAAGTACACATTTAATAATCATAAGGAGAGTGTATGTTATTATAGTCGACTAATGAGATATTCGTGAACGTACGTCTAATAGTTAAGTTGGGCTTGAATTAAAAAATACTTGATTTTTAGGCTTTGCAAATTGCAATTTAAAATTAAATAGAACATACAAATAAAAAGTAATAAAATCATGCCTATGCGAAAAACAGAAAATAGTGCGCCGAAATTTGGTAAAAGACCCATCCCTTGCATTTAATTACCCCAGATATAACAATGTATGAATTATATGTAATTTCATTTCACGAAACCTTCAATTTATTTAAATTTTAGGCTGATCGAGAAAATGTTTAATACGTACACTTTATATCGTTATATAAATTTGATAAATAAATTTAATTTATAAATTCCATTTCGCCATCGATCTCTTCATGACTTCAAGTGTTAAATGGGTTTGTTAAATATGTATATCAAATTATTTAGCACATAGATGTAGCTTCACCATAGAATAGCTAATTATATATAGTTAACCGGAAAAATAACATGGGTTAGGCAGGACATGGTTTCGAATCTAAAAAGGAAAACGTGTAGGAAATATGAGATTTCATGAAATTATATATACCTCCAAAATTAAGAAAATTATTCTTCAATTATAACAAACTTATATCTATAAATGTGATCTTTTTTGTTTATATTTTTGTTTATGTAGTATTATTCTTCAAAAACAGCTACACTTGAGGCCTTTGTCTATAAATATTCGATCTCGCTTCTCCCATTACTCGTCCATCCAATTAATTAGCCACAGCTATACAACTTTGCATCATTTCTACCCTCATTTCTATCATCAAATCATGGCACTTGCATTCCTGACCATCATGTTCTTTGCAGTCGTGTTGTATTATTATTTCGGTTATATATATGCAAGCTCTATTTTATAAAATCAATAAACACGAAACATATATATATATATGTAAAATTATTCAAAATTTGAACAGTTGGTTACATAGCAACTAGATCTAATCATTGCTTTCATTAAATGCATATTCATGGTTTCTGATTGTGACAAATCCATTTAGCACTTGAGTAAACGAAGACATCAACGACGAAATGGGGTTTATTAAATTCAATGATCAAAATCAAATAACAAAGAAATGTAAAACAGCTATATTATTAAGTCTGTGAAATATCTACTGAGCTCTTGAAATGAAATTAAATGTTAGAGCTGATGCGAGAAAGATATAAAAACGATAAATAAACCGAATAAATTGACACCGAAATTTTACGTGATTCACTAACAATTTGTTAGCTACATCCACGGGCAAAAGAGGGGATCTCGTATATTATTCAGAACCACAACAATATACAACTCAAATGGGAATATAAATAATAATCCCTAAATGACTAGGCCTAAATTAATAAGCCCAAAATCGAAACCGACTAAGCCTAAATTAATAAGCCCAAAACCAAAACCGACTGATGCACCAAACTGATTGAGCCTAAATTAATAAGCCCCAAAATCGAAACCGACTGATGCACTTGTATCAAAGAGACCCGAGCTTTTTAAATAACATTAGGAAACCCTTCACCTTTTTCCACAATCCGATGTGGGACAGAATAGGACTTCTTATAGGATTATGAAGTCCTCCAACTTTTGATACAATCCGATGTGGGATAAAACAAACTTCTTTATTTTACACAATTCTAACAAATCTCCACCTTGGTAAAATAACAGAAAACTTCATTGTCTCCACCTTGATTTGAATTCTCTCACAGATCAACAGATGTACCAGATGCACCATAAAAGTGCCAGATGTACAAGCAACTCCTCGTACACAGATTTGCCCCCAAGACAGGGCAACTAACAACTTGTAATATTTAACAAGTTCAAACAGTGTTGGAACTTGTTATTTGGAACCGGCTTGGTGAACATGTCAGCTGGGTTATCAACAGTCCCAACTTTCTTCACTTTAACCCTCTTCTCACTTCTCAGAAAATGATACCTGACATCAATATGTTTCGTTCTCTCATGATGAACTTGATCCTTGGCTAAACATATTGCACTCAGACTGTCACATAATACAGTTGCATAATCTTGATGTAGACCAAGATCACTAACTAGCCCTTTCAATCAGATTCCCTCTTTGGCTGCTTCAGTCAAGGCCATGTACTCTGCCTCTGTAGTAGACAACGAATAGAGGGTCAGAAAAGTTGCCTTCCAACTTACAACAGAACCACCAAGAGTAAAAGCATAATCGGTCATAGACCTTCTACTGTCAACATCTCTTGAATAATCAGAATCACAGTAACCTGAAACTAAACAATTCGTATCACCTCCATAAATGAGACCGACATCAGATGTACCTCTAAGGTACCGAAATATCCTCTTCACAGCCTGCCAATGTTCCTTTCCAGGTTGAGCCATAAACCTGCTGACAACACTAACAACATGTGCAAGATCAGGTCTAGTACAGACCATAGCATACATCAAACTCCCTACTGCACTAGCATAGGGAACTCGAGACATGTACTCCTTCTCCTCAACAGATTTAGGAGCGAAAGCAATAGACAAATGAATATTTGCAGCACTTGGAGTATCAATAGGTTTAGCTGTAGACATACCAAACCTTGATAATATCTTCTGAATATAATCCTTTTGTGAAAGGAAAAGTTTCTTCTGCCTTCTATCCCTATGAATCTCCATTCCCAAAATTTTCTGGGCAGCACCCAAATCCTTCATCTCAAACTCAGCACTGAGAAGACCTTTTAGCTTCTGAATATCTAACTTGTTCTTTGCAGCTATCAACATATCATCAACATATAAGACCAAGTAGATAAATGAATCATCTTCCAGCTTGTTATGATACACACAACTATCATACGACTCCTGTTGTAGCCAAGATGTGTCATATAACCATCAAATCTCTTGTACCACTGCCTTGGAGACTGCTTTAGCCCATATAAGGACTTCTTCAACTTGCAAACGTACTCTTCTTTCCCGGGAACTTAGAAACCATCTGGCTGGGTCATGTATATCTCTTTATCCAACTCTCCGTGTAGAAAAGTTGTCTTCACATCGAGTTGTTCAAGTTCCAGGTCCTGATGTGCTACCATTTGAAGTAACACTCTAATAGAAGTATGTCTGACCACAGGTGAGAAAATCTCATCATAGTCTACTCCCTCTTTCTGATGGAACCCCCTAGCAACGACTCTTGCCTTATACCTGATACCCTCAGCAGGTGATATTCCTTCCTTCTTCTTGAAGACCCACTTGCATGTAATAACCTCTCTCCGTAGGCTTCTTGACTAACTCCCAAGTCATATTCTTGTGAAGTGACTCCATCTCATCTCCCATGGCGGCAAGCCATTGGGTAGACTTTGTACATGTAACAGATTCTTTGTAGGTGGATGGCTCATGAGAATCCACCTCTTCAGCAACCTGCAATGCATAACCCACCATATCCTCAAACCTATATTGCCTTGGAGCCTCAACTCCAATCCTTCTAGCTCGATCAAGAGCTATACTGTACGGTTTTGTCTCAAATGGTTGAGATTCTGGTGGTGATGCATCTTTCAGCTCGGTGTCAGAATGTGAGTGTTGTTCCCCATCTTCCTTTTGTGACTCACTCTGCTCCACCTATTTGTCAACACTATTGTTTTCTGATACAACGATAGACTTCACAGTGGGGTTAAACATAGAATTCTCATAAAAAATAACATTTCTGCTAAGTATGACTTTGCTTTCTGATGGAGACCAGATTCTATACCCCTTAACACCATTTCCATAGCCCACAAAAACTCTTTTCTTCGACCTTGGCTCCAATTTACCCTCATTTACATGATAATAAACAGTACATCCAAAAGCTCTCAAATTAGAGTAATTTGCAGACTTACCAGACCACACCTCGTAAGGTGTTTTGAGATTGATACCTGTGTGAGGTGCACGATTTATCAGGTAACATGTCGTGCTGACCGCTTCTGCCCAAAATCTTTGGGCTAATCCAGCATTAGAGAGCATGCATCGAGCTCTCTCCAAAAGTGTCTGATTCATGCGTTCTGCTACACCATTCTGTTGTGGTGTATCTCGTACCGTGTGATGTCTTGCGATCCCTTCATTCTTGCAGAACTCATCAAAATTAGAAGAACATAATTTCAGACCATTATCAGTTCGCAGCCTTTTGATTTTCTTCCCTGTTTGATTTTCCACCAACGTCTTCCATTGCTTGAAACTCTTGAAAGCTTCACTTTTATGCTTCATCATAATTACCCAAGTCATTCTTGAGTAGTCATCAATCATAGACACGAAGTATCTATTGCCTCCTAAAGATTCAACGCGAGAAGGTCCCCAACAATCAGAATGGATATAATCAAGTGTGCCTTTTGTTCTATGAATTGCCTTGGGAAACTTGCTGCGATTAAGCTTCCCAAAAACACAGTGCTCATAGAAACCAAGACTAGTGACCTTGTGGCCACCAAGAAAATCATCTTTCGACAGAATTTGCATCCCTCGTTCACTCATGTGGCCAAGTCTCATGTGCCATAACTTAGTCAAGTCGTCTTTGTGAACTTCCGATGATGCAACAACAAATAGAGAGTCGATAAGCGTTGAACCTTGCAAAAAGTACAAAGTTCCTCGCTTCACACCTTTCAGAACCACATTAGAACCTTGTAGACATACATAACTCCACATTCACCTCTAAAGCTGAAACCCTTATTGTCTAGAAGACTAAGTGATATCAGATTCTTCGTCATTTGTGGAACATGCCTAAAATCGTTCAATGTGCAAAATTTACCATCATGTGTCCGTAATTGAATTGGGCCCATTCCAACCGCCTTGCCAAATAGAACTGTTGGCCATATAAATATTGCCTCCATCCACTTGCTCGTAAGTTGTAAACCACTCTCTGCGTGGGCATATATGATAAGATGCCCCAAAATCAAGAACCCACACATCAGTGTGATGTGTTTGTCCATTAGCAACTAGGACTACATCCTCCTCGGAGTTGGTGTCATCTCCTTCAAAGAACAAAGAAGAAAGATTCCTTTTGCTTTCCTCTTTCTTTTTCTTCTTCGGACATTCATTTTTCCAATGACCTGACTCTTTGCAGTAGTTACAGATATCGTCTGGTTTAGGACCCTTAGACCTAGGCTTTTTGAATTTATTCTTCCCCGATTTTCCAGGTCCCTTATTCCCACTAGCTACTAGTCCAGTGGCTTGATTATCTGAACTTCCACCACTTGTCTTATGTCGCAACTCTCTAGTATGCAGAGATGATCTGACCTCTTCCAAAGACACAATGTCTTTCCCAACAATGAAAGACTGCACAAAATTCTCATACGACAAATGTTGAGAAACTAACAAAACTAAAGCAGCATCTTCATCATCAACTTTAACATCAATATTACGTAATTCTAATAAAATTGTATTCAATTGATCCAGATGTTCACGAAGTGGCTGACCTTCATGACATCATAAGAATCGAATGTAGATGTTGTTTCAACAACAACTTATTGGTTAGCGACTTCGTCATATACAGATTCTCAAACTTCAACCATAGACCACCAAATAGCTTTCTCCTCCTCTGATTCTTGTGAATGATGTCATCTGCGAGACACAACATGATTGATGAGTATGCCTTCTCTTCCGTGAGTGGCCATCTCCGCTTTTCCAAATCCACCGCCTTTTTTCATCAATCTGGTGCCCACAAAGATTTGTTGTTTCAACAAGGCACGCATCTTGATCTGCCATAAACTGAAATTGTTCTTCCCCGTGAACTTGTTGATTTTCACGTTTATCCCACCCGTCATCTTTCTCGCCAAATTGCGGAAACCCCCAACAAGGCTCTAGATACCAGTTTGTTAGAGCTGATGTGAGAAAGATATAAAAACGATAAATAAACCGAATAAACCGACACCGAAATTTTACGTGGTTCACTAACAATTTCTTAGCTACGTCCACAGGCAGAAGAGAGGATCTCGTATATTATTCAGAACTGACAACAATATACAACTCAAATGAGAATATAAATAATAATCCCTAACTGACTGGGCCTAAATTAATAAGCCCAAAACCGAAACCAAGTGATAAAAAACCAAATTGATTGTGCCTAAATTAATAAGCCCCAAAATCGAAACCGATTGATGCACTTGTATCAAAGAGACCTGGACTTCTTAAATAACATTAGGAAGCCCTTCACCTTTTTCCACAATCCGATGTGAGACATAATAGGACTTCTTATAGGATTAGGAAGTCCTCAAACTTTTGATACAATCCGATGTGGGATAAAACAAACTTCTTTATTTTACACAATTCTAACATTAAATATTATAAGTTATTTAGCAACTAAGGAAATATTAATAATAACGCAACTAATTGTTTGAAGGTTTATTTAACTTTCATAGACTGGCTTATATTTTAAATGGAAATGGAATTTATTAAGTCTATTTGCCAATATAATTCAGTAAATGTAAAATTAAATTAAAAATTGTATAATTAAATATGAATTGAGCCTGAAATTTAAGTAAACAAACTGAAAATTCGTGATTTTGAAATTAATTATAATTCATTTATTAAATAGGGGAAAATACTTATTCGAAAACAGATTGACCCACCATTTCTAATTATATAGGTGCAAATTACTTGCTATTATTGTGTGTATAAATTACTTGCTATTTGGGTTAATAAACAAAAAGATCACATTATAGATATAATTTTGTTATTGAAGAATAATTTTCTTAATTTTGGAGGTATATATAATTTCATGAAATCCCATATTTCCAACACCTTTTCCTTTTTAGATTTGAAAACCATGTCCTGCCTAACCCATGTTATTTTTCTTGTTATTTTCCTGGTAATTAACTATATATAATTAGCTATTCTAGGGTGAAGGTACATCTATGTGCTACATAATTTGATATACATATTTAACAAACCCATTTAACACTTGAAGTGAAGAGAACGATGGCGAAATGGAATTTATTAATTAAATCTATTTATCATATTTAAATAACGATATAAAGTGTAGTTAACATTTCCTCAGCCTACAATTAAGTGAATAAATTGAAGGTTTCATGAAATGAAATTAAATATAATTCATATATTGTTATTTCTTTTGGGGTAAATGCAAGGGATTGGTCTTTTACCAAATTTTGGCGGAAAAATAATTGATAGGTACAATTTTTTTTAAAAAACTTACTAGCAGATACAAAATAGTTGCATATATGTAGGTATAATTGCACTTTCAAATGCAATTCTGATTGTATATGCAATCTCATTTGTACCTACTAGTAAGTTTTCTTAAAATTTTGTATATGTCAATAATTACCCCAATTTTGGCCCTATTTTCTTTTTTTTCGCATATAGGCATGATTTTATTACTTTTTATATGTTCTATTTTATTTTAGAGTGTGTCTCATGTACCATACACTTCATAGTGCATCTTAAAAATATACAGCTCTTCACATAGAAACATGCAATTTGTTTACACAAAAACATGCAATTTATTTTCATATTAATAATTGCATATTTCAGTGCAAATAAGTTGCATAATTTAATACAATAAATTATGTGTTTATAAAATATATTATGAAGTGCAAAGTGCACTTAATGTATATAAAATTTATCTATATTTTATTTTTGAAAAGAGCAGGGACACTCGCCATACTAAATTACATGTAAATTATTTGAATGATAAATTGCAACTTGCAAAGTCATAAATATCAAGTATTTTTTAATTCGAGCCCAGCTTAACTAGTAGACGTTCACAAATATCTCATTAGTCGACTATGATAAATATTGTATACACTATTTTCATCGTATATTATTATTATTATTGTTATATATAATAAAGACGATCGCTTTAATTGTAAAAAAATACTGATAAAATAAGCAACGATGACATCAATAAAAACAATTGCAAAATATTGGAAAATGTGTACAAATATATATATAATATTCAATCCATAAGAATCAAGAAGACTAACACCTTATTTTGGGTGTGTCAGCTGAGGCCATCCTTATTCTTCACTTCATTTCCCTGCCCTTTCAAACACCACATGTTACATAAAAGAGTCCCAGGTTATTCATAATGGAATAAAGTTGGTGGAAATGAATTAATTATGGGGCGATTGAGTAAATATTTATAATTAATTCACAAAATTTATAAAAAAAATTCATAAATTGATACCATTATATTTATATAAATTAATATTACTATTTTTATAAATTAATACCTATAATATTTGTCGTGGTTTCAGTTCATAAGTGTAGTAGTATCAGATGATAAGTATTATGGTATTAGTTTATAAGCAAGGACTGACGCATGAATTTTGTTGAGGAGGACCCAACTAATAGACTAAGTCTTGTATGTATCCAGGTGCACCGAACACCCATAGTCAATTTTAGAATCATGCAACTTGTTATAATAAAAAATGTAACTTGTTTACATTGAACAGTGCAACAATTAATATGAAAAAATAATTGCACGGTTCAGTATAAATAAATTGCATCTTTCAATATAACAAATTATATGGTTTTAAAATGCATTATGAATATACGGTGCACTGAAATGCACATGAGACCACTCCAAATAATATTGTAAAAATAAAATATTATATACATAAAATATTTTGTTTAAGAGGCTCCATTAATAATTTTATAAAATAATAGACATAATAAAGGTATAATATAATAACGCTTCACTACGTATAAAAATCTCAAATTAAACAAAAAATATTTAATTGGGCAAATGCGCCACACTCTACTCTACCCAAAAACACGACTTCAAGTAAAGGGGTGTTTTAAAAACTATAAGTGATTATAGCCACCTAAAATTATGTGCAAAATTAATTTGAAATGTTTTATTTATCTTTTAGTAATTTAAATAAGCTCTCATAAGCTATAAATTATAAGCTTCAAAGAGGGTGCTTTTAGTAGCTTATTAATCTTTTTTTTTTAACTTTTAATTTTTTTTGCAAACACTATCAACTCTTTTTTGAATTTTCTTACAAACACTATCAATGGGTCCGTCCATGTTTATAAGTGTACGCAGTGGTAAAAATTTCATACTATGAATAAATTTCACCGGAGACCTACTCTTAGTAATTTTACTCACTTACCTATTTTTTTTTTAATGAAGTGGTCTTCTGTAAATCAGGTGCACCGTGCATGCACTTCATGTTGTACTTTTGAAACATATGACTTATTTATATTAAAACGTGTAATGTGTTCGTGAAACAAATTGCATGTTTCTGTGTAAAATGCACGGTGCATCTAATGCGTACAAAAGCTAACATTTTTCAATTCGATTTTCTTATTTGATTATTCTTATCATCTTAACTGATCTCAATGATTAATAGTGAGATAAAAAGTCCAATCACATTAAATATTTATGTTTCCTTGTGGCAGGAAGAGGAAGAAAATATATAGGTTAACTTTTTTATGGTTACATCAATATAACATTATGTAGTTGAGTATTGAAAAATCACATTTAATTAATCCTGCAAAAAGTAGTTTTATCTCAAATCCCATCCACACAGGTGGAGTTTCAAAGTCCTTACGTACATTGCTTTCACTATTCTCACGTAGCAACTACGGAGTAGTAAATTTTAAGGACCAATTAAGTTATTTTTTGTTTATTTTAAGGGCAATTTATATTTTAATAACTATATATATTAGTATATTGTCTTTTTACTTTTTTTTTTGGCAATCAAAAGATTGTGACATTTCATTATTTTTATTAACATCAATTTATACATAGATAATTATACTTTTTCACAAAATCTTGTTATATAAATGGCTGCAGTAACACTCAATTTTCATATTTTTTCCCCGTAATATCAATATATACTTAATAATTACTATAATTTTTTTAATGGTTTCAAAAAAATAATTATAATTTTTAATATATATGACAAAAATTCATAAGGACGATCTCATGTAAGTGTATAATAAATTATATAAATTAACATTCATTTTTTCAAAAGTGTTAAAGCGACATGTCAAAATATTTTGTCTCACCGTGAAATCATCTCACACAAGTGTGGTGTTAAATTCATATAGACACAAATTAGTATGAGACAAAATACAAATTAACACCCACCTCTTTTAAAGTGTTAAAAAAAGATTAATGCTCAAATTATGCTCCGTCTCTTCGTGAGACTGTCTCACGCAAGCATGCTTCGTTCATATAATAAATTCTTGCACTTGCCACGTTCAATTAAAGCTAGTTGTTTCATGTCACGTTTCAGTTAAAATTAGTGTCATTAACAGTACTGCATTTCCTTAAGAATTTACCTTCTAGGAAATTTATCTCTGTCCCAAATCCATGACTAAAACGATCGAAAATTTTCAACTCGATCCCATGTTTATTATCATCCCAATAATACCAATTGCCTAAAATTGCCAAAAATATATATAAAAAAAAATTGAAAGTGCATTTAGTTACATTATATTATAAATTGGGCCCCGACGTGATTCCTGAGTTCGCCACTGGTTACCGCTCTCCATCACTATTTGAGATTTTGAAAGGAACAATCATGTATAGTGAGAATTTTTTTTTTTAAGTTTCGAGTCTAGTTTGTTGAAAGTTGTTCTTTATTTTGGCAATATTTTGGCGAAAAATTGAGTAGATATTTCAAAAACAATTTATCAAAATTTAATATATTTTCTGCATAATATTTTTTTTTATCGAATTCCATAATTGAAATTGTCTGTTGTGAACGATATAATGAATAATTTATGAAAAAATGTCTATCATGTCTAAAAAAAGGCAAAGTATAGAGTGAACAAGTTTTACAGTAAAACTGGTTAAAGAGTATGACTTATATTACTAAATAGTGTGATTTTTTACTGTAAAGGGTGTGTCTTTTTACTATAAAAAATATTATTAATAAAAGTGAAGAGTGTGACTTATATTATAGCAAAGAGTGTCGTAGTGATAACTGAAGGGTGTGACTTATATTACTAAAGGGTGTGACTTATATTACTAAAGAGTATGTCTGTAAAAAAAAAAAAACAGTTTCACGGTGAACAAGTTTCACAACATACTAACTCCTAAAAAAAATTGGGTGGGTGAATTAATTTGGAGTTGTATCTACATATATCGGAGTATATATAACCAGGCCCGCTGATGATTATTCTTGTGATATTTTTCTTTGGCAAAGAGCGAACACAAACGGGCCTTATCATTTGGCCGTGCAAAAGATATTATGGAAAAAAAATAAAGAAACGAGTTGGAAACGAGAAAAACCTCAAAACCATATAAAACAAAACAAATGCGTGACTTCGTGTAGTCGAGAAGTGTAATTTTCCTTTGTATCACAAAAAAAAAAAAAAAGACAAAAGATATTAACTAGTTCTAAATTATCTTTAAATCTTTTTACTCAAAGTGAACAAGATAAAAATTCAATAAAAGAAGAGACTCTCTTGCATGAGACGATCTCACCTTGAAACGAAACATAATTTAAGCATTGCCGTTTTAATATATTGAGAGAAATTAATGTAAATTTATGTTAATTTATACATCGTTTCATGTTTGAGTCTTACTCATACTATTTTTTGTTATTAAAGAAAGCGTTTAATCGTTTGCATCTGATCATCCAATCATTTGTCATTATTTTGTTGAAGGCAATTTTCTAAGATACTCGTATCCATCTATGAGAGTGTTTGCAATTTAATATAAGGGGTGAGAATCATTTTTTTATAGGGCTTCCTCTCATGAAGTCTTTTTTACCATAGTGATCGAAAACAGTACCTAAATATGACACAATTTACTTTTCCTTTGTCATCATTACTATATTTTTATTCATTAAACTTATATATTTCCCTATTATATATTATTAATTCTTAATTTTCTTGAGAGCCCGGCCTTGTGTATAAATATATGGTAGCTTCATTACACACAAATCGTTCATTAATTTCCGCCAGAGTAGGATGACATGAGCATCTTCGTTGTCGCCGGCCAAAATAAGACGGCCGGCGAACGAGGAGTGCACAAAACCATTTCGTTTGGGACGGAATAGTCCCTCCGGAGTGCCAACCCGACTCCGGGCCAAACGTGGGTTCGGCGTTGGGCCCGGAGTTCCATTGGCCACCTCCGTCCTCAACCCCCGGCCTAGTTCCCTGCGCCGTCGGAGACTCCAACATGAGCGAGTAACAGCGCGGCATGCCATACTGTGGTCGGGCCCTGGATCGGGCCGGGCTGCCGTCTCCTACGGTCGAGGAGGAGCTATTCGGGCCTCGCTCTGTACCAGGGCGAGGCCAACACCAAGGAGGAGCCCGTTGCAGAAGCTTAATTACAAAGCCAGCTTGCTCAAGAGATTGGTGAATCTCCCTATCTTTCAGGTATATAATCCAATTTTGAAATTTCAGTGTTATCAAATGTATGTTTGTATGAGTTATTAATTATTTTGTAGCATACGCAGATTAAAAATTGACGATTTTTTGACAATATATAAATTTAATGGGTCAATTTGGCCGTAAATTTTTTTTTGGTCAGCCAAAGAAATTTTATTAATGAGTAAAAGCTGGGTATAAGTGATACCCAAAAACATATGTACAGAATCCTTGGGGACTAATCAACCTAAAAAATTCCTAGGAGAAGCTGGTCAATTTTGCCGCAATGGTATTCAATATATATTTCGTGACCTAAATTTAGATATTTAAATATTTTTCGTACTTAATATATATGTAATGTTTCCAAATACAGCAATTATATAGCACAAATTAATGATGCAGAAACAAAATAAAACAGTATACTTAATTATATTTTTTGTATTTGAATATGAGTAGTGGGCTGCAAAGTGTGGAGTCCTGCAGTGAGCTCCTCATTGGTGTCGGGCTGCTAGTTTGAGACATAACATAATTTAAGCATGATCTTATAATACTTTAAAACGGATTAATGTTATTTATCTTAATTTACAAATAGTCATGTAGTATGAGCATCTCACATAAGTTTTTGCCTCTCTTTTTTGGCCCCCCTCACGTAACATTCCTGGCTCCGCCCCTGATTGTAGGGTCGGGTTGGCACTCCGGAGGGACAATTCCGTCCCAAACGAAAGTTGCATTCGTGAGATGCAGTCCTCTTCTTGCCGACTATGTTACTTTGGCCGGCACTGCACCCGCACTGTGGCGGAAACGAACAAGTGGATACAAGAAGAGGCCAATTTGGAGTTCCATGATGAGTTAGAACTTAGAACGTAGGATTTGTGTGTAATAAGACTCTAATTAAATCCTTCTTTATATGTTGTTTCATTCAATTTAATGATGATCTATTTTATTTTATTTTTCTAGCTAGTCATGCGTTGTTACCAATATATGATAAATCACGATAAGCACTTATATCCTTTTGTCCAAGAGATATAATGACAAAATTTTGTATAAGTGCTTCGAGCAATTTAAATATATATTTTTAATAAACTTAATGTTACAATAAAATATGTAATTTATTTATATGTAATAAATTATATATATTTTAGTTTTAGTTTAATAAATTGTTTGTTTTAAAAGTATGGTTGATGTACCAAGGGCATAGGATAACCAGGTAGTCATATGCAAATATTTCGCTATGTGATTTTTTTTACTGTCGGGGAGTCAAAAGTAAATTAATGCAGGGGATGGGTCTCTCTTTTCTTTAAAAAGCTGTCACTCTATTAATTTCTGGGAAATTACAGAATCGCCCCCAAAACTTAACCTAGAGCCTTGTGTATAACCTAGAGCACCATCCAACCAAGCTTAGCCATAATTACTAGAGTTTCCTCTCTCTCAACATATTAATATACATGTAGTTTCTTCTTCATCGTTGAATTACAAATTTCCCTTTCATTGATCATGTTCTTGGTCTTGGCGCACATGATGCAGTGCGCCAATGACTAAGAGATTTATAATTTCGGCCGGTCAAAGCAATATTGTCGGAAAAGGGGACACCACTCAATTAATTACAATATTGTTTTGGACTGACTGATTAAATGACAATATGTTTTAAAGTTTATAAATATAAGACAATATGTTTTAAAATCTATAAATATAGGAAAATTTAAAGCCCGAATAAGCCCAAATCTCATGTGACATTTCAGCCCGATTTGGGCTTATTCAGGCTCGATTGTTATACATTTAATGATTTTAAAACATATGTATTATCCTATTACACATTTTAAAACCTATTGTTCTGCATTTTCAAATCAGTAAAATTATTGTCCTTAAAACACAACCCTTAAATTACTAATCTTAAAAAACATTTTTTCCTAAATTGTTAGCACAAAAGTTATTTACAAAAATAATCCAAAATGTTATTGTATACTGACAAAAGTATATTAAACTAAAATTACTTGCAAGTATAAGCTTTAAGAGTCGAATGGGTGAGAAATGGCACCAAGATGACAAAACTAGGAAGAAAATAAAAAATATTTATGTCGAGGGAAATTAAATAAAAGAATCAATTCCATATTTTTTTATAAGTTCAGACTTTAGATGAGACATAATTTTTTTTTTTTATGGTATTAAAGTCTTTGGCTCAGTCCAGATTCTGGGTTCGATTTCCGTGAAAAGCATTCCACCCATTTAAAATTGTCCACTCGTTGGACCTCCTCCCAGAGGGCAGAGACAATGATTTGATCCACGGGTGAGGGGGAGTGTTGAGAGAAATTAAATAAAAGAATTAAAATCACAACTCTCTACAAGTTCGACGGAATTCTTTAAGTTTGGTTTATTTTTTAACAAAAAATTAAATTGAAAAACCTCAAGTTCTCAGAGGCACTTATGATATTGTGACTTGTATATATAGAGAACGGGATAAAAATCAAAATCGTTTCATAATTTTTCACCTTTAATGAAATAATCTCGTAAGTATAGATTTTTTCAATTTAGTCCCACCTGTATTCAATTTATTTTAAATTAGTTCTAAATTGTCAGAGGTGAATAAAAAACACTCAAAATGATATCGTTTTGTTCGCGTGTCGGCCACGCATCCCTCATTTTCGTCAGAAACTGCTAAGTCTGACCCTTTTTTTGCATATGTGGCATGTCAAGTATGTAATTTCACATAATAGAAGAAATTGTAAATTAAAAAAAGAACTCATTTAATACAATAAAAAGAAAATGAAACCTAATTTTAAATAAACCAAAAATTAAAATAAAACTGAAATTAAAAAAATAAAAAACTATACTCATCGTCTTCTTCGTATACTAACACCTAATTAACATGTGGTATGATGAGTGTGTCTTGTTTTCCATGTTATGTAAAAACTGTGTATGACAGTTATGTAAAACATATATGTCTATATATAATTCAGATACTTCAATTATTTATGGGCTTGTCATGCGGGTTATGACCTTGAAATTCAGATACTTCAATTATTTATAGGCTATGACCTTGAAAGAAGTGTATTTTTATTTTTATCTTGAGAAAGGTTGGATGTGCATAAATACACATATAAATATATAATTTCATTTTGAACTCTCAATAATTGGAAAAAAATCTATGAAATTATTTAAATGAATGTACCAACATTAGAAATTCCTATGCCAAGCTAATTAATCTAGCTATTAGAATCTATAGAGTATTTTGATATGACAAAATTTTATGTAAGAATAGGTCTACTGTACAAATTTGTATAAATACAAATCAATTAATTTAGGAAGGGTCAGCGGGTCAGGTGGTCAAAAATGGGTCAAAGCGGCTCAAGAATGTGTTGGGTAAAATGAAATTGGGTCTCAATTAGGATTTGTATGTATACAAATTTGTATCCTAGACTTTGTCTTTATGTAAACCAATTTTACCTTGCGAATCGTAGTTTTATGTATATTTTTAGAAAGAATGAGTTATTTCATTAAAATGAATTAACTTAGAAATTAAAAAGAAACTAGAGATAAATTAATTAATAATAATAGCTGAATTGTTCTATAAAGAAAAAATGTGGTACAAAATGATAAATAATCTCGAAAATTTAATCACCTAATTACTAGTTAAAGCATGATCAACATGCAAATGAGAGTATGGAATATGAAGGGTAGTGCATCCCTTAATTAGGTCAACAATTAGGTAAAGTGTATAAACATTTCTCCGAAATAGAGGTTCAGTTAAAACTTAAAATTTCCAAAAAAGGGTCTTGCTTTCAGCCTCATTTTTCAAAATTCTGGCAGTCTCAATTTGATTTTAGTTTGATAACGTCTTATATTATTATGTAAACCAATTTCATGTTCAATATTGATTTGAATTTTGTGTGCATTTTTAGTATTAGTTATTATATAAAAATATAGTATTTTTTTTGTCAATATTAGTTTTATTAAAAAATACTAATTGTCACGCTATAAAGTATTAGTTGAGAATCAGATAAGATAATTTTGACGAAGTAAAATAGTTCAAGTGGTTAGAGCACCACTACCTATGCCGTGAGGTCATGAGTTTAAATCACCATTTGTTCAATAAAAAAAAAGTTGTACGATAGTTATAGTTTTATATAAGAGTCAAATTAATTACTATAACTTTAGTTTCTTATTTTTGTTCAACGTTTTAAATCAAAATACATAATAAATCTTTTTATACGAAAAGTCTTAATTTCTTGAGATTGACATTAATTATTAAACTACATAGCAAAATAAAATCCTAAAATAAGATATAATGAATTGATTATAAAATAATTTTGTTGTGTATGTCTCATAGAGAAAAACAATATAGACATCAATTTATGCATTCATTGTTTGAAAATGAGCTCATCTTTTGTTCTGGCACAAGTCCCATTCTCTCCCCTTCATTTTGCTTCTGATTTTTCGCATGCAACACAAAAGAAAAAGTTAGGTTGGACCTCATTGATTGTACAAAAGACATTAAAATGGAAAAACATGGTCATAAGTCATGGTGGAGATCAACAATTTTACATGACTCAAATAGAAAATGAGGGATGTGAACTGATTAGTGGCCCATATTTGGGCATTTAATATTTATTTTAATTTTGCTTTTTGTTATAATTTTTTTAAGGGTACTTACCATTGAGGGTAATGTGAATGAATGATAAGTAATTAGAAATCATTCATATTAATATTTTTTGATAATTTTTTTAATTAGATAGTAATAAGGTAATCACCAATTTCATAGTGATTAATCCATTAATAATATATATTACCATTCACATTCTCAATTTATACCAATGTTTTTGCTTTGGAAGAATCTCTCCTTGGCCTTGCATTGAATTGAGAATTTAGAATACCCAAGTTTCCAGAGGCATTGAGGGGATGTGACTTGTACTGAAAATTACAAAATTCATTCTAAATTATAGAGTACAGTGTGATTAAGAGATATTTCAAGTCTTAAAGTCAGCTCAAGTAAATTAGGTGGTGTTTTTAACCTCTAATTAAACACAAAAAGCACTTATTTTCAAACAAAGTTGGAATTTGATCCTATAAAATACTTTTGTTTATTTGTCAATCCAAGACAATAAACAAATTTGGTATACAAAGGCCCAAGCCCTAACAGTGCCAAAGTTATTTGTAATATTGGACCCCATAAGACTTAAAATTGCTGACATATCTCAAGAGTCTGATGGCCCAACATGGAGTATTATTTTATCTGCGTCTTGATTTAATAGCTAATTATTCAGGTAATAAATTAGACCATCATCAATGCATGTATAAGTTTCGATTTAGATTTAATTAATTATATTTAGCTGTTACGAATCTATGTAATCTAGTCCATGAACACTTGAAAGATTATGAAAATGTCCATGCTATTTATATAAGGGAAAAGTTACATTATATAAAGATTTAAAAGTATATAAACATGATATCCAAATCAAAGAGCATAATGGAGATTATAGTTGTTACGATGATTATCATCGGAGGAATCCTGAATGAATCTCAATCCCTTAAAATATCGGATGTGGAAAATAATGAATATGTACCCCAGGAGACATGTACGAATAATTTGGAAGAGGAATGTTGGAATAAAGTTGCTACTTTCATATGTTGCGATGAGGATCAAGCTGATGTTCATTCAAAGATTGGTGATTGTTGCGTAGACATTTCTCGTAATTTTCTTACGAAAAGATGCTTCAACAATTTATTGGTTGCAGACCTTTTAAAAGAGAATCCTTGCAATAATACAAATGCATTAAAGATTAAAGAGAGAGCTTATTATGCTTGGGAGCGTTGTGTTCACTTCCCATGGTAAAAGATTTAAGCATGCGCTATATGATTACTATAATAATCTATAATAATAATTGTGAACAATTTTATTGTAATCTTATATACTTATATAGCATATAATAATTTATAGTGCATTATTTTAAAAACAAAAGGAAAATTTATAGTGCATATTTCTTAAACAAATGAATTAAATTCTTATTGACATTATCGTATTATTATTTAGTGGTAACAATGTGTGACTATAAAATATACTCCATAAATTATCACATAATTAAATTGAATAAAATAATATTATAATATATTATTTATTACGATGTTTCAATTTATAACTTTTAATTTATAATATTTCATGAACATAATTACATATATTCTCTATTTAATAGGGTAAAAACGAACATATATACACGTACTAATTAAGTTAGTAGTTACTGAGAAAAATATACTCAGTTTAATTTGTACTTTTGGTTACATAGCAACTTGATCATATAATTGCTTTTGGCTTTCTTTTAAATGAAGATTCATGGTTTGTTAACAAATCTTTTAGCACTTGAAATGGAAATGGAATTTATTTATCTATTTAACAATATAATTTAGTAAATGTATAATTAAATATCATGTAGTAAATGGTTTGATAAAGCCTCCGTTTTGCTCCCCCCTTGGTACCACAACAGGGCCCGAATAGTCCCTCCACCGTTGGAGACGGCAGACCGGGCCCGATCCACGGTCCAATTGTAGTACTTGGTGCCGCGTTTCCACTCGTCTATGTACGAGGCAGATTTTGCCCATGAAGAAAATGATAATGAAAGGAGCTAGGAAAGTGAGCTTTGTTGGAGACTTTGGAGTGTTGGTACGTGATTGTATAAAGAGATGTAGAGCTTGTAAGAAATATTTATAGAGGGAGGGATTCAATCATAACTATTGATTTGCCTTTCCTGGGTAAAAAAATTAGGCCAAATAATAGGTAAGATTAGGGATTAATTAATGAATCTGGGTTTTAAAAAAATAGGGGTTATGAATTGTTGCGAGTCGTTTTTTATGGAGAATATTATGTGGCTAATTTAATAACAACTCACAAACAAAATAAGTACGTGTACAATATACGGTAAATAACAGGAAATTGTTGACCCAGTTCATCAGTAAATGACTACTCTGGGGGCATTCCAAGCCAGGGATATCATATTGCGAGGTTTACA
The DNA here is from genome assembly GCA_037126765.1 of Stenogyne calaminthoides. NCBI lineage: Eukaryota > Viridiplantae > Streptophyta > Magnoliopsida > Lamiales > Lamiaceae > Stenogyne > Stenogyne calaminthoides. Next base: position 3,994,798 of record JBBCBC010000041.1, read on the forward strand.
TATACAATACACAATACTTCTCATGGGAAAACTTCTATAAAAGAAGATGATTTGGAGAGTAAGTGTGTGAGTGCTAGGGATTTTTCTGAATCACTCTGGAAATTTTCTGAACCCCTTTCTTGTTCTTTTTGGACCTATTTATAGTACTTTGACAAGCATGAGCTGGTTTGTCTAGCATGAGCTGGAGACTTTGTGTCTTGTAAGAACTCATGTGATGCTGCCACGTTTTCAACTTCGTCTTCTTGGTTGACCTTCGCATTTACTTGGTTATAAGGCACTCTTTTTGTCGTCCGTATCAACTTTTGCTCGACCGACGCCTGTCAAAAATTCGAACACAATTTTATATGAAAAAAGAATCTCAAAGAGCATATTTGAATGAAAAGTTGTCACACTTGACAAAATAAGATTTTAATTCAAAAGACTTAAAAGGGTTGATGTTATCCGATATCTCATACCGACTCTTAAGGTTATCGAGTTCAAATTTTTCGGCTTCGTATATCCCCGAGATTCTTTTAATTGACGTCCTTTTCATCAAAATATCTTAAATAAGCAACGATTCATTTTTGCGATATGTTTTTATCTTCATCATCTCAGATTAAAGATAGAATCATCAAAAAGGGCTGGAAAATACTAACATAATTGCTTTGGTATGTCAGCTGATGAAAGTCTACAAAAAATTCGGCCCTTTCAGCAAATCCATCAAGTATTTCATCCTTCAAAGTTGGCCACGATATGTTAATTTTACAAATATTCATTAGCAAATATAGATGTCCATCGATTTTCGCATGATTATTTTAATAGTTGATTAATACACGTGTCCCTCTGATGTGTACGAATAAATTGAGTAATTGTATCGAACACAACAATACCCCCCAGCCGGGCCGCTTTGTATTCATCATGGGGACCCGACTGTTGGATATATTGAGTGGGCCCTCATGAGTGTCGTTTAAATGTTCTTACTTGCGAATTTTTAAATTTTTTTTTTGCAAAGATCTATAAATACTTATTTTGCATAAAAAGTTCTTCTTTCTTCTTTTCATCTTCTCCTCTTTTTTTCTTCACATTCTGTCCCGTTTGAAATTTCCGGAAAGAGCTTGATTATTTCGGCGAAGGATTTCTTTCAGGTAACTATTTCATACGCTCTTTAATTTCAATTATGACTTCTCATTCAAGTTCTTCTTCCTCCTCTTTTCGCCCGATCTCCCGTAGTGGTGCTAATACGGCGGAGATGAATGCCTCGGGTTCAAGATCTCGTTGGCAAGTTCGACAACAATTTACCATTCTTTCATCGGATTCCGATGATGCCCTAAATGAATTAGATAGGGATTTAGCCCGTACCGATTTTTTAGATGATTCGGGTGAAGATTCTTTGTCCCAACCCCAAATTGGGTCTAGGGTTGTATATAGTCACGATGTAAATAGGGATGATGACTATATGAGGGTGGAAATCTTGGTGGCTGAGAACGTTATTGAGTCGAATAGAGGATTCGACGGCGAGCAGAACACGGAGCTAGACATCCCTGTTGGTCTTCCTCATAGCCCAACATATGCCGAGTATAGTGCTCGTTATGATTTTGATTGACCTGAACAACCTCATAGGACCAGGGTTGAGAATGAATATCCGGCAAGCAAGATTGCAAGTGTGATTGATGTTGATATGCTCGACCAATTGTATAGAAATTACGATACCCCAAAAATGTGTGTTTTTTCGGGCGCTGGTCCGATGAAGCGAAAGCGCACCTCTCCCCGAGGGTTATGTTGTCGTGAACTTAGACACAATGGAAGCGGGTCTTCGATTCCCACTTCATCCCGGCTTATTACTCGTTTGCTTTGTAGAATGGAACATCACCATTACACGCCTAAAGCCGAATGGGTGGCACATGATTATGAGTTTTCTAACTCGCTCGCAAAAACGGCCCGTGTATTATCCAACAGCAGCAGAGCTCTCTCGATTAGTGCATTTGTCTCGACCCAAGGGCGAACATGGATGGTTGTTCATGCAGGCAAATGCCAAATGTAAGGTCATCGAGGATGTGCCCAATAAAATCACAGATTGGAAAGAGAAATTCGGTTCGTTTTAGGTGATTGGAAAAGCCGAACCGGATGTGAACCAAATGCTCGCTTGATATCCCTACGATTTTGGGATCTGCCAAGTAAGTATTTTTGTGTTTTGTTCTTCACCATGAACCGATTTTAACTTATTTTCTCAATTTCGTGAATTCAAGCGAAAGAATTGGACAAAGAGACAAACGACGGTTATTTCAAAGAAGATTTTTGGCGATTGATCTTGAGTCATACTTTTAACGGTCGATGAAGACGTTAAATCTTTTCTTGACCAAAAGGAAGAAGGGAGGATTATACGTGCCCCCTCACCATTTAGTTGTCGTCAATCCAGCTGGTAAGGATCGTTTTTTATATTTGCGAATATGTTGTGCCCTTTGTTCCCGGTTTCTTTTTCTTTTTTAATATATTCTTACAGATATAGCTTTCCTCGCCACCTTTTTCTTTGTAAGCACATCCGAACATACTGAAATGGCTCGAACTAAGAGACCTCAAGAGCTTGCTCGAATTCAAGCCGAGAGAGATGCCTAGTGGGCAAATCGAGGGGAGGCGAGCAGAGTGAGAAAGGCGAGTCGATCAGCCGCGCCTGGACCGGGAGAGTCGAGTCGGCCGAAGAGGACAACTCATTCGGTCGAGCAGGGGGCGAGCGACCAAGCTCCCTCGCCAAAGAGATCCAGGAGGGCACCTGACGAGCAAAATCCGATAGCTCAGACGAGCATCGATGTCATTGAGGCGGCTCCCCTCGCCGGGTTTACCGAATAAATTTTTGTCTCGTGGTCGGTCCGATCTCACAAATAGTCGAAATGGAGGTCGGTACATCTTCTCCACCTCCTGCAGGACCCCGAACCTGGACCCCTATGAGTTCCCAGCTCCGTTCTCCGAGGACAAATCGTTTTTGGGATGGGACCCTGCTAGGGTGAACAGGTACGTTTGCTCGCATGTTGTAGTATTTCTTTGTTCTATCTGTTTTGGTCGCTTAATCACATTTGTTTGCTCAGGTGAACATGCAGGTTGAACAAATTGACGCCTCTGATGCCAGAATTGAAAGATTATTACTGCTCTCCAAGTGTTCGCAATGTTCCTGGCCTTCCCGAAAGATGTCCGGAAAGGCGTCGAGACCCCTATTCGAGCATGGACTATTGAGCTCGAAGAGGCCACTAAGGGTCCAACGCCTTTGGAAACCATGCGACTTGGCCTAGTGCGTCATGGTCAATCTTTGGTTATCCTTGAGAAAGCTTACGCCGAGTCCGCCAATCTTCATGCCAACTACGTGGCACTTATTAAAAGTTTCGAAGAGAAGGTGAATGAGCTGACCAAAACTCAGGATGAAATGAAGTTGGCTCAGGGACAAGTATCCTCAGTCCAAGCAGAGGCTCACAAAGCTCAAGAGGATGCTCGTCAAGCTCGGGAAGATGCTCGCCAGGCGAGAGAAGAGCTAAGCCTAGCTCGGGAGGAATTGCACCGCAATTGGGGAAGAGGTGGCTCAAGATTAGGAGAGTTCGTGACGAAATAAACGTTGAGCTTCTAAACTCAGATCGCATCGAGACTCAGAGAATGCGAGAAAACTTTGCTCGCCCAACAACTCGTCACTGCTGAAGAGACCAACACTCGTCTAGGTCTTGAAAATTCAAAATTGCACACTGAGGAGTATGTTGATTCCATATCGAATTTATCTTATATATGCGCCTTTGCCGATGCCATCCGTTCTGCTAGACAAACACTTATCGCCACCAGACACCCCCGCCAACTCATCTCGAAAGTACCGACGACGACAACCCCCGGATCGCAACCTTCCAATATCTGATTTGAGTGATCTGTGCGATTTCTCTAATCTTCCTGATGGGATCGAAATTGATGATCCTATTTTGGATGAGGAAGATGGTTCGGATGCGGATATTGATAATGCTGTCGACCAAACTCACCTGGCCGAGCACAGGTTCGATCAGGTACAAAGCGAACAAAGTGGTCCTCCCGAAGACGAGCAGAATGTGCTACCTGGAGAGCAGACGTGGCACGATGATGCTGGAGGAGTTGCTCTGAAGGGCCGAAACGATTTGAGGCGAGAATTGTTGGACACATCGCTTCCGCCCACCCCCAATAATGAATTTGTTCCTTAATTTTGCTTTTTGCTTTGCTGAACAATTTATCTGAACTACCATGTAATTTTTGTCTTGTTGAACTTGCTTGTTGAACAATTTTGCTGTTTCCATTGAATTTTATTGTAGAACAATTTCCTCTAACCTGATCGTGGAGGATGAATTTTGTTGCTGATGAACGGTTGATGAACGGTTGATGAACAGTATTAAAAACGCCGCATCTAAATTGATCTTGAACTCGCCCTCCCTCGGTGGATGCCAAGCTTTGCAGTATGTCGGAGTGGGATGCTTTGAGCAGGTAGCCCGCATCTCTTCCCATTCATTCAAAAAAACCTTCGCTGCTCTAATAGCCTCCATCGGTGATTTGCATCTACCCTCCCATAGTTGTGCATCTCTCTCTTTCCAAATTTTCCACAAGATTGTGGCGATAATGGCCCCATCTTTTCCAGCAAGAAGCCGGAGTATAAGTTCCTGCAGAGACTCAACCTGATAGATCATTGCATTAATGATGGACCATATATAGATTAGCCTCCATCCAACACCCCCACAATCTGTAAAGAGATGCCAGGACGTCTCGGGACATTGGCCACAAAACACACAACTCGTATCATTCGTTATCTTCTTCACAAACAGATTAGTTCTATGCGGGAGGCAATCCCGGCACATTCAATCTTTCACTCGTGGAGGGGCTTTCAACCGCCATAAATTCCTCCAATCACCTTCTACCTCTAAATCCGGATCGAAAGCTAGCTCCGTGGCCACCTGTAGCCCGATTTAACGGAGTAGCGTCCGTCTCTACTAAAATGCCATACGAGCTTGTCATTACATCCCGACGGCGCAACCGGAGTGCGTAATACCTTCACGATGTCGTCCACATCCACAATACTCTCAAACCAGCTCCCTGTTCCATAATGACGTTCCAGATTTGTGAGATGCGATGTTTGAATGTAAAAATTGCTATCATAGTTCAGCCATGCATCATTCCACACCCATATTCGTATCAATAATTGAAAATTCGTGATTTGAAAATAATTATAATTCATTTATTAAATAGGGGAAAATACTTATCCAAAAAATAGATTGAGCCACGATTATGGTGCAAATTGCTTGCTATTATCGTGTGTATAAATTACTTTCCATTTGGGTTAATTAATTAATTACTTACACACACACACAAACATTGAAACTTTACTTGCTGTATAAATTTTAATTCAACTCATAGTCCAGCCCATTGATCAGTTCATTATTTGGTTAATTTATCACCTTGTGACAAATCTAGGTGTTATAAGTTACTTAATCCCTCTTCCAATATCTGGCATAAAAGTTGAGTTCATCTGAAAAGGTAGACATATACTAAATGCATGTTTCATTATACTATATATATATATATATATAATTAATTTTAATACTGTGAGATAACGATACATATATACAAACAAGCAATACGTATTAAATTAAAGGGCAGAAATATTGCGGTAGACATTTGCGAGCTCGTTGCCTAGCTTCACTTGGCTTGGCGTGTCCAGATGTATGTTGTCCAGTATGGTCGCGTTCAATTTACGCGCATCCACACAATACACATTTGGAAGCTTTATTGTTAGCTCAGCTTCTTGCACAATTTCCATACAGTAAAACCTCGTTAAATTAATACTCGATAAATTAATAACCTCGCTAAAACTAATAATTTATCCGGTCTCAAGTTGGGACCAGTACAAATTTGGGACCCAATCAATAAAATTATAAGATAATATTTTTTTTGAGATCCCAGTGTATATATATTGGTCCTGACGAAACTATAAATTAATAATTATTAAAAATAATTCATATACATATATATGATGCACTTGAATATTCCTTTTAGATGAGTGACCATTTTTGTGTGTGATTTACTAAGATTTCAATGGATAAATATATAGTGCTGATTTCTATCCATGATTCAATGCACAAATGTTAGTCCCATGAACCATATTTTTGTATTTTTCAAAACCAATTAATTTAAACAAGTCATTCCAACTTCCACGTGAGTTTGTATTCATGGAACTCTACTAGTACATTTGTATTTTAACTTAATTTTCATCAATAACTATACATGTGTACTTAAAGTTATTCAAAGAATTTGGAACTTTGAAGTTCAACTGTGCATATACGTTAAAACCTCTTTAAATTAATAAATTATTAATTTATCGATATAATAATATCTTTATAAATTAATAAAATCCTCCGGTCTCAAAGTTATTAATTTATAAAGGTTTTACTATACGTGTCTCCCGTAATTATAGCCACCTAATAATTGATAACATACAAAATTAATTAATTAATTATTATAGTGTTTTAAAATATTATATATATATATATATATATATATATATATATATATAAAATACTCAAAATGTAAATTTATGGTACCTGAATGATGGGGAGAGAGGGCAAGTGCAAATCATTACGTACGCAGGTCGGTGAAAAACTGCACCAATTTGCCTTTGTACGACGTTGCATGGGCTAAATCATGCGTGTCGCTCTCCCCCTGGTACCACAACAGGGCCCGAATAGTCCCTCCACCGTTGGAGACGGCAGCCCGGGCCCGATCAACGGTCCAATTGTAGTACTTGCTGCCGCGTTTCCAGTCGTCTATGTACGAGGCCACCACGGCGCATGGAATAAGCCCGATTGTGTGGTCGGGCCTGAGGATGGAATTGGCGAAGGGCATGCCCGGCCCGATGCCGCAGGATTGTTTCTTCAATCCAAGGCCGGCTCTCGGGCCTCGTCCCATTGGGAATTATTGTTGAGGCGAAGGATTCTCGGGTTCGAGTGGCACTCGGGAGGAATTATGTCGTAAGCTCCTTGGCCAACCATATTGCTTTGCCCCCCAAGGATGAAGATATCCATGGTGGTAAAGAGCATGAACAAAAAGACAAGGGTAGATTGGTCCATGAGTGAATTAAATGGTAGAGTGAAAAGAAGTACAATGAGAGGAATTAAGTGAGCTTGGAGTATTAGTAATTGTATAAAGATGTGTCAGTTTATAACTAATATTTATAGAGGGAGGGCATCAATCATACACTATTACTTTGCCTTTCCTAATTGCCTAAACGTTAGGTAAAATATTAGGCAAAAGAGAACAGGTAGGATTGAAAAATCTTTGTAGAAATAAAAGGTAAAAGTTAGGGGTAAAAAAATCCGGTACATGTCTCATTCCCTTCTCTTCATTTGCTTTTATATATTCATCCTAAAGAGACTTATGTATGTGAATATGTGATGCATTAAACCTTCAACCGTACAACATATAATTATTACAACAGGTGGTACAACACTCTATACTACAAATGCTGTGCAATGTCTCTTGCATATGACCTTGGGAATTTGGTGATTTAATTTGATGTTTACATATTAATCAATGATGGAGAAAAAGATGTGGGATTTAAAGCCAATTGAGGCTATCGAAACACATCTTTTTAATTGAATTTGGGTTCAGCTACATAAAGCCCATTACTCAGCATATATTGTACTGTGTCTAGATCAATCTTGTTCTGTTACTTTAGGTTAAATCAATTCATGGAATTCCTGTTTATTAATTTGCTTTTCGGTAAGATTTTTTATTATTTTCGATTTAATTTATATGTAAATTATTTACATTGATTAAAATTCCTCTAATTCTGTAATATCAGGTTAGAATGTAGCTAGGCATTAATTGTGATTGAGCTTATTCTGGAAAATAAGATATATTGATTGATTTCATAATTTATCATTCAAAATTAGATATCAACAAAGAAAAAGCTGCAAGGGTGTGCTTCCATTATTTATTGTGTTTGACACAGACTTTGACCATGAAATTAAATGCACACTATTATTAGTTATGATTTCCATTTTGAGCTCTCAACAATGGGAGCAAAATATCCACTTTACTTCAATGTAACAACACATCTTTATTACTTCTCTCTTCCTCTATCTAAAACCTTTCCTGTCTTTTCTCTAAACCCAATCAAAACCACCATCTTATTCCACCGCCTTATTCCTCATCGCCGTTACACCGTTGCCTGCCGTTTTGAGCGTCGCTTAGAGGTCGTGGCTGGTTCGTCGGACCGATAACCCCCACCGGAGTCACGGCAACCGGTGGGCGGTTTCGGTCCGTCAGATCTTTATTTTTTAGTTTTATTTTGGGCTATCTTTACCTTTTATTTTATTTTGTGCTTTAGGGTTTAGATTTATTTTCTCTTCTCTGCTTTCTCCTAGTTAGGGGTTTGTTGTGAGATTTCCTCCCTCTTTGGGTTTGTTGTTTGCTTGTTTTGTTGTTTTCTGCAGGTTCTGGGTCATGGTGGTTTGTTAGTTGTGCTTTGATTGATGCAATCCTGGTTATCTTTACGGACATGATTTAAGCCTTAGTGTGGGGCTTCCCTTTGTCCTTGTGCTTTTACCTGGATTGTGGTTCTCCCTCCCTGTTCCTCAAGATTGGTTCGAAATAGGTGCTGCTTCGATCGGTGTTTCGATCGTTATCTGAAGGACTTGTACTTCGTTTGAAGGATCTGTACTTTGTACTTCTCTTCATCTATAGAATTTGTACTTTGTATTACTCTTTACCTTTTCATTGTACGTCCTTTTAAAAAAAAAAAAAACATAAGATCTTTGACCACATAATCAAGCAATTATTATGCCAATATCTATGAAAATCTATTTTAATGTAGATGACAATCGAACAATCTCTATGTACAAAGTATGAAATATGAAGTGTAGCCCATCCTTTAATAAGATGATCAACAATTATATAAGATATATTAATTGTTCAACACTTTGTTTGACATTAATTCCTTATATCTTTTTCATGGCTCCTTATCAAAACAATACATCTTTGTATATACTTGCGTCTGAGATACACTTGAGTGTACCAGACTAATATTATGAAGTCGATGTACAGTTAATATTATATAACAAAAAAATAAAAAATTAATTACCATCCAATGAAAAAGACTAACAATCACTAATACAGATTTGGATTTGCACAGCTGTTAAAAAAGACCTTAGACAGTAGTTATAAGGGTTGTCCAAGTGACAGTTGTCTAAGTAAAATTAACACTTAGACAACGGTTGTGAACCGCTGTCCAAATTGAAAATTCGCTCCCAATTAATTGAGACAATTATTCGCTCCCATGGGGCCAATTAATTGAGACAATTATTCGCTCCCATGGGGGACCAAACACAGGACCTTGGGTGCCTGAGCGGGGATCAATTTCGCTGGCACTTGCTTTTTTGTGTTTACTTAATGAAATTAATTCTATATATCCTTAAAATCGTTTTTTCTTACAATTTTTTTAAAAATTCTTTATTTCAATTATCTTATTTATTAGTTCAATCACATTTTTATATAATAACATTTTTATATAAATTTAAATTTAAATTATATTATATTATATTAAAATTATATTTTTTACTTGTTTTTTTAAAAAAGTACTATTTTTTTTAAACTTGTAATATTTTTCCTTCTAAACAAGTAAATACTCAATGTTTGAAAGCGCATTTGAATTGTTTATAAATGAGTTTTGTATAATATGAATTAAGCCGTGCTATTTGGATATTAAATTTAATGATGATATATATATTTTTTATACTTGCTAAAATGATTATGAGCAAACACACATCAAACTTTGAAATTGTAAATGCACTTTAATTGTAAAACCGCTATTCAAGCTACAGTTTGGAGAGCTATGTTTGAAAAAAAAGGTTGTTCAAGTGCAGTTGTGCAAGCTTAAATGTGTAGTAGTGTGACTATACAATATACTCCATATATTATCACATAATTAAATTGAATAAAATAATATTAAATAAACACATTATTTAATACAATGTTTCAATTTATAATTAGTAACTTTCTGAATTTATAATATTTCGATTAGATAATTACATATATATAATCTCTATAATGCAAAATCTCTCTAAGATGATGTGTCAAGTAATAAAATGATGTGACAGGTGTTGGGTAATGAGTTGCACAGATCTATTCGGGGTGAATATTTAAATACAAATTTAATTCATTAATTATTACTAGCATGAATTAATCCTATATTAATTCAAATAATAATTGCAACAACATATCATGCATATAAAAAGCCACGTAAAACCTACGATCGCGAATCTACGGGTTTACGTGAACGCATTCTCTTTAGGATGGCAAAGGGCTTTGGTCGGACGGACTAACCAAAAGGACTTCCCAAGTATTCCCTTAGCCCTTGCTCAACTATCCGGTGGAAGGACACTCGTCGAACAATTAACAAAAGGAAAAAAATAAACTTTGTTGCACCACCTTTGTGGATTTGCTAATATTTCCAGCACATGGAATTGTACTTGAGAATGAACTAATCATCCCCTATTTATAGGAGAGGGAGTGGTCGAAATTTTAGTGATATTTCAATGTGGGAAAAGACTTTTCTTGGTCACCAAGAAATCTTGAATATATCCCTTATTTTTTTTTCCCATAATTAAAATATTCCACAAAAATCCCACATCCTCTATAATATGGATTTTTCGAAAATACCATGTGCAAGAATCCAAGATTTGGATCTTCTTGAATTTATGAGATATTCTTGTATTAAGAAATACATATCTTCCATAATATCTTTTCAAGAAAATCAAGAAAATCTTTCTTGCCCATTATATTTTCTAATTTTCGAAATTTACTATATAAATAAGCTAGTGGGAGATTTCTTGAATTTAATGAGATAATCTTGTATTCCAAGAATACATATCTTCATTCCATAACAAAATTCAAAGAAAATCTTTCTCCCAACATATCTATATATTTCGAAATTTTGGTTGGAAAATTAAGCAACAATATTTATTTTATTTTAATCACCTTTTCAGTTATTGGACTATTTGTTGGGCTACTCAGGGGGCCTTTAGGAGAATTAAGATTGGACCTTCTAATGGATCTTGAATATCTAATATTGAGCCACAATATAATTCAAGCCCATAAATATTAATTAATCCCACTACATAATTAATATTGCACTATCCATCTTAACCCATATTACAATTCAATATGGCTCCTATCATTATTTCTCGTGTTTAAGATTATCTAGCCCATTAATTAATTCAAGCCACTTGAAATATTCCGTTAATTAATATCTTTTGTCCTTGGTCGAGAAAAAAGTTCAACATTATTACCCATACCTAAACAAATTCCACTTGCAAGATTTGGTATGATAAAGCTTATGAACATCCCAAGGGGCAAATCAAGCAAAGCGTGCTTGTTTTTACACTATTCTTTGTATTAAATCTTAGCAATCACATGTGACCAATACTATTGCCCAAGATAAAAAGTATTGAATATCTCCGATTCGCTTTATGATAAGTCAAAGCAATAGTTACCAATCCCACGTGATCCTATTTAAGGGATTAAGGTTAAAAACAACGAACCACCGAGGTCTAATTCTTCCTCGCTCATTCAAGAATTTATTCTCCTCAGAGGTCCTATTCAACAAGATCACCATGCACTAGTGTAATCTCTTGGTCAAGACAAACCAATTCAGAGCCTTACACCTCAACCTTTCGCGATGATTGTTCATTTCCATCTAGGTCGTGAATGACGTATTTTTAGTTACAAGAGATCGTTAATTTAATCTTCTCGTGATCCGTATCACTAAATTAACTACTGATGTAACACGCATTTAATTATTGAACAATTATGCAAAGAAATATATGTAACATTCAATCATATTTAAAGCATCGTGATAAACAATTTATTTCAAAGAAATAAGTCCGAAATTCAGGTTTTCGATTATACAAAAGTAAAAAAACATACTTTTCAAAGATAATCCCAACAATCTCCCACTTATACTCAAAGTCCGCTTTTAAGTATACTACAACACGTCTCGCGTAGTCCGTGACATCTAATGTCACCTACACGAACCTAATCATTTCTCCCACTTATACTCAAAGCAGATTAGGCAACGGTCTTGACACCCATTCCACTCACATGTCTCTCGAATGTATTCTAGAGGAACCGCTTGTGAATGGATCTCGCTAGGTTGTCCTTAGACGTTATCTTTTTGCCACATCTATATCTCCTCTCTTAACGATTTCTCGTATAAGATGTCTTTCCTTTAGTGTGCTCGTTTGACTCGTGGACTCTTGGTTCCTTGAATTTGCAAATCGCCTCTTAGCAAATATTGCTAGACAAATTCAGAACTCCATCCAAGTCCACTAAGAAGATCTAGAGTCCAATCGGTTCTTTCTTTCACCGCTTCACATATAATTTACTTATCCGACTTATAATTAAATTGAAGTCGATGCATTTCGCATCACACTCGTCCATTTGATGGCCACACTTCCCAAAATGGAAATACACTAACCGAGGCGATAATTTCGAATCTAAGTCCGATTGGAAATCCGAAGTCCGTGGTAAATTGGCCGATGGGGATTGGAGTATCCGATGATAAATCAACATTCTATCCCGAAGTTCTTTTTTTTAATTACTTCAGAGTGTTTTTAACGTAAATTTTGCTCTTTTCCTGGGTTACTTTGATATCTTGCCACCATGCCTACGACAAAAGCGGATATCCGTCTCGCATACAACATTGCATACATAAGGTTTAAGGCGGTACCAAGCACAAGGAATGCCTTTCATGTCATCTATCTCATTTTTCGCCTTAGGGAACATTTTCTTGGATAGATGGATTCCAAGTCCGAAAGGTGTGAATCCTTTCTTGAATTCTTGATCTTTGAATCGTTTCAAAACCAAATCTATGTATGAAACTTGCGATAACCCGATCATCCTTTTCCTACGATCTCGAAAGATCTTGATCCCAAGGATATGTTCGAACTTTCCCTAAGTCTTTCATATCAAACTGCTTTTGAAAACCATGCCTCTTACGTCCCGATCACACCTTCACATCGTTCCCGATGATCACAATGTCATCTACGTATAGTACTAAGAATACCAATGCAGTTCCGACACGCTTCTTATACACACAACTTTCTAACTTCGTTTTGATCGAACCCATAAGACTTTATAACATGATCAAAACTTTGGTTCCAAGCTCGATGGATGCTTTTGAGTCCGTAAATGGACCTCTTGAGCTTTACAAACTAGGTGTTCTTGGCCCGTTTCAATGAAAACATGGGGTTGTTGCATATAGATCTCCTTATCAAGACTTCCGTTAAGAAAAAGTTCGCTTTGACATCTATTTGCCGATTTCAAAGTCAAAATGTGCAGCAATTGATAAGAGAATACGGATGGACTTAAGATGGCTACGCTTAAAAAAGTTTCCTCATAATCGATCCCTTCTTTCCGAGTATAACCTTTTCGCCACTAGTCTTGCTTTTAAAGGTTTCAACCTTCCCGTCTCGTCCTCTTTTCCTCTTATATACCCATTTGCATCTAATGGGTTTGACCATTAAGTGGTTCGACTAGCTCCCTACACTCTATTATGAAACATAGAACCCATTTTGGCTTTCATTGTTTGTTTGCAAGAACCCGCATCCTTATCTTGGAGTGCCTTGTCATATGTCCATGGGTCTCGATTCCGAATCAAATCCGAGGACTCTCCTATTCCCATGAATCTCTCTAGATGTCTAACAACCCTCCCACTATGACGAGGTTCCGTTGTGGCGTATCGTTTGGTATATCATCTAAGACAATTTGGCAATCGAGGTTTGCCCTTTAAGCTCATTTAAGGTAATCTCACTTCGGGTTTTCTTTGGTTCATATAGTTTTCTTCCAAAAATCTAAAGTGGGTGCGGATGTCCTCCTTTTGATCTTCTAACTATAGAACATACACTCTTTTTGTTCCCTGGGTATCCTACAAAACAACTTTAATTCGATCGAGATCCAATTTATCGGTTTCCTTGTCCAACACGTGGGCGGACACCCCAAAGTTCTCATGTGTCTCATACTGGAGGCTTACCCCGTCCACAAATCTTTGGGATTTTGGGAACCGATTTGATAGCACCAAGTTCGAATGTAAGTCATTTTTTTTCAAGGTATGACCCCGAATCGACTCGGGAAGATCCGTGATAACTCATTATTGATCTAACCATTTCCAAAAGAATTATGTTTCTTCGCTCTGCAAGCCCCATTTTGTTGAGGGGTTCCGGGTGCAGTGAGCTGGGATACAATCCCTTCATCAGATAAGTAGTTCAAAAACTCATTGCTGAGGTAATCGTCTCCACGATCAGATCGTAGAGACTTGATACGTTTTTCCTTATGATTCTCTGTTTGAGCCTTAAATTCTTAGAATTTCTCAAAGGGCTCAGATTCATGCTTCATAAGGGAAATGTGACCGTACCTTGAGTAATCATCAATAAAATTACTCATAACCTCCTCTTGCTTTGGTTGACATTGGACTACATACATCTAAGTGAACGATCTCTAACACTTAGTTAGCCCCATTCCCCTTGGCTCCAAATGTCATCTTGGTCATATCACCCTCCAAACATGATTCGCAGGTTGGAATCGATTCAACTTGGAGACGCCTCCAAAGGAACCATCTTTCACCAACCTTTGGATCCTCTTTGGATTTATATGACCTAATATTAGATGCCAAAGAAGTATTTCGTTCACGTTTTTTTTATCGGAAATAGTTTATGTGTTATAGGATGCATTTAAATGAGTGGTGTGCACAGCTTAATTGTATAGAGATTTTCTATCAATGTCCCGTAACAGGTACACTCATCATTTCAAAAATGATGTCATTCTTATTAGAAGAAACTTATTGTCCCGTTAATCGAATTTTAGAAACTGAAAGTGAATTCTTTCTAAAACTGGGAACATAAAGATAATCTCAAAAAAACTTTATCTTCAAAAGATAGGTGCACTTCTCCCAATCGCTTTAATCGCCACTCATGTAGCATTGCAATGTATGTTACTTTGCGTAGTATTGCAATAATCGTTATTATCGTAGCATTGCAATATCCGCCACTTACGTAGCATTGCAATGTCTTCTACTTTAAATACGTTGCCCGGTGTGATGAGGATCTCACTCCCACTAAGTTGCCGGATCATTTAGAACCCGTGAAGCCAACATGATTAGTGGATCTCAGATCAACCACCCACGAATGAGAAGTATACGCCGCTAAACAAGTTTCAACAACTAGTGCGTGAGAATTACCTTTCCTTCGTCCTTTTTTGGGGTTGGAACATGCAAAAAACTCCATTGTCCTTTCTTCCGCAAATGCTTAAGCACTTCCTCTTTGGATTTTTTTCTTGACACATCAAGCATTCCTCATCTTCTTCTTGTTGCCCTTGGCAACAAATGAGTTTTATTGCTTATGGCCTTTGGTCCTCTTCTTTATCTTGCCTACCCTTGTCTCAGAAGATGAAGACGGACCACTTGTCAATCAAAGCTTGAGTTTGGTGCCTTATCATCATTTCGCCGAGACCAAAAGCTTGCAACAAATTAGCTAGCGAGGCCAAAATGCTCAAAAACCTTTTGGGCAGAGAGTGAAGTACCAAATTCATCTGAATCTCCAGATCATAATCTGCATTCAGAATCTCAAGTTTGTTCAGATGGGCCATCTATTTTGAGGACGTAATCCCTTACGGGTTTGCCCTCCTCCACCTTTTCAAATGACGACGTCTCTCTCGAAGGTGATCCGACGAGTCCCGCATGTTTTGACTTCGTCGGTTGGCTCATCATCCGATTTGGTGTGTCAAATCCACTTGTGCTTTTGTGCAGTTAGAACAATTATAATTTTCCAATCAATATAGTTTCCATATTGTATTGACTTTAAGTATAATTACAGTGGATTAAAAGGTAACGACATGCTGAACTGAAATAAACAACTATATGCAATAACACAAGCATATCACAAGATTCGATCACATGCCATCATATTTAAAATCTCAAAAAAAAATATGAACATGCATCACCCAACATCTCAAAACAGTTTTAAATAAGCCACGGGGGTGGGTCATTATTTAAACACATTCAAGCAGTCACAAACAAGAACAAGCACAAACCTTTAATAATCGATTAATAGTTGGCTCCCCACTTGACCAATATAAAATTGACAGGGACTTGAGGGAAGTATATGCATATCAATTTTATACCTAAGTAATAACCATGATTAAATACTGAAATTATTATTTCGCTTTTGAACGAGCCCGAGCGCGATCGCCAGGCTGGGCTTCATCTCAAATCTTTCAGCCTTTTCCACCTCATTTCCACGCGTGCCGGTACCGAAAATTCACGCCTAGTTCTCGATTTCGCCTTTAATTCTTCATCTCGCTCGTTCCGATCCGTTACAATTTATTTACAAAAAATAAATAAACCTAGATCTAGACTAGTCTATTACATTGATCAAATCAAACAAATCCTAGTCTACTCGTGGATTTTCTCACGAGGCAAAACAAATCCGAATCGAATCGAATTAAAAACCACAGTTTATACGCAGATGCAAAAACAAACATTAAAATCCATGACAATTGGATACCGCAAAAATGGATCTAATAGTTCTACTATCCATTTCAAAATTTAATGTCCACGAACTAAATTACAATTTAAAATTGAGAGTCAAAACAAGGCTCGATACCGATTGTTGGGTAATGAGTTGCACAGATCTATTCGGGATGAATATTTAAATACAAATTTAATTCATTAATTATTACTAGCATGAATTAATCCTATATTAATTCAAATAATAATTGCAACAACATATCATGCATATAAAAAGCCACGTAAAACCTACACACGCGAATCTACGGGTTTTACGTGAACGTTTCTTGGGATGGCAAAGGGGCTTTGGTCGGACGGACTAACCAAAAGGACTTCCCAAGTATTCCCTTAGCCCTTGCTCAACTATACGGTGGAAGGACACTCGTCGAACAATTAACAAAAGGAAAAAAATAAACTTTGTTGCACCACCTTTGTGGATTTGCTAATATTTTCAGCACATGGAATTGTACTTGGGAATGAACTAATCATCCCCTATTTATAGGAGAGGGAGTGGTCGAAATTTTAGTGATATTTCAATGTGGGAAAAGACTTTTCTTGGTCACCAAGAAATCTTGAATATATCCCTTATATTCTTTTTCCCATAATTAAAATATTCCACAAAAATCCCACATCCTCTATAATATGGATTTTTCGAAAATACCATGTGAAAGAATCCAAGATTTGGATCTTCTTGAATTTATGAGATATTCTTGTATTAAGAAATGCATATCTTCCATAATATCTTTTCAAGAAAATCAAGAAAATCTTTCTTGCCCATTATATTTTCTAATTTTCGTTATTTACTATATAAATAAGCTAGTGGGAGATTTCTTGAATTTAATGAGATAATCTTGTATTCCAAGAATACATATCTTCATTCCATAACAAAATTCAAAGAAAATCTTTCTCCCAACATATCTATATATTTCAAATTTTGGTTGGAAAATTAAAGAACAATATTTATTTTATTTTAATCACCTTTTTTCGGTTATTGGACTATTTGTTGGGCTACTTTCGGGGGCCTTTAGGAGAATTAAGATTGGACCTTCTAATGGATCTTGAATATCTAATATTGAGCCACAATATAATTCAAGCCCATAAATATTAATTAATCCCACTACATAATTAATATTGCACTATCCATCTTAACCCATATTACAAAAATATGACTCCGGTCATTATTTCCGTGTTTAAGATTATCTAGCCCATTAATTAATTCAAGTCACCAAATAGCTTTCCGTTAATTAATATCTTTTGTCCTTGGTCGAGGAACGGTTCAACATTATTATCCATACCGAAAACAAATTCCACTTGCAAGATTTGGTATGATAAAGCTTATGAACCTCCCAAGGGGCAAATCAAGCAAGCAAATTTCGTAATTACCGCGATTCTTCGTATTAAATCTTAGCAATCACATGTGACCAATAATATTGTCCAAGATAAAAAGTATTGAATATCTCTCGATTATTTACCCATGATAAGTCAAAGCAATAGTTACCAATCCCACGTGATCCTATTTAAGGGATCGAAGGTTAAAACAACGAACCACCGAGGTCTAATTCTTCCTTGTTCATTCAAAGAATTTATCCTCCCCAGAGGTCCTATTCAAATAAGATCACCATGACTAGTGTAATCTCTTGGTCAAGACAAACCAATCTGGAGCCTTTCACCTCAACCTTTTCGCGATGGTTGTTCATTTCCATCTAGGTCATGAATGGGCGTACTTTTTAGTTACAAAAGAGATCGTTAATTTAATCTTCGTGATCCGGTATCACTAAATTAACTACAAACAAACACGTCTTTAATTATTGAACACTTATGCAAAGAAATATATGTAACATTCAATCATATTTAAAGCATCAGTGATAAACAATTTATTTCAGTAAATAAGTCTGGAAATTCAGTTTCGATTATACAAAGTAAAAAGCATACTTTTCAGTATAATCCAACAACAGGTGATGTGGCAAAGCCTTAGACCTCTATTTTTAATCTCTCTAATCTAATTGATTTTGAGTTTAAGTTAATCTCAGGCATTGATTTTTTCTTACATTTTCTATAAATTGTCACATCTCACATTCATTTTTCATTCATTGTCATTTGAAACCCTAATCATCTACTCTTCCTCTCATTGACTCTCACCCAAATTTCCAATCTCCATAATTTATAGGTAATGATTTTTCTTATTTATTTGTAGGTAATGATTTTTTTAATTTTCTTTTTCTATATAAATCGATGCAGACCACCGGTTTTTTTTTTTACAGCAACAGGATGAGGAAGCTTTGGTTTATTTGTAGGTAATGATTTTTCTAATTCCTCTCATTTATTTGTAGGTAATAATTTTTCTAATTTTCTTTTCCTACACAATCGATGCAGACCATTATTTTTATTATTTTTGCAGCAACAAGATGAGGATGCAGACCATTGTTTCTTTTCATATTTTTTATTTGTTTATATCATTATATGGTTCAAAAAATTTTTTTTTTTTTGGTTGCAGGTATCTAACTTATTGTGTGCTTACGAAAAAAATTAGTAGCAAACGAGAAAAAAGTTATATATTTATCATCATATGATGAAGAGTGTATTTAGAATTTTCTTCTAGTGTTTAGTGTGTAGATTCTTATATCGTAAGAAATGTATCTCTTCAACCATTGTATCATCGAAGTTATGAATAAATTTTTTTATTTATTCATCAGATTTATGTATATTGTATGAACGAGAATAACATTGCATGCAAACAATGACAATTAATTTTGGTGTAATTTTATAATGTAAATTGTTGTAATTTTTCAATATCTGATACTTTTGTATAGTGCATACTAATCCTACATGTATTAATCATGTAATTAGTTTTTGTATATCAATATTTTTGCATTAATTAAATATATAATGTGTAATTAATGACATTATATTTATATAAATATTTATCAAAAATATCAAGTTGATCCAAAATTAATGGGATTGAGTTAACTTATTAATTAAGTATTTAATATAACAATCTTGAACAAATCAAATTAATGGGATTGAGTTGACTAATTAATTAAATAATTAATATTACAATCACATACAATCATTCTCTAAATATTCTACATTTTCTATTTTTATGAAGTTTTAATTGAACTAATTGTTAATAATTTTTTAAAATATATTTGTTCAATTAATCATAATATGATAACATTGGTGTACCAAATATTGGTTCCATTATATTACATTACAAATTTTACCCAAATGTGTTAATTAGTTCAATTATGTGAAGTTCAATCAATTTTATAATATATATATATATCTACGTATATTGAAATAGTTTAATGTAAAATTAATTTTATATTAACGTTTTAGTGTGCTTTCAATATTTTAATTTTGGTGAGTTTTTTTTGTATGTGTGTTTTAGTGTGGATATTAACATTTTAAATAATTTTATGGATGAATAATTTATGGATTAAAGTTTTATTTCGAATTTAAATTTGAATATGACTTTTCTTAATTATATGAAAATTCATGTGATAACATTTAATTTGTTTTTTATGGTATGATAAAAAAAATAATTATTAAAAAAGTCTACAATTATTTTAGTAAATGAGTATGTTGAAATTAATATGTATATATATATATATATAAAATAGTAAATATTAGTAAATATTAGGAGTTTTATCAATTCAGGGTTTGAAAGATAGTAAATCTATCAATTTAAGGGCTGAAGGATTTTTCCATATCGATTCAAGGCCTTAGAATGTTTGAGCCTCAAATTGATAGTTTTTATCTTTCAAGACCTGTATTGATAGTTTTCTATCTTTCAGGCCTTGAATTTATAAGAAAAATCTTCCGGGCTTAAATTGATAGATTTACCAGCTTTCAGTGTTCTGAATTGACATTTTTCTATATTACATAAATTATTTATGAAAATATAAAATGAAAACACAAAATTATGTATGATATGTATGTATAAAAATATTTGTCAGTTTATATTTATGTATTGGATTTTTAATGCCATGCACGGTTAATTAATATTTCTTAAATATTTTGATTATTTATTAGTATATGTTGGGTATAATGCGTACTATTATAAGTATTATTTGTTTAATTTGTATTTATATCAATATTTTTGAGTTAATTAAATATAATGTTTAATTATTAGTATCATATTTTTATCAAAAATATCAAGTCAAAGTTTATGTTGCAACCTATTAAAGATGTCATGTCAAATATGTTAAAAAATCCATATACAAACATTAATATGTTATTTTGAACGAATTTGTTATACAAGATATGCATTTAATTTCAAAGTATACCAAATTACCAACTAATGCAAACCCAATTTAATTTAGATAATATAAATGCTATAAATTTAATATATATATATATATATATATAAAGAATTGGTTGATATGAAGAATGATTACATTTTTTCATTTACTTTGATTTTTTTTTAAATTTATTATAATAGTATATAATGTCATGCAAAATGACAATATTTTGAAGTATCTATGTATTGATCATAATTTAAAAATAATATCTTTAAATTTATCTAATATTAGTGTTCATATGGTTGGATGAAAAATTATGGCACGATTCATAGGGCAAAACAAGACTTCAATTTTTTTTCATATCAATTAGCATGTTAAATACTAATTAATTGAACGATACATAATTTAAGATATAGTTCCATGTATTGATTTTAGAGCATTACCTTTTGAAAATAGCATTAAGCATGTACTTATAACTAACTATTGACATATATTATGCAAATTCAGATAAAAACAATTGGTTAAATATATAATAAATATACTTTATATTATTAATGACATCATTTATGCAATCAATAAAAAATAGATAAATATATTTTTATTAAATTAAAGTTTTTAATTTTAATCTACTTCATTACTCGACTAATAAAATATATATTTCATTTCAATTTATAAGTCAACCAAATACGTTTATTAATGAATACACAAAATTTAGTATGACTATCACATAATTTAAATTGATTCATTATTTTTATGGAAATATTATTGTCATATATGCTTATTGGATTATATTACATTTAGCTCCAATCAACATTTTTGTTTTGCATCGATATCCATTATTTAAAAGTTTTTGAGAGTATTTGCTTCACAAATATATATATATGCTAAGATTTATTTTTAATTTTGTCTCAATAAAGAGCAAAAATTATGATAATTATTTTAGTTGACTTAATTAACAATTTATATATATAATTACTTAGGTTATTTATCATCTATTTTTATTTTAGTATAACATATAATATAATTTTAATTTTAAAGTAATATATATAATTTTCGTTTATTATAATGAAGTTACTATCTTATACTCCTTCCGTCCAATAAATTCTTGCACCGATTTGACACACAAAATTAAAAAGCTGGAGTAATGAGTGAGTCTTTTAGGGATAATTTTGCAAATTTTTATGTATAAAATAAATAGTTTGAATTGTGTGTATTGTTGTACAAAAATAATTACTTTTTATGTAAAATTATAAATATTGTAAGCATTAAGTTCATGTGATTTTTTATTTTTAAAGTGTGCAAGTTATTGTGGGACGTCCCGAAAAGGAAAGTGTGCAAGTATTTACGGGGCGGAGGGAGTATAATATTTGGTAAAGCTGATTATTCAAATATTATTTAAATTACAATTCGAAAAACATAAATTCCCAATATTTCAGTAATTAATCACACACTCTATTGATGTATATATGCACTATCTCAAAAATATTACAATTAATTCTATTATGATATATATTTTTCAATTATCCATTAAATAATCTATCTTATAAAATAAAATGTGGTAAAATCAATAACAACTCTAGATTTTTTTTATTTTTTTTATCTACATCCTAATTTTAGGTAAACTTATTAACTAATTTCATATAATTATTTTGATTGAAGAAAATTAAGTTTCATCTCTATTATTACTCTGATTGATTAACAAATGTGTTCTCAATATTTCAATTAAAACTGAATTACATGATTTATGCAAATAATAAGTAAATATATTTTATTGTCTATACACCCAAGTATCTAATTTTTGCATAGTAGTTATATTGTATGAAATAATATAAAATTTTATTTTATTTTTTTATTATATTTATTAAGTATTTCCTTCACAAATATGACAAGGAATATAATCTTAATTCTATCTCAATAAATAGAAAAAAATATTGTAGTTGACTTAATTAACAATTAAGAGAAATTTTATAGAGGTAATGTATCTTCAATCATGCAATTGATAATGCTTAATTGATTTAGTTATTTATGTAGTTGACCAAATTTTAGGTTGTTTTGTCGATTATCTAAGTACATAGATATGTAATTTCTGAATTTATTCAAATGGTACCAAATTAATATTCAAATTTAATCAAATTTCTGAAATAATAAATATTCAAATTAATACGTAATTTCTGAATTTATTCACATTTTTAAAAATACTAAATTAATATTTTTAAATTAATATGAACCACTTTATTCTTAAATGGGTTCATAGTGTACTTCATAAATTTAGCCATGGGTCTTATTGTTCTCAAATTTTCACGCATATAGTTAGCACCTAAAAAATATTTTTCACCGTTCAACTGCATAATGTTTTCTTAAGAATGAAGAGCAAAGAAGATTAAAGACACTATTTTGATTATAATGGAAAATTATGCAAACTATTGTTTGTCTAATAATATGTATCTTTTACAAATATTTTATTTTAAATATTAATTACTACTAATAATCTTTTATTTGGTGTCAAATAATTATATATTTTTATTTTATTATTCTTCTAAAATTCAATTTAAATTTAATTTAGATAGTACACTTTTATTTTGGTATTTTACATATATAAAATATGATTTTAAAGGAAGGAGTGCCGATAATGCTTCTTTAAAATATTGATAAAAGTTCAAAAGTTTATATTTACACGATGTTGGTAGCCGCAAGACTTGAAAATCATATTCTTAAAGCAGAAATAATTTCATGAAGAAATATTAGGAATAAGGTGTTCGTCACAAGAATGACATTGAATAAATCGTAACAAACAATATTTTTAAAGTTTAAAAGGAGACAATTTTCAATTCTATTATGTGTTGCGATGACGATAAATAAAAGTCAGGCCAATCTCTTTCAAATGTAGGTTTATATCTTTCCAAGTCGATTTTCCTACACTAACAATTATATGTGTTTCGGTTTGGATGAGAGACTGTGATGATAATTAGAATATCACCGTTAATGAGGTGATTGGAAGAATTCCACTATAAATAAGGATACAATTACAACAATAATGACCAAGAATTAATGACCAATAATGACCAAGATCTAATCTATTAATTACATATTAATGACCAATAATGACCAAGATCTAATCTATTAATTACATATTAATTATCCTTAATATATAAATTAATTATCCTTAATACCCCCGCATTTAATTGGGGTGAAAACAAACGCTTTGGATCGAAGAAGCTCAAAATCGAGGCGACTTTTGGTGAAAATATCTTTTTTCAAGATGAGATGGAACAAAAACGTGTGGAAATCTTCCCAAAGATACTAGTTCACGAACAAAAATGGTAGTCCAGATCAATGTGTTTTGCTTTCGTTTGTGAGCAAATCGGATTCGACCGATAAAAATAGCACTCTATTGTCACACAAGAGTTCGGGACGATTGAGATTTTGACCGAGCTCATCGAGAAGATTGGTTTTATAAACAATTTCCGGCCGTGCGTTGGCCATAGACGCCGCGGATTGATTCACAACTCGAAAGCCATCGAGGTTGTTTTGCACTCCAAGAGATGAGATTTCCGCCAAGAAAAATTGAATAAATTTACATCGTTGGTTTCAATCAATTTAAACCCCAATCGGCATCGAGTACCCAATGATATAGACTCGATGCCGAAAAAAGGATAAGCCAAAGTGGATTTGTTTTTCACATAACGTAAAAATCCGCTTTTAAAAAGCATTAAAATGATCATCAAATGAGTGAAGAAATTGACTAACAACATTCATAAGATATATAAAATCCGGAGGGTAATAGTCAATCTTGAAGGGCCCCGAAATAAAGAGCAATATAAAAAGTGGGATCGTGGAAACGTTGGACCATCACTTACCAAAACCTCTCTAATTATCGGGTGGAAACCGGTTTGGAATCGAATAGTTTTGCCCGCTTCAAAATGTCGATAGCATATTTGGCCCGACCAACAAAAAAAAAAAAACCATCCAAGTGTCACGAGACCTCAAGACCAAGGAAATAGTTAAGACGCCCCAAATCCTTTAATAGCAAATTCGCATAAATTATTTATGAATGTCTTGAGCATGTCACCATCATTTTCTGTGATAATTATATCATCTACGATAAGAGTAGATAGAGAATAGAAGTACCTCGAGCGAGATAGAACAAAGATGAGTCGGATCGACTCGCCAAATCTCAAGTCAAGAGATATGTACTTAAATCGTTGAAACCAAGCAAAGAGGGGCTTGTTTCGGACCATACAACGCCTTCTTTTACGACAAACATGATCAATAAAGCGTGGATCAACAAATCCGGAGGTTGAGCCATGAAAACCGGTTTGTCAAGAAATCCATTGAAAATGCATTCTTGACATCTAACCGATGCAACGACCAAGATTGCACAACAAGAGCAAGAATAACTTTCGAACATTAATATGCTTGGACGAAATTTGAATGTATGATGAAAATTAAACTGAGGTTGATTTCCGCGTATACAATTTAACTCAATAGTACCATCGTAATGAAACTTGGTCCGAAAAATACAGAACCAACAATATTAGTACGTGAAGGACAAGGTACAAGATCCCATATATATATTTTGACGTAAGCATCGATCTCTTCCCCAATATTACATTTTTCATTTAGATTTGGCGTTTTTTGAAAACCTCCCAGGTTATAATGCTAGATCGAAATGATAATATTTTGAAAGCGGTCTATAAAAGATCAAATTTAAAAATAAGGCTTTAAATCATTTAATAACGCGTGTCACCATAGGATGGGGATGAAAAATTATGGCGATGGATCGAGGACCGCAACGATTTTTTTTCATCGGCTAGCATGCCAACGGTGTTTGGGTTAGGCGGCGGTTTAAAAAAATAAGTATCAGATTGGGAGTTGTTCCTCATCATCCAAAGGAATGATGTGAGGAAATGTAAATTTAAAGATGACGACACACGGGGCGGATGGATGGCGGCAGAGGCATGGGCACGATGATAGTACCATCCAAAAAACTTGAGAAATCTAAATTGGACATCGGTTTTTGCGGCGAGTTCTCGAAAAAACGAAAACATAGTTCATCAAATTGAGCATGCCTCGATAAGAAGACTTCGAGAAGTAGCCGGATCGAGGCAAAAAAATCCTTATGTGTGCTATTGTACCCAAGAAAGATGCAAGGCCGACTTTTGGGTGCCAACTTGTGTTCAAAGATAGTCCCTCAAAAATGGATAAACTTCGATTTTTAAGTCACGGTTTAAAATTGGCATAGTTTGGAATTGATCCAAAAAGAAGCTCAAAGGGAGACTTGTTAGGACAAAAATAGATGAAATTGGGCGATTAATAACATAAACTCATATATGGCAAAAGCATCAAACCACAACGATCTGAGAGCATGTGAATGAAATAACATAGAAAAGATGTTTGAAATATATATATGCTTGCGTTATTTTTTTATTCTCTCAATAAAGAGTGTATGGACACGATAGACGCGATGAAGAATGCCATGTAGTGACATAAATTCACGGACTCTAGAATTCACAAATTACGTTACCACCATCACTTTGGAAAACCTTGATTTTTTTATTTTAAATAAAGTCTTTAAAAAGCATGAAATTTCACCAAAAATATCATAAAATTCGGACTTAAAGACGAAGGGATAAATCCAAGAGAAACGAGAATGATCATCCACAAAAAATTTTGCATAATATTTAAACCCATCAAATTTAAATAACTGGGGTTGGGCCCCCTGAGTATCACAATGGACTAAGTCAAATCTTTGAACGTTTTTCATTCAAAAAAGGTACACGTTTGCTCTTGCTTGTTGACAAGAGGAACAAAGTGTAGTGAAAATTAATAAAAAGTAATAGATAATTGGCCTATCTTTTGCAATAAAGAAATAATAGTAAACGGGACATGCCCCAAACGAAAGATGCCATAAATCAAAAAACGGCCTTCAAGTCTTTATTCCTAATTCTTTGCAATTAAAACACCCCGATCAAGCAAATATAAACCTTTATCAACCCTTTTAGCCATAATTTTCTTTGTCACCCGGTTAAATGGCAAAGAACTTATCGAATTTTAACGTCAATTAATCAATTATGATCAACTTTAGACAATAAGTTCTTAGTAATATGTGGCACAACCAATACATCCAACAATTTAACATCCCCGGATAATTTAGAAGTGCTTTTTATCTACGAATATTTAAAGCGAAACCATTACCAACAATAATGTAACCGTTACCCGATTAAAGGCCGAAGATTCAAAGCGAGATATTTCATTATATCTTAAAAGTCCAAATACCAATCAAGTGGAATCAAATCGACATGAGTGATTAAAGGCACGAAATAAGATTAATATAAGCGACATTCCGAGCATCAATAAATTGAGGGCATTTATTCGCATAATGTTCATCGTTGCATATCGACAACGAAAAAAATAGACGATGACCCCGTTTCCCCGATATTTATTAAAACCCCTTACCAAATTAAACCAAATATAATTGTTAAAAGTTCTTTTAAAAAAATTCGAAAAAAATTGTTGAACCCCTAATTTATAATAAGAGAAACCGAGTCGGGTAATGTATCTTGTCCACCCGAATTGAACGGCCACCACTTAATTGATTTGCCGGGTTGAAGCCGTTACACCTTCCATATCACGCAACATCATCTCAAATTTTTTGATGGAAATGGTACCAAACAATTATATACGCCATTCAAATTGTCGTAAACGAGGCAAATTGAATGCCTAACCCTCGTAAAACCAATTTTTAAAATCGGTTTCATAATTTATAAAAGTTGATCATAAAGTTCTTAAATTTATAAATATAATTGAGAGATCACCTTCCAATTGAACTCCCATTTTTCATATATTGTAAGAAGCGGATGAAAAGAACGCCGCCAAATGAGCGTTTTATAAGCCGAATAATGAGAGGTTTGACAATCGAACCCTCCGATGATTTGATTTTGATTATGAAAGACGAATTAATTTCTTGTCTTTCATCGCCACGCAATTTTGGTTGATTTTTAATCAATCGTTTTGTTTATTGGGGCCAATCCATCAAGAAATCTCATTAGGTCGAAGCTATATATGAATGACTTGACGATACCACATCAAGTAAGTAGAGGGTTCAAGTTTGATCGGTACCATTGAGAGCATGGTATTGACAAGGGCCGGATCGGTGGTGGAAGAGGATGATGCCGCCATTGAAAAACTTAAAGAGTAGGGTTGTTAGAATGAAATATTTAAAATACAATGATAATGGAGGGACCCCCGAAAATCGATCGAGGAGTTGGAGGGGACCAAGACAACTTATTTTATCTTTTAGGATCGTGTTTAGGATCGTGATACCATGTGATGATAATTAGAATATCACCGTTAATGAGGTGATTGGAAGAATTCCACTATAAATAAGGATACAATTACAACAATAATGACCAAGAATTAATGACCAATAATGACCAAGATCTAATCTATTAATTACATATTAATGACCAATAATGACCAAGATCTAATCTATTAATTACATATTAATTATCCTTAATATATAAATTAATTATCCTTAATATTATCCTTAATAGAGACCATATAAGTATACAATAAATGTTGTTTACAAAAAAGTCATTTCAAATTTGTAATTTGAAGTACTTTATTTTAAAAATGCACGCATTTACTTTTTTATATAGTCATCGAGTATAAAAAACTTAATTTCAATTCATTTATATTTGGATTATATTTTTATTTTTAATATTTTGTGAATTACAAAAAGTTTTAACTATAAAAATATTAAATTATAAAAAATATTCAAATTTTACTTTTTATTTTACATATACATTTTTTCTTTCAACCCGCGGGGTTCGCGGGGCTAAACTCTAGTATCCTCTATTTAGTAGAATAAAAACGGAACATACACTAGATGCTGAGAAAAAACTGTACATTTGGTTACGTAATTGCTTTTGGCTTTCTTTTAAATGAAGATTCATGGTTTGTTAACAAATCTTATTAGCTCTTGAAATGGAAATGAAATACAAAGTGAAACACCAATTATGGAATAGGTGATCTCATTCCATATTATATAGGTGCAAATTACCGCACATGCAATATCACCAGTTTCAGAAATAATGTTCCGCTATGTATTTCATAACTTAGATTAATAATATGTGGAGTGGACAAAAATATCTAACGGACCACCATAATCCTGTTTCCATGTGTTAAAGATTCAGGAGGTGGAATAATTCTGAAACACGAAAAAAAAAAATGGCATAGAGGAATTGAGCTGAAAAATTACATGCTATTTGGATTAAGTTTTAATTTAACTGACAATCAACGGCGCCAATAATTAATTTCATTTGATCTCAATTCATTATTTGGTTAATTTCATCACTCAAATCAAATGACAAATCCAATAACTTAATATGGAGATCAAGTTGATTTCTGACATAAAAGTTGAGTTCATCAATTAATCTAACTACGTGGAATTACGATACATACAGATAAGTAATTCTAGGTATTTAATTAAAGGCTTATTTTAATTTATTAAGCAAAAATTTGGGGACGAATTTCAAATTTTGAAAATCAGGATGATGAAAATCAAAATTCGAAAAATTAAAGGACGAAAAAAAAAAATCATTTTTCCTTTAGATGTGTGACATTACTGATACCATAACCTATTATTGCCGGTCTTAGGATTTAAAAAAAATAAGTAAGTTAAATGGCGAATTTCAAAATTTGAAAGATATAATAATTGGTGTTACTATTGATATATATTTTTTTTTTGACTGTGGTGTTACTATATACTACCTCCATCTCATAAATATATGCACACCTACTTTATTGTCGAGTTTTTGTGAGCGAGTTGTTTATTAGTATTTCAAATGATAAAGTAATTTTTAAAGAGGGGTATTATAGATCTACCTCTCATCTATTGCATGCATCTTTAAAAATTATTTTATTATTTCAAATACTAATAAAAAACTCGCTCGCAAAAACACGCGAAAACAGTAAACGTGCATATATCTTTGGGACGGAGGGAGTATTAAATTATTAATAGTAACAATAATGAAAATTCAATATTTTGATAATTTTCCTTTGCATATACGTCCAAATGGGGCAATAGATCAAACACAAAGTTAAAGAGCAAACTTACATCCTTGATCACTCGATCGAATCACAAAATTATAGAGCAAATTCAGTAACATATTTACAATAATATACATCAGATATCTGAATTTTCAAATTTTGTAATATAAAATGATCAATATACATTTATTTTAAACTAACCCCTAAATTTCTGAATTTTATTTTACAATTTTTTTTCTAAAAATAACTCACTTAACAATCATTAGGGTACGTACATGTGATTACATTAGACTAAAAGATATTTCACGTCTTAAAGTCAAGCTCAAATTAATAAATTAAGAGTGTGTTTTGAAACACTAAAAACAACTTCTAGAAACACTTATTTTTAATTTCTCACCGCTTTTGAAAAAAAAATGATTCTAAAAGTTGTTTTTAAAAGCTTCAAAACACATACTAAGTAAGTCTCCGGTGAAACTTGTTTATAATATGAAATGTATACCACTACATTTACAAATTAATATTACTACACTTATAAATTGATATCATTCTATATACTTATAAGCTAAGAACATAGCATTAAATGTTATTAATATTAATTTATAAAAGTAGTGGTAATAGTTTATAAGTATAATTGTATCAATTTAGTATTATGAACACATTTTATATAGAATAGTTTGCGTAATAAGTTTGATTGAATTTGAGTTGCTGGAATTTGATTTATAAAATACTTTTGTTTATTTGTCAATCCAAAATAATAAACAAATTTGGTAACACAAAAGGTCCAAGCCCAAACTGAGACAAAGTTATATGTAATGCTCGGCCCCATAAGACTTAAAAGTGCTGACATATTCCAAGAGCCTGATGGCCCGATCATGGAGTACTTATTTTATAATTATCTACGACTTGATTAATTTAAAAGCTTATTCTAGTAATTATTAGACCATCATTAATGCATGTATAAGTTTCAGTTAGTTAAGCTGTTATGAGTTTATGTATTCAAGTCCATGAACGCTTATTATGGAAATCTCCCTGTTATTAATATAAGGGAAAATTTAAAATTATATATACAGTGTCATTTAAAAATATAAACATGATATCCAAATTAAAGAGCATAATGCAGGTTATAATTTTCACGGTGGTTATAATCGGAGGACTCCTAAATAAATCTCAATCCCTCAACATATTGGGGGTAAAAGGCTTTGTACACCCACGTGCTTGCTATCCTCATCATACTTGCACAAATATTCTGGAAGAGGAATGTTGGAACAAAATTGCTACTTTTATATGCTGCGATGAGGATCAATCTGATGTTCACTTAAAGATTACTAATTGTTGTGTAGATTTTACGTGTAATTTCCATACAGAAAGATGCTTCATTAATTCATTGGTTGCGGAACTCCTAAAGGAGAATCCTTGTAATAATACAAATACACTAAAGATTAAAGAGAGGGCTCATTATGTTTGGGAGTGCTGTCTTCGCTTCGCTGAAGTAGAAAAAACACTATAATATAAGTCGTACCATGTGAATAATCTTATGTAGTATATAATAATTTACACAAATTCTCCCGTGAGTTTTATTAATAGTATGAAAATTGATATACCATACATTTCTTGCTATTTGGATTTATATTTTATTTAACTGAGAGTCCAGAACAGAATAGTATGGTATTTAATTTGATCTCAGTTTTTTATTTGGTTAATTTGATCAATGATTATATCACTTAAATCCAATAAATATCCGATAAACTTAATTAATCCCGGCCTCTTACTATATGTGACATAAAAGTTGAGTACATATATCTGAAAATAGTAGTTAGAAGCGTTACTAGATGCATGTTTCATTCATTAATTGATCTAAATATATGGGACTGATCGATATACAAATAAGTATATACACAACATATTTGATTTTTTTTTATCGGCAAAAAAGATATTATTAACACCAGGGCCGAACCGAAATATAAGAAATATTCGGATTCGGACAAAAATATTACAACAGTTTGTACACCAAAACATATTTGATTAAAAGGCAGAAATATTGCGGTAAACATCGGCGAGCTCCTTGGTCTGGCGTATGAAGATGTATGTTGCTCAGTAATGTCGCATTCAGCTTTCGAGCGTCCACACAATACACCTTTGGAAGACTTAATGTCAGCTGAGCTTCTCGCACTATGTAGTCGAAATCGTATCCCTTAGCTATAGCCACCTAATTAATAACATATATATATACAAAATTATGAATCAATTTATTATATATTGTAGCTAGCTACTGTTAATATACTATATGTAAATTATAGTATATGTGTACCTGAATTATGGGGAGAGAGGGCAAGTGCAAATCACTACAACAGGGCCCGAATGATCCCTCCACCGGCAGCCCGGCCCGATCCACCATCCAATTGTAGTAATTGCTGCCGCGTTTCGGATCCACTCCTCTATGTACCACGGCGCATGGAATAAGCCCGATAGTCTCCCCGGATGGAATTGGCAAAGGGCATGCCCGGCCCGATGCCGCAAGATTGGTTCTTCAATCCGGGCCCTTTTGGAGAGGCTCCTGGGCCTCTTCCCATTGGGAATTATTGTTTAGGCGAAGGATTCTGGGGTTCGGCTGGCATTCGGGTGGAACTATTCCGCACTGCACCAATGTGGTTGTGGTGCAGGCAAAGAGAATGAGGAACAGAGAGATTAGGCAGATTGGTCCATGAAGAAAATGGTGTACTCAAATAAGTATAATTAATGACAAGAGGAAAGTGAGGTTGGTTAATGGTTGGAGTAGTGATAATTGTAGAGATGCACAGTTTGTAATATATATAGAGGGAGGGGATCAATAAGGTAAAAACTTAGGCAAAAGGTAAAAATTTGGGATGTCAAATTGTCAATTAATCTGGGTTAAAAAAGAGAAGGTGAAAACAGCCGGTAAAAAATTAGGAACATATATGTCACATTCCTTCGTTCCTCTTTATTTGCTTTTACATGTGCATATGTGTGTAAAAATGTGATGCATTAAAGCTTTTTATTTTTGAGTGATAGGCACAGGATCCAAATCTCAATGTTCTACAGAACCATATTGTACAGTAGATTTGTATGAATTTATCGTGTACTTTTAGCTGAATAATACAACATTATATTATACTAGATCTCAAATATACTATAGACTCAGATCGAAGAGGTCTACTACACTAGGTGATGTTAAGCATGTGATCAAAATTTTAAAATCTTGGCACAAACTATAATCTTGGAATTTGTTCATTTAATTTTGGCGCTTAGTGAAGGATGGAGAAATAACTCTGGTATTTAGGAACTTTTATTTTAGTTTACCAACAATAGATGTGGTTCAATAATCTATGCCAATTTATTAGAATTATTTCAAGGTGGCTGTTACGTAATTAAACTACCCAACCTCGTGTTAAATCAGCCAAAAAAAAAATGATTGATTACTTTTGTGTGGTAATTTTATTATCTTCTATTAAGTTTTTAAAAAAAATCATTAATCAAAGGACGTTCTGTAAAAGTTTAATATTGGATCAAGAAAAAATTAATAATCCGGAAATTCGATCTCCTTATTAATTAAATCGTTAACTAATTCAAATGTACATACAAGTTCCAAAATATGGAAGTGTTGCCCATCCCCAAAGTACATAAGAATGAGTTGGTATGCTGTGAAACTTGTTCACCGTGAAACTATTTTTTTTTTTACAAACATACTCTTTAGTAATATAAGTCACACTCTTCAGTTATCACTATGACACCCTTTGCTATAATATAAGTCACACCCTTCACTTTTTATGAAGAATAATTTTTTATAGTAAAAACGTCACACCCTTTTGTCACACTCTTTAGTAATATAAGTCATACTTCTTAACCAGTTTCACCGTGAAACTTGTTCACACTATACTTTGCCCATAAGAATATATTCGTTTTCTGACTACCAGGGACGGACTTTGAACTTTACAATTCTATATAATTCACCTTTAATACTACTACTTCACCACATACCCTATTTACCCAATACCCTGAGTTTTTATAATAATACAAATAATAATCTCTTCACTTTTACACAATTTTCAATACATTACATTCATTCAATCATTATAACAATAATATAATAATACAAATCAATCAACATTTTCTCTATCTTACACAATCATATTCTATAAAATCTTAAAAAAATATATAATCAACTTTTTAATTAGAACTTTGAAATCCTAAAATTTTAAAGTTCAGTATTTCCCACGTCCATTATAAGCATGAAGCGAACATATTCTAAATAAGTAAACGGATTTCTAAGTATTTTATATATCGCATGAATAATGTACGTACCCTCTAATCTATAAATATGAGCATTTGTAATTATTGTCAATATATTTTTTTTACTCCAATATTTGTTACTATATTTAAAAATTAATATTAAATATTTATCAGTATATAATTAGTTAATGTGAAAAGTTACTTCAAAAATGTAGACAATTTTGTTAGATGCATGCATGATGAAAACTTGTGAACCAGAGTTTACCTCGAACTCTATTTTCGTGTATAAAAATTATCATTGTTATGCACAAAAACTATCACTATTTAAAAAATTTAATATTTTTTAAACAATAATAATTTTTTTAAATAATAATGATAATTGTTTTACTTAATAACGATAAAATTCATGTATAAATCTAGTTCACAGTTACTCTTTGCGTATATATTGATTTCATACTCTTCATTCTAAATAGATACACTTAAAGAAAAAGCTGCAAAGGTAATGCTTCCATTATTTATAGGGTTTGGCACATACCATGACCATGAAATTAAATGCACACCTACTAATTGGGACTTCCACTTTGAGCTCTCAATAATGGGAGAAAAATATCTACTTGAGAATTTTACTTCAGTTTACCAACATTAGATTTGACGACATAATCGAGTAATTCTTATGCCAATCTATGAAAATCTATTTTTAACGTAGATTACAATCCAACAATCTAACTCACGTAACAACAAAAATAAACATGATTTGATTAACTAACATGTTATGTAAAAAGTATGGAATATGAATTAGCGTAGCCCGTCCCTTAATTAGTTTAGATCAACAATTAGAAATTAGGACAAAAACTCATATGCGATGGTTTATACATAAGACGGAGTACAAATTAACTCAAATCAACACCCACTCCCTTCAAAGTGTTAAAATGTCATACTCAAATTATACCTTCCTCACCGTGGACTTACTATGTTGTGTAAACTCTTAGATTAAATATAGTGTTGAACAATTTGTTTATAAATCAGCTCAATTTTATTTATTTTTTATTTTTTTTGGAACAAGTTACATCCCTCGCCTTCATTTGCTTTTGAATTTTTACAGGCAGCACAAAAAGAATTTGAGAAATTACACCTAGGTACATTTTTTTTTTAAACTTGTAACTAAGTACATTTTGGTTGCACATATGTGGGTACAATTGCACTTTTAGTGTAATTTTACCCACCTATACCCACATATATCCACATATATACAACCAAAATATACTTGGTTGCAAGTACACTTCAAAAAAAATGTACCTGGTTGCAATTACACCAAAGAATAAGTTAGGTTCCACACTTCCACCTAATTGACTATTCACTCTTTCATGGAATGGAAAAAATAATTGATGAATTGAAGACATTAAAATTGAAAATCACTGCTCAAGAGTCATGCATGGAATGAAAACATGTACGTATGTAACTAAAATGAGAAATGATATAGGGAATGGTATTAGTGGCCCATGCTTGGATTTTTGCCCTTCAATTTTAATTTGATGTTTCTTTTTATATTCTTTTATTTCTACCGGTTCAATATTTTAACACTCCATTAATAGTAGGGGATCTAATCCTAAATATAGTGAATTTCAGATTAAACGAACCAATAACGGACAATAGAATATAAGAACTAGAGAACAAATAATTTAAAATAATTAATATATGACATTACAGAAATTATTAAACTAATCATATATATAAAATGAAAAAAATACATAACCTGGGCCTATTTGTAATGTGGTTCAGGATTGAGGCCGATGGCCCAATTTGGTGATATTCCCTCCTTTTTTATTTAATAACATTTTATTTTTCAAATAAGAAATAGACGTTTTATTGTGCGTAAAATATAAATAATCACTGAATTGTGACACCAATAATAAACTTAGTAGTATTAAATATCAGTTAATTCGTATCAAAATAAATTTGGTTGTCTTTGTACCAATGTATACCTAAGTTGAGGAAAGATACCCAAAGGCTAGTTTAGAGACAAATGGTTAAATTTTCTCGATATAAAATCAAGCTAACACAAATTGCTAATAATTTGTTAAGAAAGGTATAATAAAATTGTCTCCTGAGCTTAAGTCTTTAAGATATAATCAAATAAAATTGGGGGAGGGCATGCCCGACCCGATCCGTTGGTTTTTTAATCCAAGGCCATGGTGGAGAGGCTCTTAGGCCTCTTCACATTGGGAATTGGAAGAATCTGCGGGTTGGATTGGCATTCGAGAGGAATAATTTCCAGTCCAATTTACAGTAGAGTCCTCTCCTTCTCCGACAATATTGTTTTGTCGAAAAAATATCATTTTTAGTCTTATAACTTTGGACGATTTCAATTTTAGTCCTGTATATAACTTTTCGTTTTTTCAAATTTAGTCCTGGATGTGTCAATTTCAATCTTTTTTTGTCGGAAATATTAAAATCTTGTCGGAATCTCGCCGGAATAATCATGTGCACCTCATGTGATATTTCAAAATTGATCTTTTTTTCATTACATGATAGTCCACTTGTGTACATCGCTGAAAAAATAAAATAAAAATCTCAATTTTGAAGTG
Source organism: Stenogyne calaminthoides (assembly GCA_037126765.1). Classification (NCBI taxonomy): domain Eukaryota; kingdom Viridiplantae; phylum Streptophyta; class Magnoliopsida; order Lamiales; family Lamiaceae; genus Stenogyne; species Stenogyne calaminthoides. The sequence goes on from JBBCBC010000041.1 coordinate 4,031,502, forward strand.
TCGTGTAAGGTGCACATGCTTATTCCGATGAGATTCCGGCGAAATTTTAAAATTTTCAATAAAAAATGACTGAAATTGACACATTCGAAATTAAAATTGAAAAAGTAAAAAATTACAGGACTAAAAATGAAATCGTCAAAAGTTACAGGACTAAAAATGATATTTTCTCTTGCTTTCTCTTGCAAGAAGGAAAATATTCATAGGATGCAAACGGTTTTACGGAGAAACAGAGAAATTGGAAGGACGAATGTTATTTGGTGCTAGTTTGTAAATTGTCTGCACACAAACTTTTGTCAGAATTTTATCATTAGTGTACAACTTGATTTAATAGCTTATTCAGGTAATAATTATACCATCATTAATGCATATATAAGTTTCAATTTAAATTTAATTAATTGAGTTGTTACGAATCTATGCATTCAAGTCCATCAAGCTCACTTTAAAGATTATGAAAATCTAAGTGTTACATATATATAAGAGAAGAATTCTAGTTTTATAGAATCATCCAAAAAAGTCAAAAAGAATAAACATGATATTCATCGATTCAAAAATCATAATGAAGATTATAGTTTTTATGATGATTTTTATTGGAACAACCCTAAATAAATCTCAATCTCTCGAAATATCGGGGGTAGAAGACAAAGAATTTATACCGCCACGTGCTTGTTACCCTCACAATATCTGCACAAATAATCTAGAAGAGAAATGTTGGAATGCAATTGCTACATTCATATGTTGCGATGAAGATTATTCTGATATTCACTACAAGATTTATAGTTGTTGCGTAGACTTTATATGTAATTTTCACACTGAAGAATGCTTCAACAATTTATTGGTTGCGGACCTCATAAAGGAGAATCCTTGCAATAATACAAATACTTTAAAAATTAAGAAGAGAGCTCAGTATGTTTGGGAGCGTTGTCTTAACTTCGACTGAATTTAATTAAGCAAAGAATCACTATATTATAAGCATGCTGTATAAATATTATAATAATTGTAAACAGTTTTATTTTAATCTTTTATAGTACTACATGTCAATGCGTTTATCTTTCTTATTGTCTCTCTTTTAAATGCAGATTCATGGTTTGTTAACAAGCCATTTATCACTCGTAATTGTGTAATATATATGTACGGAGCCTAGCTAACCTTAAGTAAATAAGGTGAAAATTCGTGATATGAAATTTATTATAATTCATTGTTAAATAAAGGAAAATTCATATCTTAGAATAGATTGGGCCACGATTTCTCATGTAGGTGCAACTTGGAGTTAATTTTGATATAACAATATTTTTACTAGCTAGTACTTTGCAACTTGTAACTTGTAATATCCATATTAATTAATTCCTCCTCCATCTCACATGTATAAAAGTTGAGTTCATTCCGAACATAGGAGATTTACTAAAATGCACGTTTCATTAATTAATCTAAACACGTGTCGAGATGCATATTATCCAGTATGGTCGCGTTCAGCGTACGCGCGTCCACACAATACACATTTTGAAGCCTCGTTGTTAGCTGAGCTTCTCGCACTATATCTATATACTCGTATCCCGTAACGATAGCCACCTGATAACATATATACAAATTAAAATTAATCAATCAATTAATTAATTATAGCCATGTCCATGCACCAACTAATGTAGGAGAACAAATTAAATAATTAAATAATTACCTGAATGATGGGGAGAAAGGGTGAGAGCAAATCATTCTGAACCAAGTGGCTTAGTCCACCTGGCCACTGGGCTCCTCAATTGAGTGGGAGACCCAGGTTCGATTCCATTTGGGAACGAATTGGAATATGAGAGTTATAGGGTGGCTTGATGAATTTGTGGAGTGTTTAGGTGCTTGGTGTACTAACGGCTAACAACTAATTTTGTCCGATAAAAAAAAAAACAAATCATTCCGAAAATCGGTGAAAAATTGCACGAGTTTGTCTTTATATGTTCGTGCATTGTCTTCACACTTGGAATCGCTCTCCCCTTGGTACCACAACAGGGCCCGAATAGTCCCTCCACCGTTGGAGACGGCAGCCCGGGCCCAATCCACAGTTCAGTTATAGTACTTGGTGCCGCATTTCCACTCGTCTATGTATGAGGCCACCACAGCACATGGAACGAGCCCGATGGTCTCGCCGGGCTTTAGGATTGAATTGACGAAGGGCATGCCCTGCCCCGACGCCACAGGATTGGTTTTTCAAACCAAGGCCCAGGTGGAGCGGCTCCCGGGCCTGTTCCCATTGGGAATTGTTGTTTAGGCGAAGGATGCGCGAGTTTGATTGGCATTGGGGAGGGACTACTCCGTCCCATTTACCAAAGAATATTCCTCGAGGGAATTGCATTTTTGGTCCCACCAAACACGCACCTTTTTTGAAATTCTACAACCTTTGTAAATGTGGTCCCAAAGAATTTTTTTTAAGCAAAAATGGTCCTACCGTTAAGACGGCCGTTAGTATTTTCGACACTTTTGATCCCTAAAAAATTTATAAAAAATTTGACACAATTGGTCCCAAACTTTTTCCAAATAGTCCCAAACAGTATCAGTTGTTTTATTAAAAAGTATCAGTTAGTTTATTAAAAAGTATCACTCCAAAAATCTTCAAAACCAAAACCAAATCCAAAATTCTCGGTAAACCTCTTGATTTCTTCAACACCAACACACAAGCACATAATCTATGAATTCATATCCAAAAAGCACAACCAAGAAAACAGAGATATCTACAAATATATCAGATGAACACAAATATATTTCTTCCTCAGTGCATTCACATAACATTCCAAAGAAAATGCATCATAAGAATCTTAGTAAAAACAATTTTTCATAGTAGGTAAGTTATGTGAAATATCAAACTGACCAATTCCTAACAACATCAATCAGCTAAATATAATGACCTCCAAAACAATGGAGCTCTGAATTGTATGCTCATACAGTATCTATCACAATAAATGAGGTGCGGATGCAAATGATTGAACCAATATCGATAGATATATCAAAATAGAAACTAATAAACAGGGAAGTAATTCATCAAACGAATCTCAAAGATTACAGAAATATCAAAAAATCCCCCAAAATATGATACGCAGAACAAAGGAAATATCTTGTCAAAGCATCATTCACATCAATTTGAAGATTTAATTTACCGAGGACCCAAGAAAACAGGGTGGGTGGATGGAAAATAAACGAAATTGAAAGTTAGGTCTTACTGAAACGAAGAAAGAACACAGAAAGATAAGAAAACCTTAATTTTGCATCATTAACCGAGCTCCAATCCGGAAATTTTTGGGGAAGAAGAGAGAATTTGTGATTCTTCCCTAACAAATGTGTGTGTTATCTTTCCAATTAGGTACAAAGAACAAGAGTTGGGCTCAATGGCTTAATACTCATCTACGCACACAAGAAGAAACTTCTCTTCGTTTGAATCGCTCCAGCTTTCCCCTCCAAACACAAAAGATCATCTTCAGATGGATTCAACCTAACCTAATTTCTCAAAAGTTATAACCACACGATACATTCAATACAAAATCAGCTTTAAACCCTAAAACTAACAAATTAAAACCACTCCTTCAGATTTCCCCTTTATAAACAAAACCAGAAACAATAAATACTCAGAAACAGTTATAAGAGTAAGAAGTACCCGGTAAATACTTTCGAACGATACGGAATATACGGTTGCCGGACTTGTCAGAACCGCACTCGAGGCGGAAAAAGTCCAGGGCATCAAGGTCAGAGAAATCTAGGGTTTGATCATCATCGCCGGCGTAGGAAAGAGAAGGGCAATCGTGCCAATTTCATCTTCGGGCGGCGGCGCAGCATTACAGCTTGGTATCCTTCGAATTGATGTTCGAAACGATGATTGAGGAGATGAATCGTTCCCTCTTGCAGGGGAGATGAATGATTAAGGTTGGAAGATTTTGGGATTTCTGATGGAAGATTTTGGGATTTTTGATTAAGTGTGAGGGTGAAATTTACGTTTGGGGGTAATTCACGTTTTTCAGGTCACGTGCGTGCCGTTAGTTTCCAAACGGCGTTAGACGACATGGGGTCAATTTGAAATTTTTGACAATATTTGGGACCATTTTTGTGGGGCCTGACAGTCCAGGATTGAGGCCGATGGCCCAATTTGGTGATATTCCCCTTTTTTATTTAATGAATTTTATTTTTAAATGTAGTAAGAAAGAGACATTTTATTGTGTGTAAATTATAAAATATAATTAATCACTGAATTGTGATACCAATAATAAACTAGTAGTATGAAATATCAATTGGTATCAAATTAAATTTGGTTGTCTTTGACTCCTTGTACGAATATATACCTCTGTTGAGGAAAGCTTTGTTCCCAAATGCTAGCTTAGACGGACTTAAAATTTTCTCAATATAAAATAAAGCTAACACATATTACTAATAATTTGTACGAGACGTATTATAAAACTGTCTCGTGAACTTTAAGTCTATCAGTCACGAAAGGAAATCATACAACCATACCACCAAAAATGGCGAATTCTTCCGTGCACAACATGCACCAATAAAATTGGTGTAATTTAATTTTAAAAACTCTTTTTTTATTATTTTTTTATTTTAACTTTTTTTCTTTTTTCAATTTCGATTTCTTTTAATTTTAATTTCAATTTTAGATGATTTTTTTAAAATTTTTAAATACCCAAATTTTAGTTAAATGGTTCAACGTTTTTATCCGATGGTTCATATATGATTTAGGGTTCAATGTTTAAGGGTTATGGTTTAGAGTGCACCAATTTGGATTGGTACATGAGATGCACAGGTGAGTGACTCACCAAAAATTTGTGTGAATTTGTATCGATTTAAGGAAATTTGGTACTTATTAGATTTATTTAAAGATATGGAAGCATTAGAATTGACAATAAGCGAGATATTATAATTGGCGGTCATGAATTTAGTGACTAAAATAAGAGGGGAGAACTTTTTTTTGGTTAAGAATTTAACCCTTCAATTTTTCCAAAACTCTCTTTGACCCCCAATATATCCTCATCACCTAGCTTATACATCCAAAAGATATGCACACAAGTTCCGCGAATTTTACAATTTAGGAGCAAACGGAGAAATGCATGGCAGAAAGATATCACAAAAACTAAGATTTTAAACGAATACAAGTGGTGTGCAAGTCGCAGGCTTATGATCTGGGTTGAAGAAAAAGAAGCAGCACATTACAAAGCAGAATCAAACTTCTGCAATTTGAGCCTTTCGTTCATCTGTCAACTGTGGAGCATCTTCCTCTAACTGACAACATGCGAATGCATCACACAACAAAAGTAGCTATTCGATTAAGATGTGAATTATGTACAACAGAACCGCATATTTCTTTATACACTCTCAGAATGAGGGTTGTCAGAGGTTTCAAGAAGTGGTTCCTTGCTTACCGAAGTAGGATTGGAAGGGTCGTCTGTCTTCTTGGCTGGATATAGCACATAATGCTGAATCATGAACAGAATATCGAAGAAGATAGACACCTGAAAAAAGGAATCAGTTCACCATTTCAGCTAATGCAACGGATTTGAATATAAGAATGCATATTTTGAAGATAACAATTCAAGAAGAGCTTAATTGTAGTTCTTCGTGATAACCTCATTACAGATTACGGATTAAGGCCAAGTCATAGTTAGTGTGGTTCTTGCCACTCTTGTCTAAGCTCAAAATCTTCGTAGTTCTAGGTTTTTAATATGCTAAAATAATTGGTCAAGAATTCAAACTTGAGACTTGAATATATGATGCAGACTGAGTTAAACCACCACGGATATCTCAAGAAGATTAAGCTAACATTAGATCTTAAAGAGGACCTTTTTAAGATTCAACTGAAAAGAGGGCTCAACTGGGCTAAACCATAATTTGAGTTTCTTGCCCAAGCTCAAAACTGAGTAGGTCTTGGTTTTTACTATGGTACTCATTTTGTCAAGAATCGGAAACTTGAGACATGAAGATTTACAAAATAACCAGCACTGTGTTCTATGACTAGGGAGATATGAAATACAAGAAGATACATGGCGTCATTCCTTACCAAAGATATCATCGTCTTCCCGATGTTGCCATAGAAGTTCACCCATGAATCTGGAAACCAAGTGAGAACATTAAAATATAAAAAACAAGCTTCAAACCTCTTTCCAACAATAGCAAGTTTATATGGTACTAGATGAACTACTCACTTTGATCTATGGACTGCACAGCCATCTGACCGTAGTTAGTAACTCCTCCAAAGAAATCGAGCAAGATGTTGCCAATGCTAAACCCAATCGTGCTTTTACGTCGAAAATTCAAGATTGCCTAAATTTAACAATATTATGCATATGTGATTATAAAATATCAACGCTCAAAATGAAAGGTATCTGACGACATAGAGGTTTCAAAAGATCAAGAAAATAATTTCAGACACACCTGAGGAATGTATTTGATAATTGTCATAACAATCTGAACAGTGCTGCAATCAAACAAGTATCCTAGTTAAAATGCAGGCAAATGAAGGCTGTCCCAACTTCTCAATTTAGCCCACTTCTATCTGTGAAGGATACTGATCGAATAGAAAAGATGCTATGCAGAACCAATGCAATCTTTCACAAACACCTCAGATAAATGCAAGAGAGCAACTTACTTGAAGCAGGAAACCAGCCACAACCAGGAATGTCTTGGTATAGCTACAAACACACAAATTGCCACAGACAACCAGGCCACAGAAACAATTGCCATAGCAATTTTAGATACTTTCTGGTTTCCACGCTGCAAGAACAATGGAAGTTAAAAGGGAGAACACATGATCTTTAAGATTTTCTGGATTATAAACACACTGCCCTATGAAAACACTTCTGTATTCTTCATCAAATGCTTGAAAGCAAAAATCACTTTTCCATTTAACTCCTTGCCAACAAAGAGTAGTTATCTACACTTCCCATTTGGGATTCCATATTGTAAATAACCACGCATTCAGTCTCATATTTTATTTTACCACTCGACTATAGCGATGATTTCATACCGTACGGGTGAAATGAAATTCGAACGTTTTAGAAAATGATTAATTACAAACTCACAGCACACTCCCACTCTATATGCAAATCAACATAGCAAGGCTATAATATGGAATGGAATATAGACAGTGAACAAAACCAGCTGAGAATCAGCACCACTTACCTCATATATTACAATCTGAAACAGGGTAAAAGCAGTCAATAAAACAGCATGAGTAGAGAAAGCCACATCATTAGCTGCAACAGGTATCATCTGCAATCCACAATTATAACACATAAACCTCAATTCTTCAACTAAAGTATATTCAAAGAAAAAACCATAAAAATTATGCTTCTCAATCACGATTAATGTTGCAGATTAAGGAATTATAACCTCATTAAGACCATATTTCTCGCGATACTGCCTCTGCACAGTTGAGCTAAAGAAGAGGGAAGCGTTGTAGATGAGATACGACGAATGCTTCGTCAGATTCAGCAGCACAAAATCGAAATTCAACCCCACCACGCTGCCCAGAAAAACAAAATTGAATAATCATTAAAAAAAAAACCCTAAAAATAAAACTAAGAGAGTTCAACAAAATTAAAGCGAAGAAATGAAAAATTAAACCTTTTCCTTCGGAAATTCAAGTAAACTTGAGGGTAGAAACTGATGGACCAAGAGAAAAACGCAATCCATCCCAAAACATAGTACAACACCTCCAAATGAACCGAATTCCACGACGACATAATCCCAATCTACTCTCTGCTTGTTTAAATACTATTTATTCCTTGATTATCAATTAAACGACAAATATTGAAATATCAAGTGAAGTATCGCACTATATATGTGTATATATATACACATTTCGATGTGCGTATAAACTGTGAATAGTATCTACAAAGAGGATGGTCCGGCATAACCGCAGTGGGCTACTCTCACGTAAGCAGATTCAAGGGTTGGATTGAAAACTGCAACAAGATGATGAAAAGAACGATTCCCGAGATGATCAAATTTCGGAGATTGGTGGATTCCATTTGCGGAGTCAGGGCCGTGAATGTGACCGGTTTCCCGTCCCGATTCAAGGACGCCGCAACAGATTTTTTACGTCAATGAATTGACTTGTTGAACCGGACGGTTCAGGAGTCATAATAAATTGTGGAAGAGTTTCGGCTTATTACGGTGAAGACTGGTATAAAATTATAAATTCATTGCATCTCAAAATCACGAATTCACGAATGTTAATTGTTTTTTAATTAAAGTGTTATTTTTTAAATTTGGAAAGTGTAGAAGTATGATTTTTTTCAACGCACGCCATACATTTCGTGAGGCGAAAATATCCACCCAAAAAAGAAAAAGCTAACAAATAGTATTATTTTATGAAACTTGCTTTTAATATAAAATTAATAATTACACTTATAAATTGAAAAATCACAAATGGTCATGTAAATTTATTTTTGTGTATAAATAATCCTGTAAAATTTTATTTTATCAATATTATTGGTCATTTCCGTAGGAAATTTTTTAATTTTGACCGGAAATATGTTGTAACATTCAAAATTACACGAAAAAGACATTGAAAGGACGGGTGCAGTGTGTGAGAGGAATAGAATAGCATAGGTCTCGACCCTCACCTCAACATAAATTACTCGAAATTAGCCATGAGAATGAATGTAATTCGTTTTTTTAAATCGTGATTCACGGAAGAAGTGTAATTAAAATATAAAATTGATTGGAGTTTTTTCTTTCTTCGATGAGAGTCGGTTCAATTGGAAGTGATGTCAACCGTCAACATGATTGTTGACGGTCAGAATAAAAAGTTAAGACAAATTTTTGATTAATTTTTTAAATTTATGACGAAGAGGACTAAAATTTATAATATGAAAATGATCAAAATTGATAGGGTAACACTTATAGGATCATTGATATTGATAGACACGGTGAAGATACATGACCATATTTGTAATTTTTTTCTCTCTCACTTTATATAGTGTTAAATGTAGAAGCAAGGCGCGGCAAAAGCCGCCAAGACGCCGGCCCCTTTCCCATGAGGGTCCCCGATTTTTTTTTTTTTTCTTTACATATATATATTTATATATGTAATATAATTCATAAAGTTGATGATTTTAGCATACTTGACAGGTGGATGAGTTGGTTACAAGAGCGCGTTTAAGATTTGTTTTTGCGCGAGGTCGCGGGAACGAATCTTACTCATATATTTGTACATATACGGTTCATATCTTTTTTTTTTTCTTTCTTATTTTTTTCAAATTAAATCTATACCCAATCTTTTTTTTCTTAAATTTATCAAATCAAATCTATACACAATCTTCATAAAAAAGAAGTCACGCTCATCTCTTTCTTCTTCTTCTTCACTTCTTTATCTTTTTTCTCTATTAAAATTTGTATTATACATCTCATATAGCGCATTCATAAGAAAATTGACGAACGACCCTTGAAAAGAATCGTGTCTTTTCTAACAAGGTACTTTTAATTTTATATTTCGTATTCATAAATTTTATTTGGATCACTTTAAATCTTCAATAATATATTATTTATTTTTATAATTATGAAATTTTCTTTGTACTAATGATTATATTTTTTTATCATAAAAAAAATTGAAGTACCCAAATTTTTTTTTGCACCGGGCCCCTAAAAGTATAGGACCGGCTCTGGTTAAATGTATATGTGCCCATTTCATTTTGTTAAACTAATGTTCGCAAAAATTTAAGACCTAAATATATATAGAATGTAGGTTTAATTGCAGCATAGTGTCTTGATTTAATTTTATTCCATGTAATAACTAGATCATCATAAATGCATTTATAAGTTTCATTTGAAATTGAGTGGTTACGAATTAATTTATGCATTCAACCCCATGAAGGGCGGCCTAAATGATCCTACTCATATAAATTAAGGAAGGGATTTGGGTTTTATAGAATCATCAAAAAAAGAAAACACGATTTCCAAATGGAAAAGCACAATAAATATTATTTTCACGGTGACTATCATCGTAAGAACATTTTTAAATAAATTTGAAGCACTCGAAAAATGGAGTCAAAATAACATAACATATTCTCCTCAGCCACCTTCTTGCTACCATGGCCTAATTAATGGAGTAGATAATAGTTGCAAGAATATATTATCAGGAGATCGATTGTTACAATGAGTTTGCTACTTGTAACTATGTTATTCAACGTATTTTAAGGTTAGACTAGATAAATATAATTTTAGAAAAACAATCCAAGTCATGAACGTCTTTAAATAATTAGAGGCATGCGAAAAAGTAAGGTTCAATCCATCATATATATTGTCTAACAAAAAAAAAATCATCATGTATGATGTATATATTGCAAAGAAAAGAAAGAAAATGAAAAAACAATGATAAAGATATATACATGGATATACATTTTCCTCCCAATATCCATATCTAGCTATATATCTATATAAAAATTATATTAACAACATACCTTCTTGAGAAAACAAATAAAGAGTGGATTTATGTACATCCAGTTTAGTTAAATTAACACTTCCAAAAATCCAAGTCCTAAATATAGCATTATATATAGTATATAGTAGCATATAACAATTTGTGAATTATATACGGCATATTTAATAGTTTGTTTTACGTAATAATTATATCAAGATAAATGCATTCATAAGTTTCAATTTTAAATGAGTTGTTACGAATATATGCATTCAAATCCATCCGGCTTTTCCCTTCAATAAAAAATCCATCAAGCTTTCCATATAAAAGCTTATGCCAATCTTTAATATATCTAAGAATCCAAATTTAACCGAATGCAAAGGCATAATGAATTTTATTGTTTTCACAATAATTATCATCATAATAGTCGTGGATAAATCTCAAGCACTCGAAAAATGGGGCCAAAATGGAAAGCATAATTGCAGGAATCAAATGTCAGAAAATTGTTATAATGAGATTGCTACGTTCATATGTTGCGACGATGATTATCATAGTGTAAATCTCACAAATTGCGCACAAGACTTTAACTACAATTTTCCTACACAACAATGCTTCAACGATTTAATGGTTGCAGATCTCTTAAAGCAAAATCCTTGCAATTATAAAGATACAATTGCAATTAAGGAGATGGCTAATGATGTTTGGGACTATATGTTTAACCTCTCCCACAAATTTTAATTATTATGACAATCGTGGCCGATTTTATTTTGATCCAGAGTCCAGACTATCCTGTTAATGGTAATCACTGGAAAAAAGTATATTAAAATAAAATAAAAAAAATTGAGGAATTATATTATTTAATTAGTTGTTTATCTTTAGTTATAATTTTGCTCTATCGTTATTAATTTATTATTGAACATATTTTAACAAAAAGACTGGATTATAATTAAAAAAATCATGTGTTTTAAGTAAAGAAGCGTGTGAAAAGTTAAAGTTTAATCTATCATATATATTTCTTTAAAAAGGACTGGAAAATGAATTTTTTTTTTTAAAGATACATGGAAACATAAACCTCCTAATATATATCTAAATTTGTATAAATATACAATTAAACACAATAGTTTGTTAAGAAAAGAAATAAAATGAATTTAAATAATTATATAAACCGCAAGTCGGACAGTGTTGGTTTTATTCACCTAAGAGATTATTTAAAATAATTCATTTCAGTAGTATAATTGGAGAAGGGATAAAAATAGAGTTGGTTTTTTTCCATTTTGGAAAATATTGTATAATATTCATTAGGGTGTTCCTTATTTCATATCATAATTATTTGATGCGCTCGTGCGTGAGACCATCTCATAATTTGAGTAGAAGAACATTACCATCCAAATCAGACTCCAAACAACAAACAAATAGAGTCCACCACGGACGGATGAATTATACGCGGTTATTGCAGTAATGCAATCACTCACATTTGGGTTCTAAACAGTAAATATGGTTAAGTGTGAAAATAAGCAAATAGAAACAAATATGACATATATTATCTAGTTTTAACACTTCAAAGTGAAGATATTAATATAAGTATCGTTTGATTTAGAGCACTAATTACTTGAAATATATTTGTAAGTTAATACATAATAATTATATTGTTTAAGAATCTATTTACGAATATTCCAACCAAATAGTTAAAAAACATAAGACCACAATGATTATAACCTAAGTGCAGAAAAATCTAATAACATTTAGCACAAACATTCTGATTTCGATATCTAAACATTATCCTATTTCAACAGAAATATAATGGATCTGTGTAAAAAAAAAAACAATACCGTTCATAAGTGTAAAATCTAATAACATTTGACAAATTTACTACTTATGACACAGTTTATATGTGAGTTTCAACTTTCAAGCAGAGATTCTATTTTAAAAAATTAAGGCCCATTTTAATTTGGCAATTCCAATGATGTATAAATATTTGATGGACTAATATTTATAACAATGTCATATTGTTATGTTTAGCTTCTACTTTGACCTCACTACCAGACTATTTTGTAACTTCAAGTTATTTTGAAAGAATAACTCATTTTGTGTAAAGAATTTACAAATCATAATACTTGTAGAAGACATCAATCATATCTAATAATTGCCTTTCCAAATTGCCTAGTCATTAGGTAAAATATTAGGTAAAAATCAAGGATAAATGAATCTGAGTGAAAACATAAAAAGAAAAACTCAGGGGTGTATGAATCTGAGTGTAAAATTAGGTACATGTCCCATTCGGGCCATTCCGTCATCTTCATTTGCTTTTAAATATTCAACCCAATTTAGCAGAAATATAATGAATCTGAAAAGAGCAATATCATCCAAACTTTTTACTTATTAAGATCAGACTCCAAATACAAGCAAAAAGAGTCCACTACGAAGAATTATATCCAGTTAATGCGTAACACCAATGTTTTCATAATCAAAATCGAATCCCACGAACCACCGAAACCTGGTCGGACCGCTTCAACCGGGTTTCAACTGCTTTTCTATGTTTAGTTAAAAAAAAAAAATAAGTATACACCTGAATAATTTAAATATATATTTTATAATTTTTTATATCATATTTTATAAATTTTGTCTCACCTATCCCAATCGAAAGTATTGGAGAAAAAATGTATTCAACCCGTTCAACTCGAAATCCGGTTATATAGTGCTTTTTTAACGGGTTAATTCAACCCGGTTTTGAAAACAGTGCGTAACACAATCAAACACACTTGTGAGTTGTGAATTCTAAAATGTTTTAAAATATATATATATTAAGTGTAGAAATAAGTAAATATAAAAAAATATGATATCTACCACTTAGTTTAACACTTAAAGTTGAGTTTTTATGTTAATATTGTTTGACTTAGAGCACTAATTACTTGAAATTTATTAAATTTAATACATCATAAGTATATTATTTAAGAATCTATTTATAAATACTCCAACCACTTAAGATCAAAATCATTAGATGTAATAACATTTAGCACACGTTCTGATTTCATTATCTAAATATTAAACCTAATTTAACAGAAATATATGGAATCTGAGTAAAAAAACAATATTATTTGCAAGTGTAAAACCTATTAAAATGTTAAGAAATTAGTACTATTTATAACCCCCTTATTTTATGTGTGTTTTAACCAATGATTTCAAAACCGGACCGAACAGGCCGGTTCAACCGGTTGAACCGGGAACCGGACCCGGAACCAGTCCGGACACCCCCTAAGAACCGGTTTATAGGTTAAACCGGTCAGAACCGGCCAAAATCGGTTCGACCGTTTTTTTTTTTTAAACCTTTTTTTAAAAAATTTTAAACTAATAATTATTTAGGTAAAAAAAATTATTATTTTTAATACCAATCAATTTTTAACTAATCATTCTTGTGGGTAAGGATCTAGACCCCACCCCTTTTATATTACTCTATCTCACATATTTTTAGTACTTATTCAATGTGGGATAGGAGATTTAGGTAGAATTTAGATCCAACTCCACTCCCTTTTTTATTACTCCATCTCACATCTTTCTTAATACTTATTCAATGTGGGATGGGAGATCCTCCTTTTATATTACTCCATCTCACATTTTTTTTAATACTTATTCGATGTGGGATAGGAGATCCATAAAATCTACCTCCTATCCCTTTTATATAACTTCATTTTACATTTCTTCTAATACTTATTCGATATGGGACAAATTTTTTCACGTTTATATTATTTTTATGGTTCAAGTTTGATTAATTAAATTTAAATATTTATATTATAAGTCCATTGATGAATTAGTCATTTAAAAAAATTAGTAAAATATAAAAAAAATTACAAAAAATACACATAAATCATTTAAACGGTTGAACCGCCAGTTGAACCGGTCCGACCGGTTGAACCGCTGACCGATGATTTGTCCGGTTCGATCACCGGTTCGGTTATGAAAACACTGGTTTTAACTATCAAGTAGGGCTTATTCTACTTAAAAATATTGTATTAACTATTAAGGCCCATTTTAATTTGGCAAGCCCAACGATGAAAATAGATATTAATGTATATAGTTATGTGTAGCACTTTAGCTTATATTTTGTTCTCATTTAAAGACAATTTCTAATTCTATATCAGTCTGGAAGAATGGCTAATCTTGGATGCAGATTTATGTGTTTGATGTCAACTAATAATATTATTCTATTCAGGTTTTCAACTATTGAATATATATTGTAAAACCTAAAAGTAATAATCATCAACTCAAAACATATAGATACAGACATAAATTTTAAATAAAAAGTGTGAACATACTTGATAATCACAATTGTATCCTGCCAGCATCTTTTTATGTTAAATGTTTCCAAGTATAAACTAGCCAGCACCAGTTATTTGGACCAGAAAGCTTTTTAAAAAATAAATCAATAAAACACACTTGATAATAAGAATTGTATCCTGCAGTTCAACATATTGACTTATGTTGTAAAGTCTATCTTAGAATGAGTGCTTAGCAGGGAACAAATTCTTAAATGAAGATAGACAATAACCAAATTAAAATCAGCAAGAAATATTAAAAGTAGATGATCCTACTTTATAACATATCATGCATTTCCATGGTACCTTTGCAGCTCCAGTGCTGCTGGGAATAATAATGAACAAAGCAGGCTCTTTCTCCCATCCAGTTATTTCCTAGTTGATGGCCCATCAAAAAAAATCTGTGTTGCTGAAAACATTATAGAACAACATTGTAGAAACATCAGTTGTCATGTCATACGCGTAATAAAAGTAGCAAAAATGGAAAATAAAAAAGAATAGTTGGCAATCATACCATGATAGAGTGAAGTGAACACTGGTCAACAATACCAAACCTGTTATTTTGAAGCTGCAAATTTTATGAATTCTCTTTCCCATCAAATTAACTTCCAATCTTCAGTCTATGTGAAAACAACTGCTAATTATCATTCATGTGAAACAATGTGCGAGAACAAACCTTGGGTAATGGAGCAAGACAGTTGGCAGTGCAAATAGCATTAGAAACAACTTTGATATCTAGCTTATTATATAACGAAAATCGCAGCATCCAATTACTATAACCTTTTAGGCACCTCCATAAGAACCACAAAAAGATATTATCTAACTGCTATAAGACACTTAAATATATCTACCTGCTATAAAAGGCAGTCTAATATGAGCAAAAGATACTAGATACTCATTCAACAAGCAAAAAATAATTTGGATTTCTGATAAATTGATGTTGACAAAATGTTAAATGTAAACCTTTAAATATGCAGCACGGCAGCACAATCAGCTCCACCGTCGCTCGCCCCGTGGGATTGGATCTCCCCCTGATTCATATATTCATAGGAAATTTAGGTAAATGTACATATGAAAAACACACACACATATGTGAATGTTAATAGTAAAGCTCCAGGCTATCTGGGAAACAAGTACCTTGCACCAAACACAGCCATTGGTCTTTGAATCCTGGATACGCCATTTTCGCCGATGCATCGGATTAATTTCGACATATGAATTCTAAAACATTCTAAACAACAGATCTAGCGTCTTTGCCACAAAATTGCACCCACTCACAAATATAATTTCAAGTAATAATGAAAGAACTCAAAGATCGGTAGACTTTTCAAAAGAAAAGATAAAAGGTGGGAAAAGAAAAAACCAAAAGACGTCAGAGAGATTAAGGTCAATATCAGAAAATAGGGAAGGAGCTCAAAGCTTAGAGTGGAAGTTAAGCAATCACGTAACAGAATATTTTTCGTGTGTGTTTTTAAGTGTGTTGGCCGATCTATGTTGGTTAGATTGGTTTGTGTTTTTTTTTTGTATTTGGGCTACTACGGTTTTGTTTATAATTGGGCTACTTTTTTAAATAATTTTGGTTTCTCATTTTTTATTTGTTATGAATTAATTTGGGCAGTGTTTTTGAAAACCAGTTGAACTGGGAACCGCTGATTACCCTTAAAAATCCATGTTTATGGTTGAATCGGAAAAAACTGATCAAAAACCAGAAAACTCGATAAAACCGGTTAAATCGGTTTTTTTTTTTAATTTAAAATTTAATCCTTATTTATATCATTCTTATTTTAAATTGTGTTGAGTTTTTTTTCTTGATTCTATTGTGTTTATATCAATATAAAACTTATAAATTTAAATTTTATAAGGGCTCATTTATTTTATTTTTTAATGTAATTTAGAGAATATTTTTAAAAAATAATAGATTTAACGGTTGGACCTCCGATCCGATCTGTCCAACCGATTGAATCGCCAACCGATGTTTAATCCAATTTGATTGCCGATTCAATTATGAAAACATTGTCTTGAGGTAGCAAATTATAAATTTTATCCCATTAAATGTGTCGATTGCAAAAGTAGATTGTTTTATAAACATGTTCCCGTATAAAATTGTATTTATATTAATATCAAAACACTTATTCGTTGTAAGGGTGTTTGCAAAAACTTATAAGTGATTATAATCACCTAGAATTGTGTGCATAAGTAATTTGTATTGTTTTATTTCTCTTTTAGTAACTTAAATAAGCTATTATAAGCTATAAGTTATAAGTTTTAAAGAGGATGTTTTTAGTAAATTATTAGTTTTTTAAAAAAACTTTTAACGTTTATTGCAAATATTCAACTTTTCTTTGATTTTTTTACAAACACCATCAACTTCTAGTTTTACTATTAATCACTTATCTCATAATCACTAATTTTAATTATTTTTTTTAAAATTATAAGTTTTTGCAAACACCCGGTAATACTATCAACTTTATAAGTTGAAAAAATTCAGTTTTCTTTGCATATATGAAATATTGTACTCCTTTTGTCTTACTATAAGTTTCTCAATTTACTTTTTCATCCTTCCCACAGTAAATTTCTTGTTTCTATAAATGAAAAAAATAACTCCACTACTCATAATTTGTATTCTTACTTTTCACACAATATCAAAAAGAATATCACTCACTACTCCACTCATTACTCCACATAATTTTTTCCTCTCTCCCAATACCCACAACTACTCTTCATTTTTATTATTTTATTATTATTCTTTAAACAAAATAATAAAAAGAAATCATGAAATTTTTATTATTTTATTATTATTCTTTAAACAAAATAATAAAAAGAAACCAGGATAAAACTAATTTACACTAACAACAACAGCCCCCTCATTTGAGTGAGAGACCCAGATTCGATTATTGGGAGTTATAAGGTGAATGGGTGATTTTGTGAAATATTTGGATGCTTAATTTACTAATTACTAACAACTAATTTTGTCCGATTAAAAAAAAAAAAAAAACATAAAACTTATAACGGGAAGGAGTACTATTCTATACAATATGCGCCTGGAAATTATGAGCACGTTATTGTGTGTCTGTAAACATGGGACCGGCCCAAACCATTTTCCTTTACATCCCTGTTGATCACAGATTAACAGAGAGAGTACTAGGAGGTACATTATTCTCAAAATAGGATACTTCCTACGGGACAATTGTGATAAAATTTGCAAGAACGACAAATGATAATTCAAAATCACACTATCAAATCCCTCAAACAACTACTGCAGACTGCAGACACTTGAACGATAATCTATAAATTTAAGATGAAAGCTCAAGTTTCTTGATATTCTGGATCTGTAATCCTGGATTTAGTCCCTTGGGGCAAGCTTTGGCACAATTCAGAATGGTATGGCAGCGATAAAGCTTGAACTCGTCATTTACAGCATCGAGGCGCTCCTTTGTGTACTCATCACGACTGTCCATTATCCATCTGCATTGAGCAACAGAAACCAGATTCAGCATGAATATTTATTACAGTTCTTTGTGTTCAAAAATGGAAAAAGGAAGTCCTCTGTGAAGTATTCGAGGGAGCCTAAAGGCATGTTTTGTGATAAAAGGAATGCAATACAAGCATTCAATATTTACCATAAATCATACTCCCTCCGTCCTGTTTTAGATTGTTCATTTACTATTTGGCTCGTGTTTTAGCGAACAAGTTGTTTATTAGTATTTAAAATGATAAAGAGATTGTTAAGATGGTGTATGATAGTTCTACCCTTCATCTATCCCACACCTCTTTAAAAGTCACTTTATTATTTCATTTACTAATAAACAACTCGCTCGCTAAAACACGAGCCAAAAGGGAAATGATCAAACACAAATAGGACGGAGGTAGTATTTAGAACGGTATCCGAGTGAATTAGTGACACAAGCATTTTTAAACATGTGTTTTATAAGGCTCCATAGACTTTCTAAAATATCGAAGAAAGACCAAGGCAAGGCAAATTATTTTTTATCTTAAATTCGGCAGACAGCAGCAAGTGTAATTTTAATAGGCATAACCAGGTCATTTGCCATACAAACACCTCAAGTATACATCACTCATACGAATCACATCTATGCTAAGTTGATTTTAACCATACAAAGAAATTCATATTCCAATTATAAGCAGAATTTGCCATGGAAAAAACTTTCAAGAATCAAGAATGGCCTGTCCATCCCTTTCAAAATATTTGCTTGTGAATCAGCTATTCACAAGGCTAAATCAAATAAGAAACATGTTTTATAGACATAACACATAGTAGGCTATTTGTATCTTTGTTCTAGGACTGCAGGCTAGGATTAAAGTTGTGAAACATTCATCCCTGGACTCTTCTTGAATCTTGATCTTAATCCAGGTTCCTACCCGAATTAAGCAAGTTCCCATGATTGCGTTAAACTGAAACTGGAATCTTACATATACTTTAAAATGAGCACAGAAATTTCAAGATTGAGTAGTCTCCAATCAGGTTATGTATATGCTGAGTCCGTAGATCATACAAGGTTACTTCAAGTTGTAAGCAGCAAACATCTAGTTAATGATTCTACTACAGCAAATTGATGCCACTGAATTGGAAAATGACATGATTGTAAGGATTATACATAATAAAAAAAAATACATTTTATGGCACTAAACCAATTTTAACAAGCACAGGCTCATCATGTAAGAATCCCACCCAGCCAATTGCTAACAATCCACAAGAATTCACCTAGCATTTTAAGACATCTTTTCTGCTATACATAATCACAATAAATGGAGCAGGACCAGATATGCTAATATAATCCTAGCCCACAAGAAAACAATTCCACACTACAATTTCTGCAGCACACACTCAGAAGCAAAGGGAAAGCAGAGAAACAATTTTCCAGGAAACTAACAATAGAAACCGCAGCAAAGAACCCTAGTGCCAAATCATTGACAGGCAGAAGGCTGGATAATGGAGTTCAGATAGGCTGGGCTCAAGACATGTAATGAGGTGAGATTCGAGCTAGACTGAAGCCCAAATGAACAATAATTACTTCACCTAGTCAAGTAAACTATTAGCTACCTAGTATGATCTGGGAAGTGAATTGGGAATAAAGAGCTGAATTCTTGAGCTAATATTAATTGAGCTGTAGAGATGGTGCTCAGAGCATCCTGTTACAAGACTGCTCCAAGTCTTTCTTAATAATTTCTCCAGTTGGCAGAAGGTATTAATATATATATTTACTTACTTCCAATACATCTTTTCTAAAAACTATCCCGCTCTTAGTCTGCTCAGCACATATTTCACCAATTTCTCAGAACTGCTTCCCCCCTGGTTCTCAAATTCTCGAACTCTCCTAAGATAAGCTTCATATCACTTCTCCCCAGTGGCTAATTTTTAACATTAAAGATTAGAGATATTACATATGCATCAAGCAAATGATTGCGAGAGTAATATTGAACTCGAGTAACATGGACCAATCCAAAAATCAAGTATTTCCGCAACATTTCACTGGATCTCAAAAAATCTTAGAACAGCACACATAATTCGCAAAGAAAATTAGGCAAATAACGAATTACCTGTTCGCGTGCAGAAGCGCAGCGGGACCCAAATACGACTCGGGATTCCACCAGTAGCTGGGGCACGATGTGCTACAGCAGGCACACAGAATGCACTCGTACATCCCATCAAGCTTCTTCCTATCCTCCTTACTCTGCAAAACCTCTTTCCCGGGCGTCTCCGGTGGGTTCTTCCTCTTCAGCCATGGCTCAATCGACTTATACTGATTGTAAAAATTAGTCATGTCCACCACCAAATCCTTGATCACAAACATATGCGGCAGAGGGGTAATCATCGTAGGCCCACCCGAGGGTATTTTCGTCAGACAAGCCAGACCATTCCGGCCGTCGATGTTCATAGCGCACGAACCGCAGATTCCCTCACGGCAGGAACGGCGGAACGTCAATGTCGGATCGATCTCATTTTTTATCTTGATCAGCGCGTCGAGAACCATCGGGCCGCACTCCTTGAGGTCAATTTCGTAATCCTTGAGCTCGGGTTTTTGCGGCGAATCAGGGCTCCATCGGTAGATTTGGAAGGTTTGGGGGGTGGACGACGGCTTAGCTTTCGGCTCCACCTGCTGCGCCGCCGCCTCCGATGCGTAATAACGGCAGACGACGGCTCTAGCCGCCGGATTCACGGCGTGAATCCGGGAAATCGCTCGTCGGACCAACCCAGTCGCCATAGATCGAGAAGAGAGAGAATTCGGTGCTATCTAGAGAGAGAAAGTGAGAACAATGATTTCAGTATGGCGAATTTGGGCGTGTGTGCGCCTTGTTGCTGTTGGTTAATGGAATTGTAGAATGACGGAAACAGGTTCGGATTAGTTATGGAGAAGTAAGGCGGCGAGAGAAATTGGTAAAGGGTAGTTTGAGGAATTGATAAATCAAAGGGCTGCCGTGGATACTGATGACGTGGCCGAAATGAGCGGTGGAAAAAAGGAAATGGGATAGCGTGGATACCTCGTGCAACATTTGTTTTCATGGGTTTGTGTCCAAGGAAACAAGAACGACACCGTTGCGTGATGGTTAACTTTTGTGAAGAACTTTTGTTGTCAATTTGATTTTTTCTTTCCCCTTTTTTAGCAAATTCCATTTGGATTTATTTCCATACACGAGAAGAGTGACATAAAATCACAATTGATCATATAATTTTATCTGTCTCCATAAATAGTCTAATTACTTCATCAATGTTGGTTATATTTGTCTCAATTTTGTTTCTTTATAATGAAAATTTTAAATTTTGACCAAAAAATAACTACAAATATGTTGTAGCACATATCATGACACGAAAAAAATATCAACATGTATATGCCTCGAACATCACCTCACTGTATAACACTCGAGATTAGCCAAGAAAAGGGATGAAATTCGCGATTTTGAAATAATGAATCTTGAAATAGGTGTAGTCGAAAAATGAAATTAATTGAAGAATTTGTTTCCTGGACAAGTGAAGATACGAATTAATCAGAGTGGTTACCATTGTTAAAGTAATCAAAATAAATATTAGGAAAATTTTCTGGTCAAAGTTCGAAATTTTCGGTAAAATGAATAAGAATTGATAAAATAAAAACATACAGAATCATTTATGATGAGTATAAATAAAATTATAAGATTATTTGTAATTTGAGTTACTCTTCTGTGTACCAATTGGTGCAATTGAATTCAATTTTTATTTTGAAAAACTATGCACTCTAAACCCTAACTCTTAAACAATAAACCTAAATCATATATGAACCATTTGGGCCGGGTGAACCATAAACCACTTTGGCCGAGTGAACCATAAACCACTCGAGCCAAGTTTAGGTCCGGGTCGAGGAAAAAAAAAACCTAAAATTGAAATTAAAGTTAAAAGAAAACTGAAATTGAAAAAAAAAAAAAAAAAACTAAAACTGGAAAAATTAGAAAAAGAACCCCTAAAATTAAATTGCACCAATTTTATTGGTGCATGTGGTGCACAGGAGAATTTGTCTTGTAATTTTTATCTTTTTTTTTTAATCAGCAAAAAATACCTCATTAAGTAAAAAGTGGGGTATAAGGGGTACGCCCTCCATTTGAATCATGATTTTCTAGATTGCCTTTGTGTTCCGTCTACCAAGATTCCAGAAATGTTGGGCCAAAATATGTTCTCGAGGAATTGTGCCCTATGAATCTCCAAAATGTACACGACACAAAGAATCTCAAGCTAAAATGTTACTGAAATTACAACGAACAACAATTAGGATTAACTTGTCAATTCATAAAGGAAATCTCCCAAGCTTGTGATTTTTTTGTCGTGATCCATGACCAAGTTCTTGCGATAATATCTTTTAAAATTCTTGTTGCATCCAACTTTTGTTTTCGAACACCAACTTATTTTTTTTTCCAAATCGTCCAAACTACACCTATCCAAATTGAAGAAGCAATATTACCTTTACGAAGAGTACCGAACATAGCTCCATGTTGAAGAAAGTTGATAAATGTGTCTTCATGAGGAACCATGGTCACTTGAGTCCATTTGTAGATGTTGCTCCAGATTTGCGATGAGAATTTACATGTGAAGAATAGATGAGAAGTAGTTTCATCTACTTCTCCATATAACGGACATGAAGTGTCACCATTTTCATCAATGATCTTCCTTTTCCTCAAGTTGTCTCTCGTTGGTAGCCTCTTGTTTGAGGGATCTTCCATGCAATTGATTGCGCTCGTTTTGGTGTTGAGCTGCCTCATAAGTGCTTGAAGCTTCTTTCTTGTACGGTTCGTTTCCGGGATAACATTTCCCGACATCAATTTATATGCCATGTTTGTCAAAAAAATGTCATTCGGTGATCCATTCCAGCTCCAAATATCTTCTTTCGTCCGATCCAGAGTGTACCTGTTATACATTGTAGCAAATTATTAAGAGATGTCTCTTCACTAGCCCTCAACCTCCTTTCTCCATCTCAAATTTCACGCTCACTCCTCTCCATTCCACCTTTCCATCTCATTGATTTTCCCCTCTTGATATTACTAATCCTAAATAATCTATGAAAACTCACTCTTAATGCCTTTTCCCCCACACACACGTCATTCTAAAACTGAGTTTGGTTCCCCCTACCCACGATCTTTCTTAATTCTGAAACCATTCCTACTCACTCCTTATATATATACAACTCACTAATATCTTTCCACCACCCCGATGCGTTCACATTCCTTCGATCTACTCCCTTGTCTCACCCCCACTCCCTCCCCTCTACCCGAATTCAGACAAAACCACCCATATCTCGATTTCACCACCTGCGCCCATAGTCTATTAGGTTCACTCACAAATCTCCACAACCATTTTCTAACAAGAGCACAATTGAATCTCCCCACATTTTTTATACCTAAACCCCCCCAACTCTTTATCCTTACACACTTCTTCCCATCCTACCTAAGGTGTTTTTATCTATGAGAAAGTCATAGTTGCATTTCTATTAAATCATATAATATGCATCAAAATCATATAATTAATTTTTATCTTTAAACTTAGGAGACGGACTCTATAATCTCTATAACTCGATTGCACGCACCTCCTTATTAAATTTATAAGTAGGTATAATGTGCATCAAGTGCACGAACATTCAAGTACTTTCTTTAACATATAATTTATTTTTATAAAATATTCAGTTTAATTATACTGGAACATTCAACTTGTTCAGTATAATACAAATTGAATATTTCAGTATAATTGAATGTTTCAATTAAATAAGTTACATGTTTCAAAAATACACTTAAATTGTACGGTGCATTTGGTGGATGTAAGACTTTTCCTAATTTATTTGTCACTTTTCATTACATATGTAAAGCTTAATTTTCGATCCAATACAAAGAATCATTAGGCTCAATTTGATCATGCTATAATTTTAGGCCATATTACACTCCTAGTTATATCAAATATGAATTAAAAACCTATATAACCATGTCTTTTTACTTATATACTTCTTTTATTTATTTAATTTTTATAGTACATTGAAGAAGAAGAAAAAAAATATTTTATATAGAAAAATGAGAACCGTACACCATTAACATGATTATCCTTTAACGTCGCATGGTGGGTTTTTTAGCTGGCAAATTGTGTTAATTACGTGTACGTACAACATAGTATTAAAATGATCCCACAAACCAAATTTTTATTAACATTGTTGTCCATTTCTCTCCTGTCTCTCTCTCTAAAATATTCATTTTTATCCAATTTCTGCAGCAATCTTCATGAGGACTGTAAGGTTTTTATTCCTTTTGATGTTAATGTGTTTTGATATAATTACTTCCTTAAATATGAATCATTGGGAGTTTGTTTGCGAATATCATTGGAAAAATCCTCATATATAATTACTTCGTTTATTCCTTGTTGTTTATAAAAGCTAGATAATGTATATGTATGTACGTTCGGAGAGATATATATAAAGATGCATTAAACACAAGCATATGAACATATATATAAATGGATGATCCTTGCAATTTCCTTTGATGGATTCTAATTAATTTTTTCATTCCTTTATGAAATAATTAAATTACGAGAATTTTATTGCAGTACGAGCAAGGTCAAGGTCAACCACAAGGTCGTAGACCAGTATTGCCAAAATTTGGTGAATGGAACGTGAATGATCCAGCAGCAGGCGACGGATATACGGTCGTATTTACCAAGGCTAGGGACGAAAAGAAAGCCAAAGCAACAATCGGCAATCCTCCTCCGCCTCCACCTCCGGCGCCAGTATATAAAAACAATATGCGTCCAACACGGTCTCGCAACCAATCTTATGACCATAGTACCAAGGTCTCTCATTTTAATAACAATGCACAAGAATTTTTCAATATAATTAACAATCAATTTGTTATTAATTGCCACTTTTAATTTGGATGGCTTCTTATCGGTTTTAACCATTTATTTATACATTGTGTATGCAGAAAAAATGGATTTGCTGCTTCGGAGGATCCAATGTCGTTGAAGATAGATACTGAAATGGAAAAAAAATTGGGTGACATTAGAGAATTAATACGCATGTATTATTATAGAGCAGAGAAATGGCAAAAACATCTCGTGTTCTAATTTGATGTTGCATCCTTTATAATCTTAAATTCTAAATATATGCGCCTAGACCAAATTTTAATTAAGCACAATTGCGTTATCTATTTCAAATTTTCAATATAATGTTGCACCTATATATAATATATAGGCTTAATTACAAATAAAATCACCACTTTTCGTTAAATTGCAATTTAATCTGAACCTTTAGAAAATTACAAATAAATCATCACTTTTAAATGTTGTTGCAAATTAAACTTATTAACAATATTTTTTGTGCCTGAATTTGATATGACCAATCGATATAGTCATTCCTTAATCCAAATATCATCATTTTATGCAACGAAAAACCTATTAGAATTGTCATGTAAGATAAACGGGCACAAATAGAATCGCCCATAAGCCTACCTTGCAACAGTATTTAAAGGTGGTGATTAATTTGCAATTATCCAAAAGTTTAGATTAAATTGCAATCCCTGGAAAAGTGGTGATTTTATTTGCAATTAAGCTTAATATATAATTGGCAAAGATTTGTGCGTTCTCCGTGATGAAAATAACCAGAGAATATTAGTGACTACTTTTTCCGACCATATACAACTTTAATTACGATCTATTCAATGAAGATATAATTCTTTATAAATGGACAACGCTTATATAAGCACTCTTCATATATTTATTGTTTTGACTTAGGTATGAATGATAACGTTAATAAACTTTAGCAGTACATAACTCTATAATGTATATTATGAACCTTGAATAGCTCAAATTTACGATATACAAAAAAGTCACACTTGTATGAGATGGATCATGATTTGGACATTAACATTTTAATATTTTGATTTGTGCTCAAATGTATACTTTGTCTATACCATAATCAACTAGTCAAGTATAACATTTTTTTAGTGTAGTATAATTAAATTCAACATCGAGAAAGCCCATGGCAAGAGGCCCTATAATGTTCAGACCTTGAATAGAGTACAGACCCATATGGTAATCTAACTATTTTTAGAAACAATAAACTTGTAATTCATGAGTAATATATATTGTGGTGGAACTCATGCACGCCGTTCAATGATAAAAATATTAATACAATAAAATACTAGATGAAATTTAACCAACGTCCCAAAACTCCAATTAGAATCAACATGACATGAGAAAATGAAGCACAAAAAAATATTTAACCTATACCTAAATAAAATCTAAAAAACAGCCTAACGATTATACAAAGTGCAAAGAATGAAATGCGAAAAGAATTCCATAAGAAAATAGGAAATTGTTGGAAGCCGCATCAGAGGTTTTCCCTTGCGTGCCATCTTGTCCCACACAAACACAATCATCCGCTGCCCTTTTTCACAATGAAGTAAAAAAACCGGACCGGTTTAGACCCAAAATCGTGTTGCCGGACTTGGAGAACATAGTGGGCCGGGTTGAGTTGCAATCGTTGTAGTCTATTTTGGCCACTTCCATCACCGAGTCTTTCTTGTATTTGAACCCTAAATAATAATTTATTTTATTAATTTTATTTCCATTTGAGAAAATAATAAAATTATGAAGTAAAATAGATCTTTCGTAGAGGAATTTAGAGTATTGATATAAAAACAAATGGTGAGTTCTGCATAAAATATTTATACGTACAAATAGTTTATGTAATAATAGGCCTTGAGGTTCCACCACAATCAAAATTTTCTGTTATTTGTATCATAAAGTGTCTGTACAATATAACATATTAAAACGCAATCGTGCACAATTAGCATAAAATAAACTTAAGAAATCCATTAATATCTAAGTGTACTTCTATTACAAGACAAGATACTTAGCAGAAGTATAAAATTCAAGATTATCGATAAAAATTGAATAAAGAATTATGTCATATATAATTGGACCAATATTTGTTGGGTATACCCACACATTCATTTTTAATGAATTTTTTTTACCCAAAAAAATATAATTGGACCAAAGTTGACATTATACTTAATACTTTGTGATAAGCAAAACCCATGGAAATCAAATTTCTTTTGAGTATTAGTAAATAAAAATAACTTATTGCATGCCTTAATCACCAAATCTAAAAGAACATAATCATTAAAATTTTAAATTAAAAATATGACATGTGGTGATACAATAAAACAAATCATTTCATATGTACAACATATTTTCAAGGAACCCCTTAATTATTAATTACGTTATAATTACCTCCAGTTTACTACAATTAGTTCATCAAAAAAACATTTTGATTAGCATATAGAATTGTAAAATGTACTTACTTAAGAGGTGTCGTTAACCTTAAACCTCTTAGTGGAGGCCCAATGATTGTACATTTCAGTGCCGGTTGCCTCGGGAACGGCCCAACCGCCTCTCTCGCCAACCACAAACTCCGAGCAATAAGCGCACTGCAGTAAGCAGAAAGTCGCTATTAGAGCAACCGGAAAGCGTGTTTCGAAAATCGGTCTCTGATGTAAATGAAAAACTTGAACTGTGATTAACAATATATTGAAATGAGGAATGTAATGGATTGGAAATGGGATCAATTAAGTAGTGGTAATTGTGATTGCAGTTATGAAGTCGGTTGGGGTATAATTGTAATTAAGATGAGTGAGGTAATGGTTTAGTGGGAAGTTATATTTTTTTATATTATTTTCGTATGAGTATTGATAAAAGAATATATTAAATTAAGAGTCCGTTTTTTATATGGGGTATGTGATATGAAAAATATAAAATCTATATATATATCCAGTAAAAACTGTTAAGGCTCATTTTCTCCACTACCTCTCTCTCCTCTTTACAACAATCTCCTCATTTTTCTCCACTCATTATCTCCTCTTTATAACAATCTCTCTTACGCTTATTTTCTCCGCTCTCTCCCTCTCTTCTTTACAACAATCTCCCTTTCCTCTAATTCCCAATTTTTGACAAAAATATTTCTAAGGTAAATCATTATTTTATGTTCTAATTCTTTGTTGTTTCTTTTTATTTGATTTTTTCTATATATATCTCGAGATTTTTTTTTCATTGTTATGTGTATCTCTTTTGGATTTCTCTGCTTTTTATTCGTGTAGAAGGTTTTCGACGAGTGATTTATTGACACAATTTTTTATATTCTGATTTTTTGCTATTAACTTTTGTTATTATATTTCTGTATCGCAATATTTTTTTTTTCGCTGCAATGTTTTTTCCCCTTTGGATTGATCAGTTTTTTTATTTCATAAAAAATTCAATTTTCTGGCAATTATTGATTAATTTTTGAATTTTTTTTTTTTTGAATTTGAATGGTTCAAAGATTTCTGTGCGTATCTCCCTTTACATATATTTTAGTCTACTCCATCCTACGTTGCTCAATATAAATCCTGCAACTTAAAATTTTAATTTTATTTATTAATTTTACAGACTGATTTCGGATATATATGTTAGCAAAAAGTTATTTTTAAATTATTTTTTTTAACAAAATATGTTTGTAACAAACTACCATAATTTTTTATGGAAAAAACGTTTTTTCGAAAATTATATGTTTCTAAAATCTGTAAGTTTCATTTTTTATTTTTTCACTTTAGCAGAACGTGCAGATGTTTTAATTTTGATGTTAATTTCCAGTCTTATCACTACTGATTTTGCCTTTGTGTTCGTAACTAATATTTGTTTATCATTGACAGTTTTTTAAAAATATATATAGATTATGTTACATTTCGTGTTTTTTTGCAGAATCGATATATATATCTACTATATATTCGTGTTATGTTATCTTGCCGATCTCTTTGCGCAATGGACGGACCGACACTGGGGCCAGGGGGTCACTGGCCCCACTTGAACTTTATATTTATATATATTTATAATTAAGATACAATTTTGCATAAGAATATTTTTATAAGAAAATGAACATAAATTGTGTATTAACGTTTTAATATTTTTGAAAGAATAGGTATTATTTTAAGAAAATTGACTCTATATTATGTAAAAATCGCCTCATAGAAATTTGTCTCTTTTAAACAAAGTATTATGTATCGTATGTTCACCGTCATCACTATTATTATTATTTGTAAAAATCAACATTCTATAAATAAAATGTTGATCTTTTTGGAAAAAAAAGATATAAATAAATAGAGAAAAAAAAAAATGCATAATTCACATTATATAATATAAAAATATTTAGTCCAAATAATTCTAAAAAATATATAAAAATTCAAAAGTGCATTTAACTACACTATGTTATAAATTGGGCCCCCCTCGATGAAATTCCTGGGTCCGTCCCAGCGTAACCGTTCAACCGCAGATTTGTACGTGCATTTGTGGGGTTTATTAACGGGAGAATTGAAATCACCATTCATTATAATTTCTAAATGTACGAGCATTAATTATGCAATGTAAACTTTAATGTGTATAATTCTTTTATTTGTTAATTCTATTTTGACGATTTTTTTTTTTGACGATGATGAGATCTTTTCGAAGTTTGTTCGCTTTCTCTTCATTGAAATTAGTTTTAAAGGTAATCTTTATACCATTTCTCATTTTTTGTGTCATTCGATTTTTCCTCCATGGATATCTAAGCAAGTAAATGTAACTTGAGAAAAATTTCAATATAAAATTCTCATAATTAATTTAATAATTTTGAAAATAGTGCATTTTTTTTAATGGTTAATTTTATAATTATTATTCTCATGATATAATGTTATTTAACTAACGTAATAGATTAGTTTGTTATTTATTTCATTAAATAATTGGTTTTAGATGAGTTTTTTGAAGTAGATTTAAGACATTTAAAAAAAAATTAAGTCACTTTTCTTTTCTTTTTTAAATACTTAATTTATTTAATTATATATATATATATATTATATCATACAATATTTTATTACAAGCTAACAACATTATTGATGTTGAGTGCTGACAAGTATTATTTTTTTTAAATTGTTATATTATTAAAGCTTTAATGCACTAGACTTTATTTTATATATAATGAATTGACAATCTAATATTAATGTACATAAAAAAATTATGTATAGAATTATTGTATTAGAAAAGAGAATTTTGTGTGAAACTATCTCATAAGTCATATGTGAAACATATCTTCACTTCATATTAGGTCATATTTCTCAAAATTAGGTTACAGCTCTACAAATTTTTAATTTATATGCACCGTAGTAAGTGAGATCTGTCGAGCATCGCTCGAGTGAAATACTAGTTATGTGATAGTATTTTTTATTGACAAGGTCTAGTATGAAAATTTGTATACATAAAAAAACTTTAATTTACAATCAAATTTTGTAATTGGTTAAAGTAAGACAAAATTGAGTGGTTCATGGTTCACCCGACCCGAATAGGTCATAATTTAGGGTTCAATATTTAGTGTTTAGGGTGTAGATGATTGATTTAGGATAATTTTATAGATTTTTATACATGAAAATTTTCACACTAGACCTACTCTTTTTTATTTACTCATATGATATATTTGACTTTTTAAAGTGTTTGTTATGATTGATTAAATCATGATTGGTATTATTAATACTACCTAAGAGGGATAATGTTTGGTATTATAAATATCACTTAGAAGGTGAGATGTATAATCAAGTAAAAATGGGAAAGTAAAATGCGAGCTTTCGGACCAAAAGAAAAAGTCATCAAATATATCAAACACTTTAAAAGGTATGATAATATTTATTTTTCCTTTCTTTTCCCACATAACAAACGTGCTCTAAGAGGTAATTATTCTTAAATATAAATGTTTAGGCTCTATTACTTTTAGATATATACTATATTTTTAACTAATGAATAGTCTCTTGAGAAACTTATTTTATATTTACACACATAAACCTTAAATTATTACGATTATATCATTTTGTAATATAAGTCACATCCTTCATGTATGACTATTAATATTTCTATTATAATATAAATCATATCATTCAATATCACGAGTAATAGTCTTTATGTAGCAATAAGTTATATCTTTTAGTATCACTCACTCTAGAATTAATGTTCTATTCGAGGGAGATATATAGTAATCATGATAAAAAAAAAAAAAATATTGATAATTTGAGGGAGATACGCCGTAATCATGATTAACATATACTAATTTCTTAGAATGTAAGCGTCGATATGTCCGAGTGGTTAAGGAGACAGACTTGAAATCTGTTGGGCTTCGCCCGCGCAGGTTCGAACCCTGCTGTCGACGTTTTGCTCTTTTACTATATCTCTTAAAAAAAATTGGTAAATAAAGGCGTAAAAAAAAAACCCTAAAATTGGAAGAATTTGCCCAAAAAAAATTGGAAAGTAAAGGCGTTTTTTTTAAAAAAAAAAAAACTAAATAAAGGCGTTGAATAATGTTTCTTGCAGTCCACCGCTATACACCGCCTGTTATTCTCAATCTGATGTGACATAATAATTTATCACTCTATACAAATTGTACATACAGTAATGTAGATGAGCTTTTGCAGTCTTATCTTATTATTAAGATTTAATCTATTAATTACATATTAATGATCAATAATGATCAAGATCCGCAGTCTAACACCAGAGGCCGAAATTTTCAGCACTCTAACAATCGTCCGCAGTCTACAGGGTTTCGTGGTAATTCAGGTAGCAAATCGGGTAATCAGGGTGGAAAAGGGGGTCGTCGTACCTATACTCCTCGTTATCGATATGCAAAGCGTGAACATTATCGCTAATAAATGCCCTCAATTTATTGATGCTCGGAATGTCGCTTTCTTCTTCGCCAATCTTGTTCGGACCTTTAATCACTCATGTCGATTTACGATTCCACTCGATTGGTATTTGGACTCGGTGCTTCACAAGATATGACTTAATCGATATCCGCTCTTGAATCCTTCCGACCTTACAAATCGTAACGGTTACATTATTGTTGGTAATGGTTACGCTTTAAATATTTCGCATATTGGCACTTCTAAATTATCCGGGGATGTTAAATTGTTGGATGTATTGGTTGTGCCACATATTACTAAGAACTTATTGTCTATTTCTAAGTTGATCGCCGATTACCTCATTGGACGCTGTGTTCTCGATAAGTTCTTTTGCATTCGTAAACGGGTGACAAAGAAAATTATGGCTCGGGGAAGGGTTGATAAGGGTTTATATTTGCTTGATCGAGTGTCCCGTATTTTAGTTGCAAAGAATTAGGAATAAAGACTTGAAGGCCAATTTTGATTTATGGCATCTTCGCTTGGGGCATGTCCCGCTTACTATTATTTCTTTATTGCAAAAGATAGGCCAATTATCTATTACTTTTTATTACCGACTCCTACACTTTGTTCCTCTTGTCAATTGGCTAGAGCAAACGTACCTTTTCTTCGCTGAATGAAAAACGTCTTTGATCGCAAAGATTTTGACTTAGTCCATTGTGATCTGTAGGGCCCGCCCCGCTTATTTCGTCGATGGGTTTAAATATTATGTCGCTTTTGTGGATGATCATTCTCGCTTTCTTGATTTATCCCCTTCGTGCTAAAGTCCGAATTTTATGATATTTTGGTGAAATTTCATGCTTTTATTCCAGACTCGATTTTCCGAAAAAATCAAGGTTTTCCAAAGTGATGGTGGCACGTAATTTGTGAATTCTAGAGTCCGTGAATTTATGTCACTACATGGCATTCTTCATCGCCTCTCGTGTCCATACACTCCTCTCGGCCCAGAATGGGCGGGCGTAACGCAAGCATGTAAACATATTTCGTAAAATGGTCTTTCTATGTTATTTCACCATATGCTCCTCGTATCGTTGTGGTTTGATGCTTTTGCCATCGCAGTTTATGTTATTAATCGCCCGCCTCATCATCTTTGCCTAACAAGTCTCCCTTTGAGCTTCTTTTTTGGATCAATTCCAAACTATGTCAATTTTAAACCGTTCGGTTGTCGAGTTTATCCATTTTTGAGGACTATCTTTGAACACAAGTTGGCACCCAAAAAGTCGGCCTTGCATCTTTCTTGGGGTACAATAGCACACATAAAGGATTTCGTTGCCTCGATCCAAATCTTCTCGTGTCTTCTTATCGAGGCATGCTCAATTTGATGAACTATGTTTTCCTTTCTCGAGAACTCGTCTGCAAACACCGATGTCCAATTTGGATTTCTCAAGTTTTTGATGGTACTATCATCGTGCCCATGCCTCTGCCGCCATCCATCCGTCCCGCCATCGCCACCTTTGTTTCTCGCCCTCACATCATTCCTTTGGATGATGAGGAACAGCCCCATCGCATCTGGCACCTCCGCCGCCCGCCTAACCCAAATTTCCCACCGCTGGCACCACTAGCCGATCCGCCCCGTAACCCGCTCTGTTGCGGTCCCCGATCCACCGGGGCCCCGGTCGTGGGGCCCGGCCCATCCTATGGTGACGCGTGCCCGCCGCCGGGTGTTCAAGCCTCGTTCTTGCTTGATTTTTCTTACCTTTGCGCACCTCCTCTCGATCAGCTCTCAACCTGGAGGTTTCAAATCCAACGCCAAATCTCGGAATGGTTGTTCACATCGCAGAAGAGATCGATGTTTCACGCCAAAATAATACGTGGGATCTTGTACCTTGTCCTTCACGTACTAATATTGTTGGTTCGGTTGGTTTTTTCGGACCAAGTTTCATTCCGATGGTACTATTGAGCGTCATAAAGCTCGCCATGGCACAGGGGTTCACTCAGTTTCCCGGGCTGATTTTCATCATACATTCAAATTTATGCGTCAAGTCCGCTCATCGCTCGAAAGTTATTCTTGCTCTTCTCAGGCAATCTCGATGGTCGTTGCATCGCTTAGATGTCAAGAATGCATTTCTCAATGGGATTTCTTGACAAACCGGTTTTCATGGCTCAACCTCCGGATTTGTTGATCCACGCTTTCTGATCATGTTTGTCGCCTAAAAAAGAAGCGTTGTATGGTCTGCAAACAAGCCCCTCTTGCTTGGTTTCAACGATTTAGTACATATCTCTTGACTTGGGATTTGGCGCGAGTTGATCCGACTCATCTTTGTTCTATCTCGCTCGAGGTACTTCTATTCTCTATCTCATTGTTATAATAGATGATATAATTATCACAGAAATGATGGTGACATGCTCAAGACATTCATTGCACGACGCATAAGGAATTTGCTATTAAGGATTTGGGGGCGTCTTAACTATTTCCTTGGTCTTGAGGTCTCGTGACACTTCCAGATGGTCTTTTTTGTTGGTCGGGCCAAATATGCTATCGACATTTTGGAACGGGCAAAACTATTGGATTCCAAACCGCCCACCCCCCTTGCTTCACCGGAGAGGTTTTTGGTAAGTGATGGCCCACCGCTCCACGATCCCACTTTTTATACCGCTCTTTAGTCGGGGGCCCTTCAAGATTTGACTATTACCCGCCCGGATTTATCTTATGTCTTTGTGAATGTTGTTAGTCAATTTCTTCACTCACCGAATAGATTTGATCATTTTAATGTTTGTTAAAAAGCGGATTTTACGTTATGTGAAGGGTACAGTCCACTTTGGTTTATCCTTTACTCGGCATCCAGAGTCTGCTGTCATTGGGTACTCTGATGCTGATTGGGCCCGTTGCATTGAAACCAGACGATCCA
The DNA here is from genome assembly GCA_037126765.1 of Stenogyne calaminthoides. NCBI lineage: Eukaryota > Viridiplantae > Streptophyta > Magnoliopsida > Lamiales > Lamiaceae > Stenogyne > Stenogyne calaminthoides. The sequence goes on from JBBCBC010000041.1 coordinate 4,066,292, forward strand.
CGTACGGTTACTCAATTTTTCTTGGCGGAAATCTCATCTCTTGGAGTGCAAAGAAACAACCTACAGTGGCTCGCTCGAGTTGTGAATCTGAATACCGTACTATGGCCAATGCAGCGGTGCAAATTGTTTGGCTCACCAATTTTCAAGATCTTGGTCATTATTGGTCATTAATATGTAATTAATAGATTAGATCTTGGTCATTATTGGTCATTAATTACATATGAATTATCCTTAATATATAAATTAATTATCCTTAATACTTATGGCCTTTCATCTGATCTCCATTCAATTTTCCTCTTTTGCTTAAATGGAAGAAAATAAAGTTGCAAATTCATGGCACTTTTTCAAGGTCATGCTCCCTGGTTTCCACAAAAAACTGGTCAGTACTGCATTTCCTCAATATTCAATTAACTGATCAATATTATTATATCATTAGTTTTCCCACTATTATGTACACATATATATACACGGTTAAAATTAATTAATAGAATGTGACAATAATTAGTTGCTAATTATAATAATGTGTGCAGAACCTGCCACCATCTTTCTGTAGGAAGCTAAAACAACAGAAATCAGAATGGGCAATGCTAAAAAGCCGTAAAGGAACATCAAAGATTAAAGTGTGCAGAAATTGTGAAGGCGTAATTAGTTTGGAATTTGGATGGCCTCAATTTGTGGATCAACACAGCTTAAGCATTGGAAATTTGTGAATTTCAGGCTATTCCACTGTATTTTGTGAGGTCTAACGATCTTGCAAAGAAAACGAGCGCGACTTTAAGAGACGCTCGTGGGAGGTTGTGGGCGATGACTGCTCGTAAAGGCAAAGGTCATCAATTCCGCATGCATTTCTATGCATCTAATGAGCTTAAAGTCGGAGATGTGTGTGTGTTTTTACCTCAATCCCGGTTCACCAAAATCCACATCTATTTTATTTGATGTCAAAATCCCTCATTCCCTTTAAAAGCAATACATTTCCCCTTTTGATGGCATTATATTGCCTAGCTACGAAGAATAGCAGCTTCAACCTTTTGTGCCTCCAACCTATTTATGTCATGTAATTAACAAGTAATCAATGAACGTACGTATCTATCTACTGATCATTTATAAAAATATATGATCCTTCTATTTCTATCTTTCTTAATTGCGTACGGACATGCATATACTAGTACTGTAACGTGTGATCAAAAAATTTATTTTAATCAATTAAAAGGTTTTTTTTTACTTAGGATTAGGAGTGTAAGAGATCGAGATCTTCATAACAATAAACAAAAAGTTGACCAAGTTACTCTGGATGCAAATCATGTTTGAGTATGTTTTGCGAATTAAACTAGAACACAAACTAGAGAGAGTGAAACTTATTCATAATATGTAACACATATCATTACATTTATAAATTGATAATTTCTCTTATAAATTAATATATATAGTATTTAATGTTAGGATCCCAATTTTTATCATAAGTATAATAGTATCAGTTTATAAGTGTAGTGTTATAAATTTCATACTATAAACGGTAGAAAACCTACTCAAATTAAAAATAACCTTCAACTAATGAGACAAATCAATTTTTTCTTGAAGAAAAATGCAAGTGGATGGAAGATGTTTTGGGTTTCGTCTTAAAGTCTCATTTAAGTTAAATATAAATGGCAAAGCATGAGATAAAGTAAAAATTAGCGCACAAGATTAATAGGTTTTATATCTTTTGTTCCCCTCAGGTGCTCCTATGGATAATGTGTTCGATAATATCCATTATCCTCATATCATCCCTTGTATTGTTAATATACATTTTTTTTTTAAAAATTATTTATAATGTATCGCCGTAACTCTTAAGGTATTAACGTATCGTATTTTTACAAAATGTTCATTCAAGTAATTTCATTATTAATTATATTAATTAGGTGGCATCATAGCTACGGAGTTGATAAAAATAATTAGTATGATGTGGCATTCAATTAATTTAATATTATTAAAAAACTTACCTTGGTCAAAGAATTCTTGATTAGTGTGTGATTGATTTAAAAGATGTGAAGCTAACATCTACGGCTAATTAATTTTTTCATAATCACTAATTTTTATTAATTTTTACTAATTTTATTAATTTTCAAAAGTATTAGGTTTAATTTTTTTGCAAACACCCCCTTAATTTAATCATAAATTTTAATTTTGAGTAAAAAAATGTGAGGGCGATACGAGAATGTGTTCTAAATTCTATATATTAATATTTTTGTTGTATTGCTATGACTAAATATATCTACACAACCAAAAAGTCTCAATATTTAGGGCTTGTTTGCAACGCTAAAAATAATTAAGAAATTTTTATTTTAAAAGCTGTTAAATATAATTTTTTTTTTAAAATTAAAGAATTAAGTTTTTGTAGTCTAGTAATTTATCCTCATTTTGAAATTGACCACGAATGTTTTGACTTTTAAATTTTGGTCCAGTAAATTTATGAGAATTTTAAAATTGGTCCAGGTGACCTGCAATAGTAGGTCACCTATCTAGTCAATGCACATGTTGTTGGGGTTATACTGAAAAGTATGCTTTTACTTTGTATAACCAAACCAAGTTTCTTATATATTTATTGAAAATAAATTATTTAATCATTGCTGCGTTAAATATGAATGAATGTTATATATGTTTATTGCAAAACCCGCTCAATAAGACAAGACGACATTCGTTATAGATAATTTGGTGATACCCGATCACCGAAGATCAAATTAATGACCCTCGTAATTAAGTACAAATTCACAACCCGGATGGAAATGAACGAGAACCATCATGAATCGGTTGAAGTGTGAGACCCAGATTGACTTGTCTTGACCAATGGATCACACTAAGCAAGATTTAGGTGCGTTGAATGAGGACCCATACGAGGACAAATTCTTTTGAATCTTGAATATACAAGAATTAGACCTCGATTAGTGCGTTATATCTTAATCTCTCCCTTAAATAGGATCGTGTGAAATTAATAACTATTGCTTTGATTTATGATGGGAAGAGAGAGTCAATGCGATTCGATACCTTATATCTTGGGCAATATTATTGATTACATGACAATTCTTTGACATTTAATACGGAGAATCGCGTCAAGTACTTCTTGCTTGATTTGTCCCCTGGTGGGCTCGTAACATTTATCATACCAAATCTTGCAAGTGAAAAATTTATTTCCCAGATGGATAATAATGTTGAGTCATTTTTACTCCAAGGACAAAGATGTTAATTAATATAAAGCTTGTTCAATGACTTAATTAATTAATGGACTAATATAATCTTAAACGCGGGAAATAATGACCGGGAGCCATATTATATGTGTAATCGTAATATGGGTTAAGATGGATAGTTCAATATTAATTTTATAGTGGAGTAAATTAATATTAATGGACTTGAATAATATTTGGCCCAATATTAAAGCTTCATAATCCATTGAAGGTCCAATCTTAATTCTCCTAAAGGCACCTCAAATAGCCCAAAATAAAGTCCAATTAATGAAAGAGAGAAGAAACTATTCTTGTTATATTTCCATGTCTATTTTTCAAAAATTTGTAGATAAAAAGGAAGAAAAGATTGTCTTGATTTTCTTGTAGATATTTTATGGAAAGAGATAATTATTGTAGGAATACATAATTATCCCATAAATTCAAGAAGTCAAATCTTGACTCCTTTTGCCTTGTAATTTTCGAAAATAATGGGTAGAAGAGGGGAAGAGATTTTTATGGAAAATTTAATTAAGGAGAAAAAAATATAGAAGATATATTCAAGATTTCTTGGGGACCAAGAAAAGATTTTCTTCCTTATTTTCTTGACCTAAATTTTTGACCCCCTCCTCCCTATAAATAGGGGATGAATTTTTCATTCCCAAGTGCAATTTCATGTGTTGGAAATATTAGAAATCCACAAAGGTGGTGGCAAAATATTTTATTTTTCTCTCATTAAAATCGTTAAATGAATGCTCCCACCGGGTTACGTTCGTGGACTTTGGGATATATTTGGGAAGACTCTTGGGTTGATCCATCGTCTCAAAGCTTGTCTCTACAAGAGGTTAGTAATTTCGTAACTCCTAGTTCCGCATGTTTAGGATTTACGTGAATTATGTGTACGCATGTTGTTTAATTATTATGTTGAATTAATTTAGGATTAATTCATGTTAGTAATTATTTATTTAATTTAAATATGTATTTAAAAATCATCTCGAATAGATCTGGGCACCCTAATTTTTCAACAACTGGTATCAGAGCTCTGGTTTCGAGCTCTGATTTTTTAAATTGTTATTTAAATTGTTGAACATTAAATTGAAATTGGATAGTAGAATTGCTAGATCTGTTTTGCAGGTATCCAATTGTCATGGTATTTAATGTGTTTTATTTCCATGCGTATGAATGAATGGTTTTTAATTCTCGTGAGAAAATCCACGAGTAGATTAGGCTATTTGATTTGTTCAATGTAATAGACTAGTCTAGATTTAAGGTATTTATTTTTCGTTAAATAAATTGTAACCCGACGGAGACGGCGAGCGGAGACGCAGTTAAAGACGATCCGGGACCAGATGCTGGCGACGCGTCTTGTGGCCTTGGCGAAGCGAAAAGGGCGAAGACGATTGATCAAGACGACGGGCCTAGGCGCGCTACGCCAAAGCGATCGGGCACGGACGGGCGACATGGGCGAGCTTAGCATGTGGGCGGATGTCTTGGCCGCGATGGGTTCGACCGCCCACCGCCCGAAACGCCGAGACTTAAGGGCGACGTCGCGCCAAAATCTTGCGCAAGATGGGCACGGCGCCGCCAAGTGGCCGGCCGGATCAGCGGTGTGTGTATCTCGCGCGAGCCGCTTACGGCGTGGCGTTCAAGACGGAGTTCTTTTGGAGATTAACGAGTGGGAGAAATTCAAGACGAATGCTTTTTCAAAATCAAGCCAAAAGAAAATCAAACCATGACACTTGGATAATTTGTGCCCAAAGTGTTTATTTTCTCGCTTTTGCTTGATTTATTCTTTGTTGTATTTTCTTGTGCTTTATTTAATTTGTTTAAATGTGTTTGCATGAGAATTGCTCAACGAAAAATCTCAAATTCAAAAAATTACTAAGTATGTTTAATAATTAATTTGTTTTGACACAAATTAATTTTGACCTCCATGATTTATTTATTTGTGAAATCTTTTGGAGAAATTCCCCTACGGGACGGTCAAAAGATAGCTTTCACATGAATAAATTCCCAAAAGGATGATTGTGAATTATTGTTAGCGGCGGCGATGACCCTCTCACGAGGCTCGATCAAAACGATGTAATAATTCTGTATTTAATCATGGTTATTACTTAGGTATAAAATTGATATTTATATACTTCTCCGAAGTCCCTGTCAATTTTATATTGGTCAAGTGGGAGCCGACTATTAATTTTTTTAAAAAATTAAAGATTTGTAACTGTTCTTGTTTGTAACCTGTTTGAATGTGATTTAAATGATGACCCTCTCACGAGGCTCACTTAAATTTGATTTGAGATGTTGGTTGATGCATGTTCATATTTTTTTTGAGATTTTAATATGAATCATGTGATCGAATTATGTGATTTAATTTTGTGTTGATCTGGATATTGATACAAAATATATGTTTATTTCAGTTCATTATGTCGCAACCTTTTAATCCATTAAAATATATGCTCAAAGAACACCAACTCACTGGTGAAAACTATGTCATTTGGAAACGTAATATGTCTTTTGTCCTCACTGCATAAAAACATCATTGGGTTATTGGCGGACCAAAACCTGAAAAAATCACTGAAGGGTCATCAAGCTCGGAAAGATGTTTGTACAAAATCTGGGAGCAAGCAAATGAATCAATGAAACCGATAATCTTGACTTCACTGTCTGATGATTTGAGGCTCATTCATGAGGGAATTGATTCAGCTGCGGAGATAGTTCAAAGTCTTGAGGAAATGTTTTCCTCTGAGAGCTGTATGATCAAGGAGTTTCATCGAAATGGAGTTGAAAAGCTGAAGATGATTGAGGGAAAGCCAGTAAGGGATCACGTTCTCAAAATCAGACGCCATTTTGAGAAACTTGCTTACCTAGGTACACGGTACTGTGATGATGCTCAAATCGAATTCTTGTTCCTAACTCTTCCAAGATGCTTTAATGAGTTCTATTGTAATTTTGTGATGAGTGATCACATGTTTACCATGGATACCTTACAAGAGATCTTGGAGACGGTAGAGAAACACTTGGGACAAGAAGACGATGTTGGGGAATGAGTTGCACAGATCTATTCGGGGTGAATATTTAAATACAAATTTAATTCATTAATTATTACTAGCATGAATTAATCCTATATTAATTCAAATAATAATTACAACAACATATCATGCATATAAAAGCCACGTAAAACCTACGATGAATCTACGGGTTTACGTGACGCGTTCTCCTGGATGGCAAAGGGCTTTGGTCGGACCGGACGGACTAACCAAAAGGACTTCCCAAGTATTCCTTTAGCCCTTGCTTTCGACAATCCGGTGGAAGGATACTCGCGAACAATTAACAAAAAGGAAAAAATAAACTTTGTTGCACCACTTATGTGGATTTGCTAATATTTCCAAAGACATGGAATAAGATTGGGAATGAACTAATCATCCCTATTTATAGGAGAGGGGTGAACGAATTTTTTGTGTTTTTTCAATGTGGGGAAAGACTTTTCTTGGTCACCAAGAAATCTTGAATATATCCCATATATTCTTTTTTTTTCCCATAATTAAAATATTCCACAAAAATCCACCTCCTCTATTTTATGGAGATTTTCAAAAATATTAAGTGCAAGATTCCAAGATTTGGATCTTCTTGAATTTATGAGATATTCTTGTATTTCAAGAAATACATATCTTCCATAATATCTTTTCAAGAAAATCAAGAAAATCTTTCTTGCCCACTATATTTCCAAATTTTCAAAATTTCACTATGTATAACCAAGTGGGAGATTTCTTGAATTTAATGAGATAATCTTGTATTCCAAGAATACATATCTTCATTCCATAACAAAATTCAAAGAAAATCTTTTCCTCTTTATCCATAATTTTCAAAAATTAGAGAAAATATTAAGCAACAATATTTATTTTATTTTAATCACCTTTTCAGTTATTGGACTATATGTTGGGCTACTCAGGGGGCCTTTAGGAGAATTAAGATCGGACCTTCTAATGGATCTTGAATATCTAATATTGAGTCACAATATAATTCAAGCCCATAAATATTAATTAATCTCACTACATAATTAATATTGCACTATCCATCTTAACCCATATTACAATCAATATGGCTCCCCGGTCATTATTTCCGTGTTTAAGATTATCTAGCCCATTAATTAATTCAAGCCAATTGAAATAGCTTTCCGTTAATTAATATCTTTTGTCCTTGGGTCGAGAATCGGTTCAACATTATTATCCATACCGAAACTAATTCCACTTGCAAGATTTGGTATGATAAAACTTATGAACTCCCAAGGGGGCAAATCAAGCAAGCGTACTTGCACACGATTCTTCGTATTAAATCTTAGCAATCACATGTGACCAATAATATTGCCCAAGATAAAAAGTATTGAATCTCTCTCTGATTCGCTACCCATGATAAGTCAAAACAATAGTTACCAATCCCACGTGATCCTATTTAAGGGACGAAGGTTAAGAAACAACGAACCAATCGAGGTCTAATTTTTCCTTGTTCGATTCTCAAGAACTTATCCTCCTCAGAGTCCTATTCAACAGATCACCATGACTAGTGTAATCTCTTGGTCAAGACAAACCAATCGATCCTTACACCTCAACCTTTCGCGATGGTTGTTCATTTCATCTAGGTCGTGAATGGCGTCTTTATAGTTACAAGGATCATTAATTTAATCTTCTGATGATCGGGTATCACTAAATTAACTACAATTGTAACACGCATTTAATTATTGAAACGCTTATGCAAAGAAATATATATAACATTCAATCATATTTAAAGCATCGGTGATAAACAATTTATTTCAAGAATAAGTTCGAAATTCGGGCCGATTATACAAAGTAAAAGCATACTTTTTTCAAGATAATCCCAATGAATTTAAGCTTTGGTGACTAAGAAACCGCTCTCAAGATCTAGACCAATGGAAGGTAAGATTGAGAAGGAGATGAATAGTCCGATCCAAAGCAATGCCATCAACAAAAGGGGTAAGAAATTCAGTTGGTTAAAAGTCCAGAAGATACCAAAACAAAAATGTTTTAATCTGTGAAAAGGGACATTGAAGTCACTGCTCCAAACCCAAAAGGAATGGAAAGAAAGGTAATTCACACTCACTAGTAGTTGAAACTTATTTAGTAGTATGCTACCCACTGCGGGTATTGGATACTGGATCCACCGATCATGTATGTTTCATATTGCGTAGGTTTCAAGCATCTTTACGACTTAGTGAGAGTGAGATCCTCATCACGCTTAGACGATGCTACGAGAGTGGCAAAAAAAGCGAATGGAGAAGTGCACCCGTCTTTTGAAGACAAGACTTTAATTTTAAGAGATGTTCTATACGCTCCTCGTTTTTGAAAAACCTTATTTCTATTTCTAAACTCTTTATCGATGGATATTCAGTTCGTTTTAATAAAGATGTTATTTGTTTTTTCGAACGATGTGATTATCTCGTCAGGAACTTTAAGAATAATCTCTATATTATTAACTCAGTGCACATCACTCACAAAATGAATCCTATAATACATCTACTATTTCTTGTAAACGAAAAGCGCCGTACCGACGTGAACGAGACACTTTTTTTCGCACCTAAGATTAGGTCATATTAACCGTAAAAAAAGAATTCAAAGGTTGGTGAAAGATGGTTCTTTGGGGTCTCCCAATTTGAGTCATTTCCGACTTGTGAATCGTGGCTTAGAAGGTAAAATGACCAGAGGCAATTTGGAGCCAAGGGGGCTTAGAGCTAAAGAAGTGTTAGAAATCGTTCACACCGATGTGTGGGTCCAATGCAAATCAAAGCTAGAGGTGGCTACGAAGTATTTCGTTACTTTTTATCGATGATTACTGACGCTACGTATACATTTTCCTAATGAAGCATAAATCGAGACCTTTGATAAATTCAAAGAATTTAAGGCTCAGCCAGGAGAATCATAAGGGGAAAAAGTATCAAGTTTCTACGATCTTATCGCGGAGGCGAATACCTCAATGATGAATTTCCAACTACCTATCGGAAGTGGGGATTGATCGCAGATTGATCGCACCCGTACCCTTCAACAAGACGGGGTTGCGAATCGAAGAATATAACGCTTTTAGAAATGGTAAGGTCAATGATGAGTTATGCAGATTTACCAAAATCGCTTAAAGTTACGATTAGAAACAACGGCTTATATTCGAACTTAGTGCCATCCAAATCGGTACCTAAAATCCCGAGAGAATTGTGGACGGGCGCAAGCCCGGGTTCGACACATCAGATCTGGGGGTGTCCGCATACGCATTGTACAAGGAAGCCGCAAATTGGATGCACGTTTCGGAATTAAGGACGCTCATAGGTACCCGGCTCAACTAAAGGATGCATGTTCTATGGTCCCAAGATCAAAAGGTGGTGATCGATCTCCACTTTAGATTTTTGGAAGAAGACTATGTGAACAAATGAAAAGCCTAGAAGTGAAATTACCTTAGAAGAACTTAGGGGCCAACTCCATTTTCAATCGTGCAAAATGATATACCAAACATCACGCCTACACAACCGAACCTCGTCAGAAGTGGGAGGTTATCGACAACCCGAGAGATTCTTGGGGATCGGAGAGTCTTCGGACTTGATCTCGCCAGAAGAGTCAGATCCATGGTCCTACAACGAGGCGATCCGAGACAAAGATGCTCAATCCTGGCAAACAACAATGGAAGCCGAGATGGGTTCAATGGATCACAACAAGGTGTGGGAGCTAGTCGAACCACTTGATGGGGTAAAACCCATCGGGATGTAAGTGGGTATACAAGAGAAAAAGGGGACCGGACGGAAGGGTTGAAACCTTCAAAGCAAGACTAGTGGCGAAAGGGTACACTCGGAAAGAAGGGATCGATTATGAGGAAATCTTTTTGCCCGTAGCCATGCTCAAGTCCATCTGCATTCTCTTGTCGATTGCTGCGCATCTAGATTTTGAGATCTGGCAAATGGACGTCAAGACAGCTTCCCTCAATGGAAATCTTGACGGAGAAATCTATATGCAACAACCCGAAGGCTTCATTGAAAGAGGTCAAGAGCATCTGGTTTGCAAGCTTAAGAAGTCCATTTATGGGCTGAAGCAAGCATCCCACGTTTGGAATCAGTGTTTTGATCAAGTTATAAAATCCTATAGTTTCGATCAAAACGAATTTGAAAGTTGTGTTTATAAAAAGCTTGACGGAACTGCATTGGTATTTTTGGTACTATACGTGGACGACATTCTGCTCATCAGAAATGATGTAAAGGTGTTATCAGACGTAAGGGCATGACTGTCAAAACAGTTCGATATGAAGGATTTAGAGAAAGTCGGTCACATCCTAGGGATCAAGATCACTCGAGATCGCAGGAAAAGAATGATCGGGCTTTCGCAAGCCTCATACATAGATACTGTTTTGAAGCATTTCAGCATGTAAGATTCCAAAAAAGGCTTTGTGCCCTACAGACATGGAATCCATCTGTCCAAAGAGATGTGTCCAAAGACACACAAAGAGATAGATGACATGAAGGACATCCCTTATGCTTCGGCTGTGGGAAGCCTCATGTATGCAATGCTGTGTACGAGACCTGATATCTGCTTTGTCGTAGGCATGGTGGCAAGATATCAAAGTAACCCCGGAAAGAGCATTGATCGCAGAAAGAACATTCAAGTACACGAAAAATGACACGGATGTAATATTGGTTTACAAGTCGATAAATCTAATCCCCATCGATTACAATGACTCATATTTCCAATCAGATGTTGACTCTAGAAAGTCTACCTCGGGTAGTGTGTTTTGCATGGGGGGAGGAGCAATGACATGGAGAAGCGTAAAGCAGAAATGCATCGCCGATTCTACCATGGAAGCCGAATACGTTGCTGCTTGTGAAGCAACAAAGGAAGCGGTTTGGCTCAAGAACTTCCTAGTGGACTTGGACGTCGTCCCGAATTTGCCCAACATGATCACGGTTTCTTTACTGATAACTCCGCGAGGAAGCGATTGCAAAATTCGAGGGAGCCGAGAGCCCACAAGGCCAGCAAACACATTGAAAGAAAATACCATCTCATACGAGAAATCGTTAAGAGATGAGACATTGAGGTGGCTAAGATTACATCGGAAGACAACCTAGCAGATCCATTCACAAAGGATCTGCCTCTGAGTACATTCGAGAGACATGTGGAAGGAATGGGTGTCAAGGACGTTGCCAATCTGCTTTGAGTATAAGTGGAAGAAATATTATTAGGTTCATGTAGGGTGACATTAGATGTCACATAGAACACGAGACACATCTTTGTAGTATACTTAAAAAGCGGACTTTGAGTATAAGTGGGAGATTGTTGGGGTTATCTTTTTGAAAAGTAAGCTTTTACTTTGTATAACCAAACCAAGTTTCTTATTGTTTTATTGAAATAAATTATTTAATCATTTTGTTGCATTAAATATGAATGAATGTTATATATGTTTATTGCAAACCTGCTTCAATAAGATAAGATCACGCTAGTTGTAGTTAATTTGGTGATACCCGATCATCAAGATCAAATTAACAGCCCTCGTAATTAAGTACAAATTCACAACTCAGATGGAAATGAATGAACCATCATGAACAGTTGAAGTGTGAGACCCAGATTGACTTGTCTTAACCAAGGGGTCACACTAGCGCATTTAGGTGCATTGAATGAGGACCTACAGGAGGACAAATTCTTTGGTACTGAATATACAAGAATTAAACCTCAGTGGTGCGTTATTTCTTAATCTCCGTCCCTTAAATAGGATCGTGTGAAATTAATAACTATTGCTTAGATTTATGATGGGAAGAGAGTCAATGCGATTTGATACCTTATTATTGGGATTATACTGAAAAGTATGCTTTTTACTTTGTATAATCGAAACTGAATTTCCAGACTTATTTACTGAAATAAATTGTTTATCACTGATGCTTAAAATATGATTGAATGTTACATATATTTCTTTGATAACTGCTCAATAATTCGTACATGTTACATCAGAGTTAATTTAGTGATACTAGATCACGTAAGATTAAATTAACAAATCCGCAGAATAACTAAAAAAAGTACGTCATTCATGACCTAGATGGAAATGAACAACCATCGCGAAAGGTTGAGGTGTAAGGCTCGATTTGGTTTGTCTTGACCAAGAGATTACACTAATGCATGATGATGTCTTTGAATAGGACCTCTGGGAGGATAAATTCTTGAGAGTCGAACAAGGAAGAATTAGACCTCGATGGTTCGTTGTTTAACCTTCGCCCTTAAAATAGGATCACGTGGGATTGGTAACTATTGCTTTGACTTATCATGGGTAGCGAATCGGAGAGATTCAATACTTTTTATCTTGGGCAATATTATTGGTCACATGTGATTGCTAAGATTTAATACGAAGAATCGTGTGTGCAAGTACGCTTAGCTTGATTTGCCCCTTGGGAGGTTCATAAGTTTTATCATACCAAATCTTGCAAGTGGAATTAGTTTTAGATGGATAATAATGTTGAACCGTTCCTCGACCAAGGACAAAAGATATTAATTAATGGAAAGCTATTTCAAATGGCTTGAATTAATTAATGGGCTAGATAATCTTAAACACGGAAATAATGACCGGAGCCATATTGACCGTATAATATGAGTTAAGATGGATGGTGCAATATTAATTATGTGGTGGGATTAATTAATATTTATGGGCTTGAATTATATTGTGGCTCAATATTAGATATTCAAGATCCATTAGAAGGTCCAATCTTAATTCTCCTAAAGGCCCCCTCGAGTAGCCCAACAAATAGTCCAATAACCGAAAAGGTGATTAAAATAAAATAAATATTGTTGCTTAATTTTCCAAGTATTATTTTCTAAATATATAGATATGTAGGGAGAAATATTTTCTTTGAATTTTGTTATGGAATAAAGATATGTATTCTTGAATACAAGATTATCTCATTAAATTCAAGAAATCTCCCACTAAACTTATTTATATAGTAAATTTAAAAAAAGATGAAAATATAATGGGCAAGAAAGATTTTCTTGATTTTCTTGAAAAGATATTATGGAAGATATGTATTTCTTGAAATACAAGAATATCTCATAAATTCAAGAAGATCCAAATCTTGATTCTTGCACTAAATTTTTCAAAATCCATATATTAGAGGAAGTTTTTTTTTTGTGGAATATTTTAATTATGGGAAAAAAAATATATAGGAGATATATTCAAGATTTCTTGGTGACCAAGAAAAGTCTTTTTCCCACATTGATTTTCTACTAAAATTTCACCACCCTCCCTCTTATAAATAGGGGATGATTAGTTCATTCCCAAGACTATTCCATGTCTTTGGAAATATTAGCAAATCCACATAAGTGGTGCAACAAAGTTTATTTTTTCCTTTTGTTAATTGTTCATGAGTATCCTTCCAATCGGATTGTCGAGCAAGGGCTAAGGGAATACTTGAAAAGTCCTTTTGTTAGTCCGTCCGACCGAAGTCACTTTATCCCGAGAGGTACGCTCACGTAAACCCGTGAGATTCCGTACGCGTAGGTTTTACGTGGCTTTTTTATATGCATGATTTGTTGTTGCAATTATTATTTGAATTAATATAGGATTAATTCATGCTAGTAATAATTAATGAATTAAATTTGTATTTAAATATTCATCCCGAATAGATCTGTAACTCATTCCCAAACAATCGGTATCGATCCAATTTGTTTGCTCAATTTTTAAATTGTAATTTAATTAAGTGGACATTAAATTTGAAATTGGATAGTAGAATCTGTTAGATCTGCTTTTGCGGTATCCAATTGTCATGGATTTTAATGTTTTTATTTTGCATGCATATAAACCGTGGTTTTTAATTCGATTAGCTCGATTTGTTTTGCCGAAAAATCCACGAGTAGACTAGGATTTGTTTTATTTAATCAATGTAATAGACTAGTTCAGATCTAGGTTTATTTATTTTTGTAAATAAATTGTAACCGGATCGGGAACGAAGAGATGAAGAATTAAAGGATCTAAATCCGAAACTGCAGCGAAGGGAAATGGCGGCGCTGCTGGGCCGGCACGATGGGCGCAGGTGGGCGAGCGCCTGGCGCCGAAAGAGGATTTGAGGTCGAGGGCCAAGACGCCAGCGTGCGCGGCTCCAAGGCCGAAAGCGGATTGCGCGACGCCGCGCGGATAAGATAAGCCGCCGAGGACGCGGGCGAGGCAGGCGGAAAGCGCCATGATGCTTGTGCGCTTCGCCGATGTTTACGACACCGCCGAGGCGTGCTTTATCCTGCCGCGAAGGCTTTTGGCGTGGCGGTTCGAGAGATGAAGTATTTTTTCGAGACGAACGAGTGGGAGAAATTCGAGACGTGTTTCTTCAAGATCAAGCCAAGAAAAAATCAAACCATGACAATTGGATAATTTGTGCCCAATATGTTTATTTTTCTGCTTTTGCTTGATTTATTTGTGTTATCTTATGTTTTATTTAATTTGTTTAAATGTGTTTGCATGAGGGTTGCCAAATGGAAAAATCTCAACTTCAAAATTACTAAGTATGATTAAATAATTAATTGACAATTTTATTCCTGGATAATAAAATTGAATTAATTTTTGACCTCCATGATTTATTTATTTGTGAATTCTTTTGGAGAAATTTCCCCAGACTTACGGTCAAAAGATAGGTTTCACATGAATGAATTCCAAACGGATGATTGTGGGTTATTACTAGTGGCAACGATGACCCTCCCCCACGAGGCTCGATCAAAGCGAAATAGTAATCTCAGATTTAATCATGGTTATTACTTAGGTATAAAATTGATATGCATATACTTTTTCCAAGTCCCCTGTCAATTTTATATTGGTCAAGTGAGCCAACTATTAATCTGGATATTAAAGGTTTGTAACTGTTCTTGTTTGTAACTTGTTTGAATGTGTTTAAATAATGACCCACCCCACGTGACTTATTTAAACTGCTTTGAGAT
This sequence comes from Stenogyne calaminthoides, assembly GCA_037126765.1. NCBI lineage: Eukaryota > Viridiplantae > Streptophyta > Magnoliopsida > Lamiales > Lamiaceae > Stenogyne > Stenogyne calaminthoides. The sequence goes on from JBBCBC010000041.1 coordinate 4,081,431, forward strand.
GATGGGTGATGCATGTTCATATTTTTTTTTTGAGATTTTAATATGATGCATGTGATCGAACCTTGTGATATATTTGTGCTTATGCATATTATTATCTATTTCAGTTCATCATGTCGCAACCTTTTAATCAACTGTTCAATATACTGAAAGACAATTTGCTCACCGGAGAAAATTTTTGTTGATTGAATCGAAAACTCACTATTGTCCTCATCGCACGGGTTATAATCGGTTTACGATCACACCTAAACCGGATAAACCATCGATGAGTCCACTAAAACGGTTAAGAAAGAGTATGTTTAACCGAGCGGTCTAACGAAATGGCTAAGTGTACCATCTTGGCTTTATGTCGGATGTGTTGCAACACCAACACCGAACGTTGAGACCAATGCGGAAATCATGACTAGTCTTAAAGCGATGTTTCAACATCGAACCGTGTGGGCTCGTTCGCCGATCACCATGAGGACTTGCTCTCTATGAAAATGGTGGAGGAACGCCTCGTAGGGAGCACGTTCTCCGATGATGGCTCACCTTAATAAACTTGAGGTACTTGGCGGCCGAATCGATATCGAGACCCAAATCGATTTCATGCTCCATTCTTTCGCCGAGAAGCTTTGAACAATTCGAGCTTGAACTACCGATGAATAATCGAAGTTCTCGATGCCCGATCTGTTGCAAGCTTTAGTCTCGGCAGAGGCAATATTAAGGCGAAAAAGTCAAGCCTTGGTGGCAAACGGACCTTCTTTTTCTTTTAGACCAAGGGGTGGTAAGAACAAGAAAAGGAACAAAAGGCCACAAGCAAGTGAACTCAAGTGTTGCCAATGGCAATGATAAGGTGAAGAAGGGTGGTGGAGTGAACAAGCCAGCTAAGGGGGCTTCAACTGCGGTGAGAAAGGACATTGGAGGTCAGCCTGTTCCAAACCTAAGAGGGATGGAAAGAAAGGTAATTCTCACGCACTAGTTGTTGAAACTTGTTTAGCGGCGTATGCCTCCCATTTTGTTGGTAGTGGATACGGGATCCACTAATCATGTTTGTTTCACATTACAGGGGTTCAAGCGGACCCGGCAACTTAGTGGGAGTGAGGTCCTCATCACACTGGGTGATGCTACGAGAGTGGCAGCGAAGCAGTGAGAGAAGTGCACCTGTCTTTTGAAGAGAGTGCTTTAATTTTTTGAGATATTCTTTACGTTCCAGATTTTTAGAAAGAATTCATTTTCAGTTTCTAAACTTTTATGATGGATATTTTGGTTACTTTTTTAATAAAGTTGTTGCCAATTTTATTTTTGATAAATTTATCTGTCATGGAACGTTGTTGAATGATCTCTATACAATTAACTGTGCACACCACTCACGAAGTGTATCCTATAACACATCAACTGTTTCCGAGAAAAGAAAGCTTTCATTAGTAATTATTTATTTAATTTAAATATGTATTTAAAAATCATCTCGAATAGATCCGGGCACCCTAATTTCCCAACACATGTAACACTTTGCTTGACCTTTTTTTTACATATGGCAATATTCATTGAATTTTTATGTTAATGTGACATTATTTATTTTAATAATTCATTAAATTAGTAGAAAAATTATAAAATTTGAATATTTTTAAATTTTTTAATATATTCTCAAATTATGTTACTGAAATTTTTGTATATAAATTTATATTATTTAAAAAAATTAATTTTATAATTATATTTATTAAAACTTTTAATTACCTTAAAAGTAAATTAAATTTTGCTAAATTTTTTAAAAATTAAATTTAAATATTTGAAATATCTTAAAGTAAATTTATTAAAAAAACTTATGACCGATAAATTCGTAAAAAAATGAAATTATAAAATTTTAAAGCTGTAATACAAATAAATAAAAGTCTATAGTATAATTATTTTTTAAAAGTTTAATTTTAATTTTATGTATATTACAACCTTCTTAAAATCTTAAATTTTTTTAATTTTTACAAATTTAACGCTCATAATTTTTTTAATTGAATTTACTTTAAGGTACTCCAAAAATTTTAATTTAAGTTTTAAAATGATTTGGCAAAATTTAATTTATTTTAGGGTATTTAAATGTATTATGAAATTGAATAGAATTACAATTTTTTTAATAATATATTTTTTATAAAAAATTCAATAACATAATTTGAAGAGTATATGATTTTTAAATTTTATTCTTTTTCTACTAATTTAATAAATTATAAAATTAAATAATGTCAAATTAACATAAAAATTCAACCAACATTGCCAAATGACATGAAAGTAAAAGTCAAATAAAATGTCACATGTGCATTGATTGAATAGATGATCTGCTATTGCAGGTCACCTGGATCAATTTCAAAATTTTCACCTACTTACAGGACCAAAATAAAAAAATCAAAACAATCGAGACTAATTTCAAAACGGTGACAAGTTACTTAATTATAAAAAAATTAATCTCTATTTCTAATTATGAAATAGAATATGCAAATTAGCACTTAAGTTTAAAGATTTTTGCGATATTCGTATCTTAAGATAATGTAATGCACAAACATATATATTGTCATATGTTAGAACAAATCGATAGAAAATTGGCATTTCAAAACATAAAGAATTTTCAAGCTCAATATAACAATGACAGATATGTGAGAGAATAAAGCTCGAACATGAGAGGTCTTTAATAATCTATTTATTTAATTTCCTCAACACTCCTCACTCTGCAATAATCATCGCTTCTCTATTTTCTGGGAGAGGAGGCCCAACAGAGCGACAATTTAAATGGGTGGAGTCTTCCACGGAATCGAACCCACAACCCAGGCTCGATACTATGAGAGAATTCCGTCTCATCTAAAAAAAAGCTGAAAACATGTAGAGAGGGTTTAATAATCTATTTATTTAATTTCCCTCAACAATATGAATGACACAAAAATTAAATTAATCACGAATCGGCACATCCACACACTAATCGGTGATACACTGTTTCCGTCCCAAAAGTAATCTCCTTTCAATTTAAAAAATAAAATAAAAAATTATTGCACTTGAAATTATGTACATATAAATACTTATATACTACTCCACTAAATCCTCCTTTTAATACTCAATTGAAAAAAAAAAAAAAAACCCACTAAATCCTCCTTTTGTTAATTTCTCATGATATTCAGATGGAAGAAAAACTTGCCCTTTCAAGGCATTTCTTCAAGGTGTAATCCCCGGTTTTCAGAAAAAATTGGTCAGTCGGTCCTTTAATTGATTAATATTGTAATAGCATTTAACCAATTTTTAAAATTAATATTTATTATACTTGTTGTCATTAATAACCCATTAATTTATTTGAAAATTATGTAACCAACCAATATTTTCATTGTGCGCAAGTGTGACAATATATTTGTTTGCAGAATCTTCCGCCAGCTTTCTGTAAAAAGCTAATTCACAAGAGAAATCAGAATGGGCGATGCTAAAAAGCCGATTATTCAAATCGGTGTTCTTGTTTTTTTCTTTACGTTTATTCTATATTTTACAACACGTTGTCAGTACGAGTGTTCTACCCCCAACTTTTGATCGAGATCGAAGAGACATCTTTCGTGCAACCACTTCACCTTGCTCGGTTAGTAATCCCTTTCATGTATTATTTTTTGTTCAATCATATATATGGTCAAGGTTAAGAATCTGCTTTAATTTATTTAGTTTTCTCTCAATAAAAAATCACATGCCGCCGGACATGAGTCGGGAATTCTAATATTATAATATCCAACTTTATTATGGTGATATGGATAGTGTTTCTCTGGATTCATGGATTTTAGTTACTGAAATCGATCATTTGGTTGCTTATCATCAGATTGGGATTTTTGTGTTTGATCTAATGATCTTGATTTTTTTCTTTCTGATTTTTTATAAACAATCGATAATTTGATTTTTGGAATTGATCCGCTGATTGTGCTAAATGTTCTATTCTTTTCTCATCGATCAACTTGGACCCACTTGGTTGTTGCCCTCTGTGATAATATGCTAGGTCACGTCTGATTTTATTGAATTTTGATTGCTATTATAGCTTAAGTGAATTTTAATAGTTGAAATCTCTCAAGCTTGAGACTTATTAGATCATACACACTATGAGTTAAGTTTATTATTTCTACTTCACTGATCATGTTTGTATGAATACAGTGACGCCATTTTTTAAATTTAATTGTTTGTTTAAGATGGAGTTTATAACTATAGGATCTGTACTAACATAGAACCACGAAGATGCCCAATTTTTTTTTAGATCGTCGAAACTCGAATAGGTAACAAATTTGATTCCTTATCATTTATACGCATCGTATGCCGTAATTTATTTATTTATTTAGGGCGGATATTGTTGTTCTTGTATGAAACAAATTGATAATCTTTATATACGGTCGAATCACGATCGATCACAGAGTGCATATAAACATATACTATATGTGGATATAAAATATATACACACACATTTTATTATGAAAAGCGAGATATATATTTTGTATGTATTATTAATGGAGTGGGTCTCTTGTGCACCAAGTGCACCGTACACTCATTCAATATACTTGATTCATTTAAAAAATACTTGACCCATTGAATATATTAAACATGTTCTATGTATATATGAGTAGGGTTTGAGGCGAGTGCACCAGTTGCACATAAAACTTTGTCTTATTAATGGGGTAAAGTTATATTGGCATGATGAGATGGCATGACCATCGATGGAGCATATGATTCATAGATAGTAAAGAATGCATACATTGCTCGCACCAATTTAATTATTTAAGCATATTTACATGTTAAATTTGATGATACTGGTATCTAGATATGAATTGTACTAAAACAATCATATCTTTGGATCAGTGGTTCTACTTAATTTTCGCTACTTTTATTATTTTTTACTAATTGTATCTATGTTGAGTTTTTCTTTTGGATTCGATATTGGTTATTGCACCTGTTTGGTTGTTGGAGACATGCCAAAAATCGATGAAATTATCCCCATCTGCGAGACGAGGAAGCAGATTGTTCGTCATGGAGTCTGCGCTCAAAGCGAGCCAAGTCTATCATAAGACGATATTGAAACCCTTATCCAAGAATTCCTCTCTGGTAAAGAAGTTTAATCTTTTTTAAATTTCAGCAATTAGATCTGTTTGTAGCAGTTTAGGCTTGAGAATTATTTACTGTAGAAATTAGGAATTCTGTGAAAATTCCTTATTTGCCTATTATCATTTATTCTTGTGGCTGATTTGATTCATTAAAAAATTTGTTGAATCTGAACTACATACGAAAGCTTATATCAAGTTTTCCTTATAGTCAATTATAGTAAAAGATTATCTTGTGTAACTAAAATAAAAACTATCAAACTTGCTCTTCACTGTATTACTTCTTGACTTGAACTTTTCATGGTGAAATTTACCATGCTATACCTGTTTTGAGTGGAAAAGTATAAATCATACATGAAAATTCTTCCACTAAAATTGAATCCGTATATAATTATGAGCATAATGGTATCTCATTGTACCTTAAGCAAATTTATTCAAAATTATGACATGAACGGTTCAATATTTGTTCAATATCACCACCACAGTATAATGTGCAATATTTGTTTTCAATATCACCACCACAGTGTACCTCAATTCACGGCCCAGTTGACTAATTGCACATTTGATGAAGATCATTTCTCTGCATTAGGGGGAGATAAGAATTTATAATTCAATGAATGCCGAGAAATTTCGTGGAATATAAATGATCTTCAATATGAAAATTCATGCACTAGTCAAAATAAACTGGAAGTTCAAATAATAAATTAACTTGCAATATTCAGTAACTAATCTGCCAAATTAATTTACTGATGATAAAGAAGTGACTAAAGCACATATACTTGTTGTAAATGCACCAAAAAAGAGTAAATGTGCTAATTTTAGGCAATTATATATGTTAAGGCCCCAACACGCCAGAAGCGTAAAGGACCCCTTATTATGTAAGACATAAAACCGCGGTAATTACTAAAGCTAGCAAATGTATTCAGTCACTCTTGAAGTCTCTTGAAGAGATTCGTCTCGAAGACGAAAATTCTAGTAATGAAGCACGTGCACAAAATAATAAAAATACTAGAATTGCGGAACGACCTGATCAAAATTTTATGGAAAATGATGAAGATCTGGTTGATATAAATACAGGAGAAATTTACCAATGTTGTCGATAATTTATTCGTTGCCATAATTGCTCTCACTATTAAAAATCTGGATACAGTACCCAAAAGTCAATAGTTGAGCCGGAAGCGTTTTGACTTGGTAAAATAGGAAGAAGCAATTGAGGCTGAGCTCGACTCGCTAATATTCTTGACTTTATCATACATACACCCTGAAACATTATCCCTGTTGGATATAAATGTGTATTTGTACGAAAAAAAAAATGAGAATAATGATGTAATGAGGTACAAAGCGAGATTAGAAGCTCATGGGTTTTTGCAGAGACCCGATATTTATTTAATTAAATATATACTCCTGTTATGTATGAAATAAAGTTCAGCTACTTAATATCTCTGGCAGTTAGTAAAATTAAAATTAGAAATGATGTTGATAGACATTGTAATCGCATGTTTATATTGACCAATTGATATTAATATTTATATGAAAGTCCCTGAAAGATAAATGGTGAAAATCGTATTAAGTAAGATATTATAATTACAAAGGTCATTATATGACATAAAATATTTGGGTCGACACGATCGACTCAATTCATTCCTCCCAAAGGAGGAATAAATAAACATTGAAATATTTTCTTACGTGTTTACAAAGAAATTATTTTGGTGGTGTTTGTATTATCTCAATTTCTGGTGATAATCTAAATATTGTTGGAACAAGTAAGGAAATCAAAGAAAGCTAATTTAATCTTAGAGATTGAATTTTGAAATAAACATTGGTGAAATCAAGTATTGTCTTGACCAGCAGATCGAGCAATTCCCTAAAGCAAAATGAATCTTTATATACCAATCCACTTACTTGGAGAAATCATTGGAGTGATTTTATCTTAAATTTCAACTACATAGCACTCTAGTAATTGTTCGATCCCTTGAAATGGATAAAGACAAATTTGGACCTAAAGAAGATACATATGACATTTAAGGACTAGAAGTTCCTTATTAGAGTGTCCTTAGTGCATTACTATGTTTTAAGAACTGCAACAAATTCAATATTGAATTTATATTGATTTTGCTTGCAAGATTAAGTTAGTGCTTCTCCTATAAGGAGGCATTGTAAAACTTTAAAGCATATGTTCAGTATCTTCGACGTTTGCAATATTTTGATTTAAGTACATTTATGATTCATGTGATAATGGTATATCTCCTATCATCCATTATGAGAAAAATGCAACTTTTGTTGCCCATATGAATAATAGGAATGGTAAAGGGAACTTGACAAAGTATATATCCCCTATAATTCTTTTACCTGCATGAACTCCAGAAGAGTGTGAAAGTATAATACAAAAGGCTTGGAAGACTGTTGTCTTCAGGGGGAGCGTTTTAAAGATTGAATTTAGAAGATCATTAGTTGTATTTTTTCTTATTTTACTAAGTTTTTTTTCTTTGTATTATTCTAGCGAAATTTTAATTAAGCATGAATATTACGTCGTAATGTCCAAGGGGGAGTGTTGTAAATATATTAAATATTGTGGACATTACTTACTGATTATTAGTATTCTTATTGGGCTAATTGTCAGATGGGTTTAGGGTTTTAGGGTTACAGTCAACTCCCTAATATATATATCCTTTGTAAACGGATGGAAGAGAAGACAGAGATTATAATGAAAACGCTCCTGGCTTGGTCGTCCCCAGTTGTAGTCCTCTGGACGAACTGGGTAAACAAATCGGTGTTCTTGTTCTTTCTTTACGTTTATTCTATATTTTACAACAGTTTTGACGTTTTATTTTTGTATTAAAATTAAAAAAATTGGATAAGTGGTGCAATATTTGTGCTAGTATCCTGGGCCAAAGATTAGGCCCATTTCATAAGAAGGCCCTCCTTTCAGGCCGCACTTAATTAAATAAAGTAGATAAGAAAAGAATTGCTTTAAGCCTTTGACCACTTCTCATCTTCTTTTTTCAACAAACCAGCACATCTATTCGTTTAAAAGTTAAAAGGGGCATGGTGGTACGTTGTTTATTTTTAAATATTCAACATGTTTTTGTATATTATTTAATAAAAAAAAGCGTACATAAATGTTACTCCTTATACTTAACAAATATTTTGCTTCCCTAATTACGATCCTGGCTCCCACCGTATAAAATGTGTTGCATGTATTTATGGATATTTTGATAGAAATAATTTCAATTTTCAAATGCACAAATAATAAAAAGAAATTGACGAAACGGCCCTCCCACATCAAAATGGGCGGAACACAAACCAAAGAGACACTAAAAAGTCCGAAAAAGGCAATAATTACACACACTGGCGTTTTCTATTTTTGGAAATCGGTCTACAATATTTCAAGTATATAATAAATCATCATAACTTGGCCTTTCAGCTCTTCATTTCTTGTGCTCCTTAGAGTAATTTTGTAGGTGAAATGGAAGAAGTTGCAATATCAAGGCACTTTTTCAAGGTCATGATCCCTGGTTTTCACAAGAAACTGGTCTGCAATCTTCATCTCCTTTAGTTGTTGAATATTGGAGTATATATATTTTTTTAATTTATTTGTTATGTATGCATATTCATTGCTTGATCTTGAAGCATGTCTTGTTCATAGCTGGTATGAAACTGGTTTTGTTTTAACAGTATCACCTGTTTTACTGTTTCATTGAAATTATTGCTTATTTTTAATAAATTATCTTGTTGTTTTCACTAAATAATATTTGTTATTTTTTCGTAAATAGTTTCTCTTATTTTCACTAAATAATGCTACTTGGTAAATGACATACTTTTGAAATGACATACTTTCACTTGGAACTTTTTCATAACAGTATCCCTTATTTCACTGAGCAGTATTACTTATTTTCACTGAACATTAGTATCAACTATTTTCGCTTATGAGCATCCTTTATTTTCACTAAATAATAAGTATTATGTATTTTCACTCAATAATATTACTTGTTTCTATTGAACCACATCAGTTGCACCGATTTCACACTATGAATAAGGTGCAAAATTAATCATATACTTGTTGCATAAATTTGTTTGCAGAAGCTTCCACCAGCTTTTTGTATAAAGCTAAAAGAAGAGAAAACAGAATGGGCGATGTTGAAAAGCCGAAGGAAGATGGAAAATCCAAGTAAGCAGAAACAATGAAGGTGTAATTAGCTTTGAAGTTGGATGGCCTCAATTTGTGGATCATCACAGCTTGAGCATTGGAGATTTTGTCGTTTTCGAACATGTTGGTGGATTGGATTTTAATGTTCTTGTGTTTGATCCGAGTGCCTGTGAGAAAGAGTTTCTCAATATTGAATCGGAAAGAGAGAAGGAAGATTCAAATGATGAAGCAGTAAACAAAGATAATAAGAGTACGTTATTATAGTCTCTCAATATGTGACATTTTAAATAGAAACTGAATGTGTAAATTTGCAGGGGAAAAAGAGAAGGAATCGGTTATATCATTCAACACCAGAAACCCCCATTTCATCACCACTATGCAACATTTTCATGCTAAAAAAAAGAACTCTTCTCTGGTGAGTCATTTTGCTTTTGTACAAGTGATTTATTTAGTTAAATTGCTTAATAATGAAAGCAACAAGTGTTGACAAAATTTGTAAAAAGCAGATGTTGTGTTTGATATATAAAAGATTTGAATCAGGGGTGTATTCAATTGAGATTCTATTAGATTTTTTTGGACTTTAAAAAGTCTGTAGAGTTAGAAAATTCATAGACTTCATGCAGAGTTTGGCTGACTTTTTTTATTAATTTACATGGATTTTCATAGACTTGACATGATTGTGGAATACACTTTTTTTATTGATTTACCAGGATTTCCATAGACTCCAGCGCTTGAACTATTGATGGAAATGTATATGAAAAACACTTGTATATAAAAAAAATGTTATCCAAATTGTTTAGAAAAATACCAAAAATATATTAGTTCAAAAAAAATACATTATTATTCCCATCATCTTCATTTTCATCACCATTATACTTCGGCTTCATTTCCCACATAGCATTAGCAATTCTCGTTCTTCATGCATTAACTTCCGTTCTTTGTTGTAGTTGGGTTTGAGAAAGCAATTTCGTTTTTTATTGTAGTTAGCTTTCGTACTTGTTTAAATGAAAAGTATTACTTGTTTAAATAGAAAAATATTATTTGTTTAAATAGAAAAGTATTACTTGTTTAAAAGAAAAATATTACTTTTTTAAAAGAAAAGTATTACTTGTTTAAAAGAAAAGTATAACTTGTTTAAAAGAAAAGTGTAACTTGTTTAAATAGAAAAGTATTACTTGTTTAAATGAAAAATATTACTTGTTTAAGTAGAAAAATATTACTTGTTTAAATAGAAAAGTATTACTTGTTTAAATAGAAAAATATTACTCGTTTAAAAGAAAAGTATAACTTGTTTATATGAAAAGTATAATTTGTTTAAATAGAAAAGTATTACTTGTTTAAATGAAAAATATTGCTTGTTTAAATAGAAAAATATTACTTGTTTAAAAGAAAAAGTATTACTTGTTTAAAAGAAAAATATAACTTGTTTAGATGAAAAGTATAACTTGTTTAAATAGAAAAGTATTACTTGTTTAAATGAAAAATATTACGTGTTTAAATAGAAAAATATTACTTGTTTAGATAGAAAAGTATTACTTGTTTAAATAGAAAAGTATTACTAACTTAAGAGAAAAGTATAACTTGTTTAGATGAAAAGTATAAATTGTTTAAATAGAAAAATATTACTTGTTTAAATGAAAAGTGTTACGAAGGTTTTTCTTCTTCTAACCTTTCGTCTTCAGAGTCCTCTAAGAGAATACGTTGAAATCTCTGGTTGTTAGAAGAGATTTTGGAGAATGAAATTTATTCATATTTTTTGAAGAGAATCAAAGAAAATCCATAGAAAGATAAAATCAAGTAGATCGTTGAATACATAAAAGATTTTTTAAAACTTTTTAAAATTCGTATTGAATCGCCGAAATTTTTAAAAACTTTTGAAAATTCAATCAATGAATCTATATCTTTAAAAAGTCTAAAAAAATCAATTAACTCCACCTACCAATACACCCCCCTAAGTAAAAATATCAGCTTTTTCATTATTAATTTAAATAGAAACATTCTGTTTCAATACATTCAAATTAAGTTTTTTTCAAAATATAAGGTGCTTTAATACTCAAGTCTTAAGAGTTGATGCAAATTGTGATGTAAATTTCAGAATATCCCGATAGAATTTGTGAGGTCGAATAATCTGGAGAAGAAGACGAGCGCAATTTTAAGAAATGATGGTGGAGGAGCGTGGCGGACGAGCCTGTTGGTCCAAAAAGTTGGGCAATTCCGGATCCACGTGAGTAAAGGGTGGCATGAATTTTATGATTCAAATCAGTAAGGACGGAGACGCTGCATTTTCCACCTCAATCCGGATTCCACAAAATCCGGTACTAATATATTGTTTGATGTCAAAGTCTCTCGTGCCGTTTAAGTAATCAAATCCTCCTAATCAATGCCACTTGCAAGAATATCTATCCTTCGTATCCATGATTATTACACTAATATATTGATGCCTATTCCTAGTAATTTAGAACATCCGACTTTTGCGACTTTAACTTTCTCATTTTGTCATGTGATGTGCTGGCTTGTTTTGTAAGAAATACCTATATAGTCTGATTTTGGCGCTTATATATGTATGTAGTTCGATCATTTTGTTTTGGGACATATGTTTGCTTTTGCACAATTGCACTTCTTAATTATCTTATCATTCTACATGCATGTCTCGTCAAAAAAAGAAGAAAAGTGGAGTGCAATTGATAGATGTTTTGGGCAGGAAAGAGAAGACAATAAATATGGAGAATGCTTTCTAAATTCTAAATTTAATTAATATATTTGTTGTATTGCTATGTCTAAAATCTAAATATCTACAAACGAAACTTCTTGCAAATGATCGTCTAATGCTACTTTTATATTTTAAATAGGTTAAATTTATAAATTATTTAAAATAATTTAGAGTATAATAGAAATAATTAGTTTATTGTACATCTAATAAATTATTTATACATATTTTTTTGTCTTTTTCACTCATACATTTTGCAGAAATAATAATTGCTCCATATATACCGATTAATACTTAAAAACATGAGAAAGTCTTTTTTAAAATTTTGCACATTAGTGTTATGTGCAATACAACATAAATAAAGTAAAAATTGGCTAAAATTCACGGTCAGGGCGTCAGGTCGGGTCAGGGCGGGTCGGGTGCGGGCAGTGGGTTCAGGGTTGGCGCAGACGTATATGTATTTATAGAATGATATTTTTATCAAATATGTGTTATAACCTAGTGGTTCAGGTTTGTTGCTAATGAATTTTGGTCGCATGTTTGATTCCCACTGTACGCATAATTTTTTTTTGTTAAATTTTTGTATGTTACTACATTATTATATTGAATTTTATTTGTTTTTTGTCAAATTTTTATGTGTTACTACATCTATGTATAAGTGTTATTACATTATTATATTGAAAAAACTTCATATCTTACGTAACACTTAATAAAACATATCGTAACACATAAATATTCATAAGGTAACATGGGTCACAAGGTAACACATTATTGTTCATATGGTAACACATAAGTATTCACATAGTATTACGACGATATATGGACAGTGTTACATATTACTAAAAAAACATGTGTTACTACATGAACAAAAGGCGTTATCATATGAAGAAAAATGTGTTACCACATGAACAAAACCAGTACAAGCGCGAAAAGAAATCACAGTCCAAAATTACAGATTTAAAGAATAATTTGATGTGTTACTACATGAACAAAAAGAGTGTTACTATATGAGAAAATGAGTGTTACTACATGAACAAAAACCAATACAAACGCGAAAAAAATCTTCAGTCCAAAATTACAGATTTACAAAACAGCGTGAAAAAGAGTGCAGAAGGATCTGAATTTCATCACATACTTTGTGTTGAAGGGTAATCCAAACATCATACACATATTCTCTCTTCTTCTCGTAGAATCCACGTCGAAATCCAAATTGAAGACCTGGTTTCATCCAATAATCGGAGCGAAAAAAGAAAATTAGGGCACGAACGGGGAAGAAGAAAGCCCATGAGATTCGCTAGAAGAGAAGAGGAAGAAGAGGAAATCTAACCGCCTCCGGCAGCTCGCGCGAGGAAGAAGATGAAGAAGCCCATTAGCCCACCAACAATCTGTCATAAAACTCGATTCCCCTGACCGCGAGAAAAAAAAAAGACTCAATTACACATATCACTTGTATGCAATATTGCATACAAGTTTTTATCAAAAAACATTGACCACACGCATATTGTATTTAATATTATCTACAGATTGGGAAAAATAATTAATAAAGCTCGTACCATATTTTTTAAATTAAGTTAACAATTTTAAGTTTGTACCATTAATTTTTTTTAATTCAAATTGTTATTAATTACTATTTAATGAAGATCATACCATCATTTTTTTTTAAAAAAAATTGTTAACTTCATTAAAAGTATAATGATTAAAAAATTTATTCTCTTTACTAAGAAAAATAAAATTAAAAACTTTGATTAAAAAGAATTTTTTAAATGAGAATGAGCTAAAAGTTGAGGGTTTTCTGTATAAACTTTTTGATCAGTAAATAGAAACCATCATATATTACAACATGACATAAATAAGTTGGACACAAGCTATTCTTCATTTTCCAAGAGCATGGAGTTAAGATCGACGCTTTAAAGGGAAGGAGTGATTTTGACATAAAAAAACAGTCGTGGAATTTGGTGAACCGGGATTGAGGTAAAAGACACATACATCCCCGACTTTAAGCTCATTATATACGTAGAAATCACGCCAGCCTGTGGTGATACAGAATTTGATTACTTTTACGGGCCTTGAGAGTTATCAGCCAATCCGTCAAAAAAAAAAAGAGTTATCAGCCAAAACCTCCCACGACCGTCTCTTAAAAAATTGATGTGTACAAAAATTGCACCATCATCAGCCTAGTAAACATCCACGTCAAAAAATACTTATTAACATAATAAATAAAAATTTAAAAAACAAATTAATATTATATATACTAAAAAATGAATTTAAAAAATAAAATAAAAAATATACAAATAAAATAATTAAAATGCAAAATAAAAAATCAAATATTCATCCTCTTCACATCTTCATCCTTTAGAAAAAAATTGATTCTGCAATTTTTCAAAATCCAATTACACCAAAATATCTTCATCTTCAACCTCATGTTGCTTCCTCTGCTGCCCCCACCCACCCTATCCCACCGTTGCCCCACCCTGACCCCACGTTTCTTCCGTCATCGCATATTCAAAAAGTAATCTTAATTTTGAAAAAAAAATCAAATTCTCTAAAATCTAATTGCACAAAATTTCTACATCCAATTACACCAGGATATTTGTTGCTCCAATTGCACTAAATCAAACTATTCTGCAATAAAAAAAAAAAAAAAAAAAGCTCGCTACATATACCATGCTCCTTTACAAAAAGCGAGCTCCCATTTTGAGAGTCGAGTATTTAGTAGTGTGTGCGGTGACTCAATTCACATTTCAAAATTGATTCAAGTGTTGAGGGAATTGAATAAGAATATAAAATGGAGGTGCAACTGAATTTTTTTTGCAGAATCAATTTTTTTTCTCGAGGATGAAGATGTGAAGAGGATGAATATTATTTTTTTATTTTACATTTTAATTATTTTATTTGTATATTTGTATATTTTATTTTTTAAATTTATTTTTTAGTAAATATAATATTAATATTTTATTTATTTATTTATTATGTTAATAAATATTTTTTGACGTGGATGATTACTGTGCTGATGATGGTGCAATTTTTGTATAACTGCTTCTCCTGCAAAATTATACTACTATATTCAGTTACTCCTCATATTGGCATAATTAATTAATAGCATACCAAAAAAATTAATAAATTTAAAAAATTCGTAGAAAAAAAAATACTGTTGCTCTTTTTGGGACGACTTGGATTTACTGCTTCATGATCTTGTGCATTTTCATTCTCTCTCTTGGATTCAATTAGAAACTCTTTCTCACATGCACTATGATCAAACACAACAACATTAAAGTTCAATCCACCAACATGTTGGAACACCACGAAATCTCCAATTAATGCTTAAGTTGTGGTGATTCACAAATTGTGGCCATCCAACATCCAAAATAATTACACCTTTACTATTTCTGTATATTTTAATCTTTGATGTCCCTTTACGGCTTTTTAGCATGGCCCATTCTGATTTCTCTTGTATTAGTTTTTTACAGAAAGCTGGTGGAAGATTCTGCACGCATTAATTAGCAGCCAACAAACTATTAATTAATGATATAATAATATTGATCAATTAATTGAAGGAGGAAATGCAATGAAGTGTAGTACTGACCTTGAAAAAGTGGCATGAATTTGCAACATTATATTCTTCCATTCAAGCAAAAGAGGAAATTAAAGCCATAAGATTACAAAGGCTCATCTATATACATGTATCATTGTATGTACAATATGTATAGAGTGATAAATTATTATGTCACATCAGATTGAGAATAACAGGTGGTGTGTAGTGGTGGACTGCAACTTAAACTGCTTTACTCCACTTGTGTAATTATTCGACGCATTTATTTTCCAGTTTTTTTTAGATATTATTATATGTACATCAGGTACACATGTGTTAATTTCTTTAATTTTTGATGTGGAAAATTAGTTTCCAGCTTTTTTTTTTATAGATATTAGAGAAAACCTCATTTTTAGCCACTTCTTATTTAAAAAGTTATTTTTTATCAAAAAAATTTATTTTATTCTTTTTTAACTAAGAGAATAATTTTTTTTAATTAATTATACTCTTAATAATTTTATTATTTTTTAGCCAAGAGAATAATTTTCTCGAAGATGAAGATTTGAAGAGAAAAATTAATGTAGTCAACAAAATTTTTTTAAAAAATGGTGGTACGAGTTTAATTAAGTGGTGGTACGGGGTTAATATATTGTAGTACAAAATTAATAATTTGGCACAAATTTAAAATCGATGGTACGAGTTGAATTAAATTATGGTAGAGTTGAAATGATGGTGGTACGGTGTTAAAATAAAGGTGGTACGGGATTAAAATAAGTGTGGTACAAGACTGATAGTGGTACGGAGTTAATAGAATGGTGGTACGGACTGAAACAATATTTACGGATTGAAGTAATAGTCGTACGGAGTTAATTGAAGGGTGGTACGGGCTGAAATAATGTTGGTACGTGATGTATATATTGTGGTACGAACTTAAATAATGGAAGCATAAAAAATGGGCTAAAGTTGGAAAAAAATATATTCTCTTGGCTAAAAAAGAATGATTATAAATTTTGTGACAAAAAAGAACTTTTATTTTTATGTTAGGCTATTTATAAACTCATCTCATTAGATTATTTGTGTTTTTCTAATTTTTTATGAAAAATTGTATTTATGTAATTAGCTATGCAGCTTGTTTAACACCTATATAAATATAAAAGTAAAACAAAAGAAATGTCATAATAAAACATGTGAACGATGAAAGATGAACGATTTGACATTAGTGTGACTGTAAGCAATAGAGAGAGTCAATATTTTTTTTCTATTTATGGCCTACGATTAATTTAGTATAACACAAATTTATTTTAAGGGAAAAAATAAAATAAATTTTACAAATGTGTTTGGCACGCTGATCAACCGTACGTGTTCGACACGGTACCCAAAATTATTATTAATATTTTTAATTGGGACAAGCCACCGTGACGTATTGGGTGCATATCTCACCCGTATCCGCGTACTCAAATGGTCATAGTGTATTCGACATTGCATTATTAAAAAATTTCTTAGTATCTATGCATTCTAATTTTGTATCTATATTATATCTCTTCTCTAGCCAATTTGAAGCTGTTGATGGCGTGAATGGGTTTGTGGACTGGGGCGGGGGAAGGAGGGATAAAGAAAACGGTAAAAATGTAAAATTTGTTAAAGTGGTAAAGGGTAAAATAACAATCTTAAATTTATCAAGAAATTTAAAAAGACTCACAAATAAAATACTATTTCCTCCGTCCCATAATTAATCTTATAATTACTGTGTGTTCGGGTTTTAAGAAAAAAATGATAAAGTGATAAAATGTTGGGGTAGAAAGAGTTGTTTATTAGTATTTTATGTGATAAAGTGATGAATAATTGGGGTAGAAAGAGTTATTTATTAGTATTTTATGTGATAAAGTGAGTATTTCTATTTAAGAGAATGTTCAGTTAAGTATGGAAAGCCCAAAAAGAAAAGAGTTCAGTTAAGTATGGGACGGGAGAGTATATAATATGTCACTTGTAAAATATTGTGTAGCAAATAAAATATATATGAATTGATTCGCGGTGAAATTGAATTTTTTTTTTTATAGACATGACTCTTCAGTTATCACTCATAATATTCTTTGTTGTAATATAAGTCACACCCTTCACTTTTATGAGTAATACCCTTTATAGTAAGAAATTACACTTTTCAATTATCATAACTAATACATTTTAGTAATATAAATCACAATCCTTAATCAATTTCACTGTGAAACTTGTTCACCTTATACTTTATCAATATGTATATTGGTCTAAGTAAATTATTATTTAAATATATCATATCTTATCACATATATTCTACTCAGCGGGCTCTTAAAGTCATTAAAGTATCTTAAATGTTAATTTATAAAACAATTAATTAAGAATATAAAAAGAAATCAATATTTATTACAATATGAATGCATTAATTTAAAATTGGATGTTTATAAATAGGGGAGAGTATTTTCCTTCTCATAACATGACTACTACATGACATAAATAAGAAGCATTGGCATTTCTCGTATCTCCTGACCAGACAAAATGAAAAAAGAAGTGTAGGAGGCACAAAAGGTAATGCCATCAAGAGGGGAATTATATTGATTTTGCAAGAGCATGAGTTAACATCTAGGTTGCACGGATACCGATACGACAATACAGGTACGATACAATGCGGATATCGGGACACATATTTTTAAAAATAATTGGGTAAGATACGACATGGGTACGATTATAATTTTTTAAATTATTTTATATTTTTATTGTATATATGAATATTTCCACAAGTTTTTTTGAAAATATGTGTCTTTGTAACTTATGCAATTTTTTAACACCTAAACAAATATAAAATTAAAATGAGATGAATATCGTAATAAAATATGTGAACAACTAACAGTTTGATAGTGGTGTGACCGTGTGAGCAATAGAGAGAGTCAATATTTTTTACTATTTATGGGCTATTTTAATATAAAATAAATTTATTTCAAGGCAAAAAAAAAAAATTACAAATTTGACCCCACGTCTACTCTATCCGTGTCCGACATCCTGACCAGCCGTGTTCGACATGGTACCCAAAATTATTATTAATATTTTTAATTGGGACACGCCACATGATGTATCGAGTGCGTATCTCACCCGTATCCGCGCACCCAAGTACTCATGAAATATCCGACACTGCATTATTCAAAAATTCCGAGCACCCATGCATCCTAGGTTAAGATTGATATCGAGACTTTTCATTTGTGTAATTCCAAATATATAATTTATCTTTGCCACAATTGAATTTTAAGAATCGAATTTTCAGTTTTCACAGAGTAGGTATTAGAATTTTACAAGGTTATAAAAAAAAAAGATATTGAATAAATTCATACAAAAAATAATAACGTGTGAATTAACGAAACATCCCATTATTTTACTTATTAATTTGTCCGAACTTCTTTCCTTATAATAATATTGAAATTCAGTATCTATTTTGTCAAAGACAAAGTTGGATCATCTAAATATAATTAGTAATAAAAATAAGTCATGTTTTTACCACCTATTCTCTATTCTTATTTATTTGGATTCTAATTAGATCAAACTAGATTGTTAAATCAAGTGAAGATATTTTATTAATTTATTTCTTATATATGGTAGTATAACATTAACTGTGTTGATAAGTACAAAATAGGCATCATCATTTCCTTTATCCAGATTATTTGCAAGTCATTTTTATTAACGTGGAAGCTAGGCAAATCGTTCGGTATTGTGGCAATTTCAAATGAGAATAACTCAATTGAACGTCTCAGAGCACTAGATGAACAAGGAAAGAAAGCAAGAGGAAAGGATATGGAGTCAACAAACGAAGGTAATGCTATCATATAATTCAAGAGGCTTGGGGAGCAGTGTTAAAAGGAAGGGGATTCAAGAATTAATAAGGAGGCATACAACAGAGTTTTGCTGTATTCAGGAAACCAAACTCCAGTCAATTTCGGATTTTCTGTGTAAATCAGTATGGGGCAGCGCACGCATCAATTGGGATTATCGAGCATCTAACGGACGTTCAGGAGGTATACTCTCTATCTGGGATTCTGATATTTTTGCTGTTTCTAGCTCTTGGCATATGCATGGGGCGAAAGTTGTTAAGGGGTTGTGGGACAAGAAAGAATTCAGTGTTGTGTTATCAATGTGTACTCCCCTCACTACTACATATTTGAGCTTGGAGAGCTCCACTTGGATAACCATTTTTTTCGAACAGCTCTCCAAGTGGTTCCTTGGAGAGCGGTTCTATTAAAAAAAAAAAACGGTTAAAAACCGTTGTCCAAGATCAAAGCTTAGACAACGGTTCATAACCGCTGTGCAAGGGTAATTGGAGAGCGGTTTTTAACCGTTGTCCAAGGTAAAGCTTGGACATTCATAACCGCTCTCCAAGTGAATTAATTTTTTTTATTTTTTTTGTAAAGCTTATATTTTTTGTTTTATTATTTTGTTTTAATTTGTAAATTTTTTTTAGGTATAGTTCAAATATTTTATTCTTTAAATTCTCGTGTTATTTCTTTTTAATATTTGTCTTATATAATGAGATTAACACAAACTCTTATATAAAATTTGTTCATAATATTACTTATTTAAATAGAAAAATATTACTTGTTTAGATAGAAATGTATAAGTTGTTTAAAGAAAAGTATTACTTGTTTAGATGAAAAAGTATTACTTGTTTAAAGAAAAATATTACTTATTTAGATAGAAAAATATTACTTGTTTAGAAGGAAAATTATTACAAGTTTAAAAGAAATGTAGTACTTTTTTTTAAAAAAGTACAAGTAAAAAATATAATTTTAATATAATTTAATTTAATTTAATTTAAATTTATATAAAAAAAATTATTATATAAAAATGTGATTGAATTAATAAATAAGATAATTGAAATAAAGAATTTAAAAAAAAAATGTAAGAAAAAATGATTTTTAGAATATATATATAGAATTAATTTCATTAAATAAACGCAAGAAAAGTATTACTTGTTTAGATGAAAAAGTATTACTTGTTTAAAGAAAAGAATTACTTGTTTAAATAGAAAAGTATTACTAGTTTGTTTAGATAGAAAGGTATAACTTGTTTAAAGAAAAGTGGGATCTTCTACGGTCAGAAAAATCTTCGCTATTCCTGACGTTAAAAATTCTCTAATTACCAATGAATTATTGATCCAATGAATGAGAATCATTTTTTATGATTGCACTTCGCATTAGTGCGTTTGCACTTTGCTATATGCAATCGCCTTAGTAAAAAAATTAAAATAATAATGAAAAAAAATATAAAATGATCAAATTATCCTTAAGAAAAGTAAAAAATGACCAAAGTATATATTACTTGTTTAGAAGAAAAATTATTACTTGTTTAAAGAAAAAAATTACTTATTAAGATAAAAAAAGTATTACTTGTTTAGAAGGAAAAATATTACAAGTTTAAAAGAAAGGTACATAGTGTACTTTTTAAAAAAAAAACAAGTAAAAAATATAATTTAATTTAAATTTATATAAAAAAATTATTATTATTATATAAAAGTGTGATTGAATTAATAAATAAGATAATTGAAATAAAGAATTTAAAAAAAATGTAAAAAAAATGAATTGTAGGACATATAAAATTAATTTCATTAAGTAAACGCAAGAAAGTTAGTGCCCGAGCGGAATTGATCACCGCTCAGGCGCCCAAGGTCCCGTGTTCGGCCCCCATGGGAGCGAATAATTGCCTCAATTAATTGGGAGGCTTGGTGGCTTATATATGAAATGATTGGGAGCGAATAATTGCCTAAATTAATTGGGAGGCTTGGTGCCTTATATATGAGATGCTTGGTGCGTCCGTGCCTAAAAATCGATATATTTTTTTTTTTTTAAAAGTGTTGGAGAGCGGTTTTTAACCGCTGTCTAAACGCCCTTTTTGTGCGCGTTAAAACCCATTTGTCCCAACTTGATTTCTTGGACAACGGTTTTTATCGGTATCAAGCTTGGGCGATTGTTATAGAGAAATGGTTATAACTTGACTCTCCAATGTCATTTTTAATAGTTGTCCAAGCCCAAATCTGTATTAGTGCCTTGTGCACTCTCGAAAAAAAGGGACTTGTGGGATAGATTATCTGGTGTTATCTCTCAAAACTCTTCCTGTTGTGTATGTGTTATTGGCGATTTCAATGCAATTCAACGGTTGGCGGAAAGGGATGGTCGAGGAACAAATTACAATTCAAGTGAGGTCTCTGGGTTTGATGCCTTCATTCGGGATCTAGGGCTGATGGATCTACCATTACATGGGAGAAGCTACACATGGTATAGACCAAACGGGAGTTGTAAGAGTCGAATCGACAGAGCTCTAATCAACAATGAGTGGATGTTAAGATTGCCGAACTCTTCCCTGATGGGCTTGATAAGGACAACTTCTGACCACTGTCCAAATGTGCTCGAGATCAAAGTCAAAGATTGGGGGCCAAAACCGTTCAGAAGTGTAGATGCCTGGTTATCACATCCTGATTTCCTAGATTTTGTCAAAAGCAGATGGCAGGGATATGATATTGAAGGATGGGCAGCCTACCGGGTTAAGGAGAAATTTAAACTTCTTAAGGTCGACCTCAAGGAATGGAATCAACAAGCCTTCGGTAATCTGGACTCAAAGGTCGAGGAGTTAAAAAAGGACATTCACAGCCTCGATATGATTGATGAAACACTTGGTTTAGAAGACTTCGAGGTGGCAAAGAGGAATGAATCAATGGCAGCTCTCTATTCTACACTCAAGCATAAAAACAGTCTTCTTTCCCAAAAGGCGAGAATTCGATGGCTCAAAGACGGAGATCTAAACTCCAGCTTGTTTCACAGGTCTATTAACCGAAGAAGAAAGAGTAATGAAATTGTTGGTGTAGATTTAGACGGACAATGGTATGAGGAGGTTGAGGAGGTGAAGAAGGGCATTTTTGAGCACTTCAAGAAGCATTTTAAGAAGGAAAATTTTTGCAGACCCCGTCTTTTTTCAGACATGTTTAGCAAAAAAATATCGGAACTCGACAATGAATTTATGATCTCTCCGTTCTTAGAGGATGAAGTGAAGGAAGCAATATGGTCTTGTGAAAGCACTAAAAGCCCCGGCCCCGACGGGTTCAACTTTAGTTTCCTCAAAGCAACATGGGAAGTGTTCAAGGCCGATTTTATGTGCTTAATGGAGGAGTTTCACCAAAACGGAAGACTTGTTCAGGGTCTCAACCCTTCGTTTATTGTGCTCATTCCCAAGAAGGAGGCGGTCGTGGGTCTCAACGACTTTAGACCAATCTCCTTAATTAGTGGCCTCTACAAGATCATTTCAAAAGTCTTGGCGAAAAGACTGAGTTGTGTGCTCGACTCGATTATCTCTGAAAATCAAAGCCCCTTTGTTGGGAGAAGACAAATTCTCGATAGCATTTTGATCCTGAATGAAGTTATTGATGAAGCAAAGAAGAAGAAAAATGAAATAGTCTTCTTCAAGATCAATTTTGCCAAGGCCTACGACTCAGTTGACTGGGATTATGTCGAATCTATGATGGAACTCTTTAACTTCGATTCAAGGTGGAGGGGGTGGATAATGGAATGTGTGAAGACAGCATCAGCATCAGTTCTAGTGAACGGGAGCCCATCGGGAGATTTCAAGTTGGAAAGAGGCCTTCGACAAGGGGACCCATTATCCCCTTTTCTCTTCTTTATTGCAGTTGAGGGCCTTAGTCTACTATTAAGTCGTGCAACTGATTTAGGAATCTTCCATCCGGCTAAAATTGGGAGTAACAAGGTGAAAATTTCTCATCTCTAGTTCGCCGATGACACTATATTGATGGGAGCAGCAAGCCTGGAAAATGCTAGAGTCATGAGGCGGATTCTGAGGAACATGGAGCTCGTGTCAGGTTTGAAAGTGAATTTTGATAAGTGCAGCATTATGGGGGTGAATGTCGATTGTGCATTATTAAACCACATGGCTGAAATTTTAGAGTGCAAAACGGGGAAAATACATTTCCCTTACCTCGGGGTGAGAGTCGGAATTAGAAGCAGGTGTGCAGCGGAATAGACAAGTTTGGTGTCAAGAATTAGAAATAGGTTGAAGAAATGAGAGGATAGTAAGATATCTTTTGGGGGCAGAATCACTCTTTTGACCTCGGTGCTCTCATCGTCACCTATCTATTACATGTCCTTCTACCGGATATCCAAAAAAACTTTGAGAGAAATTGTATGTCTTCAACGTAATTTTCTTTGGGGGGTGGAGAGAGTTCAAAAAAGATTCCATGGGTAAAATGGGATACTATTTGCAAATCAAAATTTTTGGGGGGTCTAGGGGTCCGGGATCTCGAGTCTTTTAATATGGCATTGCTGGGAAAGTGGATGTGGAGGTTTATGAGTGAGAAGGGGAGCCTATGGGTGAGAGTCTTAGAGTCCAAGTATGGGGATATCCAGGGGGTTACGAGTCTGTGTCAAGAGGGAGATTAGGTAGAATGTTGGGTTGGTGGAGAGAGATAGTTAAGATTACGACCGGGCTAGAGGGGGGTTGGTTTAATAGGGGACTGAAGCGGGTAGTGGACTATGGGGTAAATACGTCTTTTTGGGGGGATTTGTGGGTTGGGGAGGAACCTCTTAGATTGAAATTTGCTGATTTGTATGAGGTGAGCTTAGTGAAAGAGGACAAAGTGGGCTCTATGGGAGTGTGGAATGGAGAATATTGGGTTTGGGATTGGAAATGGAGTCGTGACTTGATTGATACTGAATTGAATATGTTAAGCTCACTTATCTCTTTGTTAAACAGGTTTATATCAAAGCTCGGAGTACGGGATTCGTGGAAGTGGAGTTCATCTTCAAGTGGTAGGTACATCACTAAGGAAGCCTACGATTATCTTATGGCTAGACACGAAGAGGTCAATATACCGAACGACTTGGAAACAGGATTCAGGATGATTTGGAACGAACTGGCACCACTCAAAGTCGTGGGACATGCATGGAGACTTCTTTGGAATCGTTTACCAACAAAAGATAACCTTATTCGATGAAAGATTCTACAACAATATGATGATACAAGGTATGTCTTTTGCTCATCCGAGGAAGAAAATGCCCGATACGTATTTTTCGAGTGCTCCATTTCATATTCAGTTTGGATGGAGAGAATTAATAGCTCTGAAGTCCAAAGAATAAAGCCCAATAACTCATAGGTCCAAAACCTTTTTAAATAACTCTCAAGTCAAAAAAAAAATGAAAACCCCATAATACCCCTACTCTCACTTCTGCCGTCATCTCCAATCAACCGTCCTTCTCCTCATTATCTCAATACCTTCTCTCTCTCACTTCTCTCTTCCCAAAAAAATTACCACCACCACCACCATATGCAAGCCACCACCATAAAATCAGTCCACAACTTTTATACACTCCCCCACCCTGCACATAAATTCTGACGGCCAAAACTGGTGAGTCCAGCGACGAAGGTTGAGAAAGCTGATGGAAGAAGATCTGAGGAGTGAAAGGTCGAATCCACTGCAGACGGCGGCGGTGGCTAGCTTGAGGAGTGAATGGCCGAATCCAACCAGCCGCCGTGCAGACACGGTTTTGAAGATTTTGCAGATTTTGAGATTTTGAGATTTTGCAGATTTGAGATTTTTGAAGTTGTTTTAAATTTTGGGATTTTAGATTTATAAATTTGGCCTGTATTTTTGAAGATTTCTACAAATTCAAAAAATTCTGGATGCGGTTTTGTTTTAGATTTTGGATTTTGCAGATTTTGAAGTTGTCTTTTAGATTTTGAAGATTTTGGATTTTTGAAGTTGCAAATTCTGCAGATTTTGCAGATTTGAGATTTCAAAAAATTCTGGATCTAATTAATTTTCAAAAATACAGGCCAAAATTGTTACAGATTTGGGATCAAATTTTGCAGTGATATTATTTTTTAGATGTTATAGATGTTACAGATTTGGTTTGTGATATTATTTTTATTTTTTAATTTGGTGGATGGAATAGGAAGAAGATGAGTATAGACCTGTGATATATAAATATTTTTTTTAAGATTTTATAGATCTGAATTTTAGTAAATGGAATTGAAAGAAAATGAGTATATGTATCATTTGAAGATGTATAGATTTATCAATTGGTGAACATAGTATATTGATGAATATGTTCATATCGAATTATTGAAAATGCCCTTAAAGGAGAAATAAATCTACCTATATGACGTGCAAACACTCAAACTAATTTGTATATTAATTAGGCAAGCACTCAAACTAACTTGTATATTAATTAATTCCTAGAGAATAGGTCTATTCGTTGGGACCTAAAATTATTAAGTTGGAAAATTAAACAAAGAAAAAAATGAAAAAGGACATGGGACAGTGATGGGGATTTTCCCAATTTCACTCTTGCATAATTTTTTTTTTAATTGCATTGAAAAGACAATTGAAAAAGGGATTTTCATTAAGTAATTAATTGTATATAGTGTAACTGATGTACATTAAATTATCTTAATAATTAAAAATTTAAATGTAAATAAAATCATCATTTTTTATATAATTGCAATTTAATATAAATAATTGGATGATTATAAATAAATCAAAATCTTTAAATATTATTGTAAATTAGGCTTATAAATAATTTTTTTTGTGCTTGTTTATCAAACAAGCTAGGCTTATAAAAATGCATTGGTAGAGGAACTAACTAGACAGAATGTTGGTGGCAAATTTAGTCGAAATAGCGTAAATTATGGGGGTGTTGGAAAAAGTTTTTTTTTAAAAAAAATTGATTAAAATTAATAATTATATGAAAATTAATGAATAGTATAATTAGATAGTATTTGTATAAAAAAGTTCAAATAAAAATTAATATTATCTAATGTGTTTTCGCAAACTCTATTTCATGAATAAAAAATACTTTCTTTTTGAAAATATTATCTAACAACTTTTAAAGTAAATATTTTCAAATATTTTTTGGAATTTGTAAATAAATCTTTAATCTAACCAAAAAAAAATACTTCAAATTATTTTTTAACACATTTCTAAATAATCATAATCACTTACTCCCTCAATTCCAGGAGGGCATCATCTATTATACCCTTCCTTAAAATTAATTTTATTACTACCTCCGTCCCGTTCTTTAAGGCTTTTTTACTGTTCATAAGGATTTATGGGAATAGTGATTAGAAAGAGTTGTTTATTAGTATTTTATGTGATAAAGTGATAAAGTGATGGGTAGTTGGGGGTAGAAAGAGTTGTTTATTAGTATTTTATGTGATAAAGTGATAAAGTGATGTGATAAAGTGTATTTCCATTTTAGGAAAGAAACCTTAAAAATTGGGACAAAAAAAATGGAAAGAAAACCTTAAAAATTGGGACGGAGGGAGTATTATTTAATTATTAATATAAAATTTATTCGTAAGAATACGTGTAAAAATTAACTGTTGCAATCATCCTTTGGAGGGAGGGAGTATATTTTTTCTAAAACACCCCTGCATCTCATGTTTTAAACAAAAAACTGTTTTTTAAATTATTTGTTAATCGATATGTTTTGTTTAATAGTATTATATTTATTACATTTCGCAGTCCGCCAAAAAATATCCATTTAATTTATTTATTTTGAAAACAAAAATATCTATTTAATTGAGAATAGCAGATCTGAAAGTGAAGCCATCTTCATCCATCGATCTTAAGCTGCATAATAATACAATCAATTTGATTAATCCCGCGTCAATCAATCTACTGATCATCGATCAATGGCGCAGCACCAACCGCATATAGCCATTCTCGGCGCTGGAATTTTTGTTCGAAATACCTACATTCCTAGATTGGCTGAAATCTCCAGCTTGTTAGTTCTCAGAGCCATTTGGAGCCGCACTGAGGTAAATCAATTTCATTCTTTCCCCTTTTCTTAATTTGAAATACTCTACGGCAAGTTTTTGCGATTGTTATTTTTGGAATTGTGAAATTTTAATTTGCTCACATTTTAGTTTTTAGGTTTATAATTTATTTCGCCAGCAGAAGTTATGAGTACAAAACATAGAAGCTTGTTCTTGTATTTTAAGCATATTGAGTTTTAGTGGTTGATGTGTTTGTGCAGGAATCAGCTCAGGGTGCTGTTGAGATTGCTAAAAAGTTTTTCCCTGATGTGGAATGTAAGTGGGGAGAGGCAGGGCTGAATGAGATCATTCAAGATGCTTCGATTATTGGTGTGGCCGTGGTCCTTGCTGGTCAAATTCAGGCAAATCTACTCTCTTTTTCTCTCTTGTGCCTTTTCTAATGTTATGGCCACCCTTGGTTTTGTTTTCTTAGTTTGGTAGAAAGAGTTGTCTTGAGAGTTTGCAATATAGTCTCATGATATTGGAAATAATAGATACACCTTCTTCTTGAGTCTTTTTTTTTTTTTTTTCTGTGGTGAAAACTAATGGTTGACCTTAAAATAGAACTTGATCTGGTTCTTTTGAAAGGAAGAAACTCATTGAGGTACAATTTATGATGTGATCATAGTTGTAGCATAAGGTGTCTATTCTTTTGCATTTCTTTGTGTACATTATCATGCAAGCCTGTTCCAGAATTATTTATTTCCCATCCTGATTGGCTTTGTGTACTGTGACGCTCAGTATGTATTTTTATGACACAGATAATCTATTTAGACCTTACTTTAGTGTGTTAATATTTAACAAATAAACATTTTATTCAGGTGGATATGTCACTGAGATTGCTGAATGGGGGAAAACATGTCCTGCAAGGTGATGGATATTGAATTTTATAAAAAAAAAGTACATATAATTTCTTTATAAAATATATTTCGAACTGCTCGTATGAGGAAACTGACTGTATCCTTTCATGCATGACCATGCTTCTTTGCAATGGATGATTCTGAAGAGAAACCTGCTGCAGCTTGTAAGTAAGAAACTGTTTTTATTTATGTGAATTTAAGGATCTTCCGTTTTTTTATGGTGATGCTTAGGCCTTAGTACCTTGAATTATTTGTGATGTTATCCTTCTAATAAATTGTACTCATCTAAGCCACTGTTCCAATCTTTTATGTTTAAACATCATTATCTTACTAGTAAGTTTGATAATCAAGCCAAATAAAAGTCTCCCCATTGGTACCTTGGGATGTACCTATTGGCCTTTTATATTTTTGCCTCTAAAAGTGCATACTGTAATCAGATTTATAATTGATCCCCAGAACCATATCAAGACTCTTATCACAATATTCATATCAAGACAAAGGATGACAGTGCACATATGTATGAGAGCATACTCATAATTTTCTAAGCAATAGATTACAAAATAGGACCCCCCCCACCCCCACCCCCCCATTAGAAGCTTTTAGATATTTTTGAACCCTTTATTCATAGTGAGAAACCAATTTTGATAAGAGTCGGGTTCTTGACTTCTTGTATTGAACAATGCACTTGTATTTTTACCATCTCAACTGAAAAGTTCCTCTTTAAACTCGAACTCTGGTTTGCATATTTACCATCACAAAGTTGCATATTTACAATGATATGAGTCATATGACATCTTGACCTCAACCCCAACATCTTTGTCAGTTTTGTCTTTGGAACAATATTGCTTGTGGAGAGTAATTATGAGAAATTGCTTACTAATTTACCAATTCAGCTGGTGCTGAGCTTGAAAAGGCGATATCGGCCTACAGCTCATTCAACCCAGCCCCTGTTTGGGCAGTTGCTGAGAACTATCGTTTTGAACCTGCCTTTGTAGAGGTACCTCACTTTTGTAGTTTTTTGCTTGCTTTTGATTTCTTCTTGGTCACATAGTATTTGTATTAATTGCATTTTTTACAGGGCAAGAAACTGATGGCAGAAATTGGAGACATAATTAATTTCCATATCATTATTGAAGGATCAATGAATAGCTCAAATCCATACTTTTCAAGTTCTTGGAGACGGGACTTCGATGTGAGTGTTAACTGAAGTCAAAATTTGTAATCAAACATATCCCTATGTCGTATTAAGCACCAGAATATGACCACCTTTATGATTCTGAACTCTTGAGAACAACTTTCAGTGTATATTCTGGGAAGTTATTTTCCTCTTTCTTTAGGCTGAACTAAAACCCCATGCTTTGGTTTAAATGGTGTATGGCTTTTTGCAGGGAGGTTTTATTCTAGATATGGGAGTGCATTACATTTCTGGTTTAAGAATGGTGAGTTAACATGAGTTTCCTATCCTTACCTTTTTTTCCGCATCGTAGTTGTTTTTCTGTGATTGAAAAATAATGAACTCAATTAAGAAGCTCATGTTACAAAAGAATTAGATAAAGATCCAGCAGCCTGAGTCCTAATGCTCTTTACATTAAAAAAAAATCGTGAATGTTATTATAATCTTGTAATGGTAACCTCTATGCTATTTTCTAGATAAGAATTATCGCTATAAATTATACCTCTTAACATCACTCACAAATGGATATGGATGCGTGCTTCCCATTTTTCCCCTAATATTCCTACAACTGTTCTGGCTCTGATAACCTGTCTTGCATATATTAGCTGCTTGGCTCTGAAGTGACATCAGTTTCAGCTATTACTTCTCACGTTGATTCGACTGTGCCTCCACCCGATCATATCTCCTCAATAATGTAAGATTTTGAATTACCTACGAAGTGTATATCCTTTTGTCCGAGTTAAAATGACGATTTTCTCCCTTTAGTCAAACTGAAAATGGGAGCTCTGGAGTTTTTGTGATGGTGGTATCATCTAGATCTCCAAAGGTACTTCCCTACTCTTCATCTGATGATATTACTTTGAGGCTGGAATGCTTATAACAGTTGCAGTGCTGGGATCATAGGTGATGTGGCGAATAGTGGGCTTAAAGGGAACACTACAAGTTGAGAGGGGAAACAAAGATGGAAAGCATGGATACACGGTAAATGGAGTATAATTTTAGGCAAAGTCTTACTTAAACCGGTTTTACCGTGTAATTGGTTTGGATTTTGTGTGTATTTTTAAACACTATTAGTTGTTTCATCAAAACGTATTAATTATTTCATTAAAATATATTGTTGTTATATTATGAAGTGATAGTTGTGAACCAATTGTACGGTAAAACTGTTTACATAAGACCAACTCTATTTTTTTATTATCTCCTACTATAAGTTGTCCTATTTATCACGAACTTATATCTCGTGGATCTTGATATGATTCTAGGTTATTCTTTATACGGCTGATGGCCAAAGCAAAAGCTGGTTTTACCCATTCAGTGGTGTGACTGAGGAGCTTAAAACTTTTCTGTCAGATATTTCATCGGCGAGCCTAAAGGTAACACGGGGCTAGGAAATGAGACGATCCACCCTCAATCAATTTCCATCTCATTTGCCATCTTTAGAATGTCCACTGTGTTTGAAAATGGGATAAATGAAAATAAGTGACGACCTTTTGAACTTTCAGCAAAATGCTTACCCATTTTTATATACTCCCTCCCGCCCATTATAACTGACGTTTAAGGATGTCCCACACGGATTAAAAAAAGGCATTACATAGCAATAATATATGTGTATTGTGATGTTTTATCCTTTTGTTTGCAGAAGGACGATAGCTATCAAGTTGAGCCTCGTCTTTCTTATGTAGAAGGGGCCCGAGATGTAGCTGTTCTGGATGCCATGCTCGAATCGGGGAAGAGGAAAGGTGCATTTGTCCCGGTAAAAAACTTTTAGCTTCACCTTTTCAGGTTGCTCTTGCAAGAAATAGATGAATTAACACTCTTTTGTTAGAAAATCTATTAACAGTGTCTTGAGATATTTATGATTAGAACGGATTATATGTTTCTGATTGTATAATATTTTGAAACATGATCATTATTTCGATGCTATTGTTTTACTGAACAATTATCTGGGTGGTACATTTCAGTGATTTGATGAATCAATGCAGCTTTTATTTTGATCAGCTTGTTCTTCCACTAGAAATGAGAATTAGATTGTACAACGATTCAAATTGAGATAATAAGTAAAATTAATATACTTTGTTTCGTATTTGTGATTTATATTTGTGTTGGGTTGGTTTTGGTTTTTTTAAAAAAAAATTGAATTTGTACAGAGTGTAAATTACAGAAAGAAATCAAATATGAAATTTCAATTGGAATGAAGTTAACAGAACCAAAACTGGGCATTTTATTTTTATTCCTTGAACGTACTATAGTCTATATCACAATACATATTTATCACATTTTATTACAGCAAGCTCACCAAACAACGTCTTGATGAAAATTGCAATTGCTTAAAAAAATCCCAATCAGCCCATCTGAATCACATCTAAAATTTGAGGGAAAATCAATTTATTACACGAGGCAAAAATGAACTATTACATCAAAATCATTAGTTTTAATTGGACAAGAATTGTCAGCTCATTAATTTAAAAATTAAAATGGATTCAACGTCAACATCGTTCAAAACTAGTCATACCAGTCTTTTCAAAATTACTACTATATTATATATATGACAAAAATTCGTATAAGATGAATATAATTTAACACAAATCATCGCTCATACCTCCCAAAGTGTTAAAACGATATGTTCTGTTTTACCGTGAGACCGTCTCACACAAATGTGTCTCTTTATTAGTCATTATCATTATTATTCTACACAAAAAAATACAAAAGATAGTCAGTTTTTATTACTATGGTTTGATCAACAGAATAAGTACAAATGATCAAAAGCAAGCAAAGAGGAAATGCGTGAGGGAGAGAATATTCCTTAAAAACTCTGAAGAAACTTATTGAAAACGAACAAGCATGCATTTTGTGTTTTATCTCTTTCCTTTCTACTAACATAAATATCTTCAAATTAATAAAAGTTGACACCCAAAGTCTCCCTTATTTGCAGAAGATAAGCAACTGAAAAAGGTAGTAACCTTTTCTTGCATGAAGCATGTTATTAGTGCAATCATTGTTTAGAGTAGAAATATCTTGATAGTCAAATTTTTATGTATATTAATTAGGAATATGGGAATGAAGCATAGGCAAAATACAGTCTTAGTTCAACCTGTTACAGATCAAAGTTGCTCTTTGTCAATTTTAGACCATATTCTATGTCATTTTCCACAAATCTTTGAGCAAAACCTTGAAACATTTAACATGAACAGTCTTTGATTTTTAACAAAATATTATTCTGTAATTGTGTTTGAACCCTTTATGAGCAGAAGAGATCATGGATTATGAGCAGAAGCCAGATCCTATGCTACTTGGAATAATCAGAGGAATGCAGGTACCTTAAAATGAGTGAATTCTTATGTTCATATGAATGGAAAAGTATTAGTCGTTTTACTAAAAAAGTATGTCTTTTCACTAAAAAGTACTCCTCGTTGCTTCATCAAAGGAAACAATAACTTCACCAAATGCCTCATATTCCTTGTAGCATCAAATGTCAGTACACGAAAAACCAGCTTAGATCAGATAATAGATTTTATTAGTATGTAGAGGAAAAAACTGAGTTTATAGATGTTTTCGCTCTTTTACGAACATTGGCCTAAGCGTCATGATCAAACTTTCTGATACCATGTTATTACATAATGCAAGGTAAGAAATGGATTAAATCACTCTCCTAGAAATTGGATGAACAAAGGGCCAATCTAAAACACAAGATCTGAGGATCAGATTGGACAAAATTCGATGAAAAATGTGAGTAATTCATATGATGTTCATCTTATATTCTTGCATTATATTCATACAATTCTGTTTGTGCAGTTTCTGATACATTGTCTACATGTTATTAACATCAAAATAACCTCCTTACATATACTTTGTAACACATTTCTGACATCATGCAAGGCAAAAAATGGATCAACAAACTTGGTGAATCCATCTCCAGTTCCAAACTTCAACAGTTGGACAAACAAAGGCCAAATCTCGCACACAAGGCCCGATAATCAGATTTCTCAAAATTCGACGAAAAATGTGAGTAATTCCAATACCTTCATGTTATTTTCTTGCATTGAATGTCATAATTCTTACTATCATTCAAAAGTATTAGTTGTTGTACTATAGAGTGATAGTTGTAACCAGTTATACTATACTATTTTTCATAACATCAACTCTTCTTACTGTCATATGATGTTTATACAAGGAGCCATGGCCATCTTCAACCAATCCCCAAAGCTTCGTCTCAGCTTCCACTGCTTGGATCGGGACGAAAGAACCCGCTAAGGCACAATTTTTCATAACAATGCATATAAATCTTCACATTCAAATTCTCATTCCATGATCTTACTAACACCAATTCTTGCACATTAGGCGCCATTTCCGCGCAAAAATCAAGAACTCAACACCAAAACTCGACCACCTAATCAAGAATGTGTGAAGCTAATGACACCGAAAAGCACAACTCCAACAAGGCCATGCTCGTGGCTAAAGAGGACAGCAACACACAACGAAGAATTCCTCCCACCAAAGGATAAGAAAATGAAGAAAATCGAGGAAACTCACTTCTGTGAGCTCTGCCAGATCAGCTGCTCCGGCCCTGTAGTAATGCAGCAACACCTGATAGGGCGGCAGCACAAGGCAAAGATGGAGTATCGGAAGCTGAAGAGGGGCGGCACCACCAACGGGGACAAGAAAGGGAAGCCGATGTGTGAAGTGTGCGAAATTTGGTGCTCGGATAAAGATGCACTGCAGATGCACTTCAAAGGGCAGAAGCATAAGGCTAAGGTGAAAGAAGTAGAGGCATGTAGGGAAAATGGAGGGCAGAAAGGTAAAAACAGTTTGGTGGTTATGTGTGAGCTTTGTCATGTTCCTTGCATGAATGAGGAGTTGTACCAAATGCACTTGAAGGGTAAACAACATGCTTGGGAAGAGCTCAAACGCAAAGAAATAACGGTTTGGGGACGGGTCTAGAACTTTGCTTCAATGGGTCGTAGACGTTTCATACAAGTATTCAAAATTTCGAGTCAGTTGTAACTTACTCTTATGTTTGTTTTGCAACTAGTCCGATCGGACTTTGGATATTACAATTTGAAGCCCCGTTATATCAATCATTTTTTCACATATGATTTGACATAAACAATAATCTCATCCTGTTGATTAAAATCTCAAAACAAACATTTAATTACTTTTCTTCAATAATTTTTTAATCCATTAGGCCCAGGATCTTTATCCTTAGCTAGCTATAAAATTGCTAATAAAGGATTTTATTTTCTAGCTATTTAGATAAACTTGCCGCTGAAATAAGCATATGCATAACTAAGATATACACATACTGCCTGTAACATTCAACTAGCAACATTGAGTTGTCATTTTCTTACCAAAAATGTTGTTAAGATTAAAAAAAAAAAAAGTAGATTTTGTGGACACTACTGTCTAACTAAAATTGCGTTTTAAAAAACTAGAAACACGCTTTCACACATATCCCCCATTGACCCGAACAATCTGGCCATTGACCCATTGACCCGCAAGGAACCCACAACTGGAACCACGTCCTTGGTCTCTCCAAGGCGTTCCAAAGGACACTCCTCCACAATCCTTGCTATCACCTTCTCCGTTTTTCCGGCGAAGAACATCTCCGTCGCCACCGGCCCCGGAGCCACCGCGTTGGCCGTTATCCCCGTCCCCTTCAACTCCTTTGCCAAGATCTTCACCATTGTCTCTACTGCTGCTTTTGATGCCGTGTACGCCGTGAATCCGGGTTTTAGTGATGCTACTTGTGATGAAGTTAGGCATATGATCCTTCCCTCTCCGCCTCGCTTAATCCTGTTGTTGAAATTGTTATCGATCGTTAGAGTGATTCGAATGTAAAACTTGTTTATGGTGTGAAATTGATGCAAGTGATACAGTTTAGTGGAAACAGATAATACTGTTTGGTGGAAATGGCTAATACTGATTAGTGAAACATGTGATACTGTTTAGTGAAAACAGGTAATACTATGCAGTGCCGTTAGCAGAAAATAACTGATACTGTTTAGTAAAAACAGGTAATACTGTTCAGTGAAATTGGGGATACTGTCTACTGAAATTTACTGAAACTTGGAAACAGCTAATAATCTAGTGAAAACAAGGAATATTGTTGGGGAAAATAACTAATACTATCACGTGAATCGAGGGGATACTAAAACAAACCAATTTAATACTATAAAGTAAGGAGATAACTAATACTATCACGTGAAACAGGGGATACCGTTTAAATAAACCAATTACATGCTATGAAATTCACTAGGAGAAGCTTGCTTATTATTATTCCAATTCCAATTCCAATTCCAATGTTTAAAACGCTCGATTTCTGATTTAAATTGAAATTTCACAAAAGTTAGGTTATCGTTCGGTACCTGTTGGCTGCTTCTCTGCAACATAAGAATGCGCCTCTGGCATTGATACTGAAAGTCCGATCGAAATCTTCGACGGTGGTATTCGCAAGGGAGGGATATTTCGCATCTAGAACACCGGCCGAGTTAACAAGGATTGAAACCTCCGAGTTGAAGGCGGCCTCCGCCGCGTCGAAGAGCGATTTCACCTGTTCCGGATCGGAGATGTTGGCTTTGAAGGCGACGGCACGGAGACAATCGGCGGTGTTAATTTGGGCGGCAACTGAATCGGCTTCAGTTGAATTGGGAGGCGTAGTTGATGACGACTTTGGCGCCGAGGGAAGCCAGATGGAGGGCGATCGCGCGGCCAATGCCGCGGGATGCGCCGGTAACAATGGCGATTCGGTCTTGGAGCGGCGACGCCGCGGCGGCGCTGGTGCTAATTGCAGCCATGGTTTTTCTTTTGAAGTTTTGGTGCTTTTAAAATTCACCCCGAACTTCGCTGTACTACTTTTTCATTATGAATGAAACAGTGGGGTTTCTAAAAAAAAATTCACCCCTGAAATGTTGGAAAAAGATAGAGGGGGAGAGAGTAGGAAGAAGCGGGCCGCCGGGCCCACCTAGGGTTTTAAGCTTAAAATAATCGCATGGGAGTGTTTGCGTGGGTTTTTTTTTGTCAGTAAATTAAATTTTATTAATGTGTATTTTTTGCACCACAGAGGACAAAATTTTTTTGGTATTTAAATCGAATTAGTATTTTTACCCGTGCGATGCACGGTTTTAAATTATATATATGTAATATTTGGATTTGTATATTATTCAACAATTTTTTTATATAGGTATGTATAATAATTCGGTACTTTCAATGTTGTACTAATAATAAAGATATATAAAATTGTTATATAATAACTTTTGTTACACAATATTTTTACCAATATCAATATTACTCTTGTGTATGTTATTCTATAATATAATAATTTAATTGGCATTTATAAGATCGAATTATAAAAAAAAACAAATAACTATTGGTTAATATATATATATATATATATATATATATATATATATATATATATTCTTCACATACAAATCAAAACATGAACCTACTTAAAGGAATATAAATTACTAATTTTGAAAGTTTTTTTAAATATATATATAATACTTTTTGTTGACGGACTTTATTCACTATTTTCATCACAAATTAAAATTTTGAGTGGATCTCCTGTGCATCAAGTGCGCACCGTGCACTTTGATATAAGAGTGACCTATTAAAAAAATGAGACATCGCCATTAGTGAAAAAGAGGATCCACAATAAAATGGGCAGGGTCAAAGTGAGTGCACGGATCTAGAATCCGTGCACCAAGTGTATATGAGACATTGCCTAAAATTTTAAGTCATTTGCGCTTAGTAGGACAACTAGTATTGCACCCGTGCTGTCGCACGGTCATTTTTGTCACAAGTTTAAATAATAAAATATTATTTTATATTTTTATAAAATATTTATTAAAAGTTATAAATTTTTATATTATCTGATTTTATGTTTATATTAATAAGATAACTTTTAGCCCACAGTAATATTTTTTTAAATTTTATTTAAATTTATTAATATGAATATTGATTTGTTAAAAAAAACGTTTACACTTAAGATCTTTAATTTTAGACATTACAATGTTTTATATAAGTTTTAATATTTTAATGTTGTTATGTATCTATCAAAGTATATATATTTGTGCAATATTTAAATATTTTTATTAATTAAATATAAGTTTTTATTTAAAAAGTAAATGTAAAATTTGCCATAATCTTTTCTATTAAACTTTATGAAATTTACAATACTTAATTTGTAAGTACATTGTTATAAATAGTGTCAAAACTATATATACTTACGTATAAAAGTTATTCAATACTTTCATGTTTAGCATAATGTTTAAAAAAATTATATAGTCATATATAGCGTTACATCCAGTATAATAATTTATTGATATATAATAATAAATTACTTTAATTAAATTTTGATAATATTTTTCGTATAAGAAAATTAATAAAACTTTATATGACATTGAAAAATCTAGAATATTATTTTGATTTTGATAAGTTTTATATTTCAAAATATACATTATCGAATAAGATAAAAGATATTTTTAAAAAAAAGTAATACATTTCCTATAAAATATTATGTTAAATATGCAAATATTAAAAAGCAAAGAACTATAAAATTTTAACTAATAAACAATTATAAATTATAAACAATACATAATATTAATGATAAAAGTAATAATATGATAATTGGAATCAAATTAAACATCAAAACCATTTCATAATTTGCAAACATCACAATTATTATTCTAACAAAGTAAAACAAAATCATAACCAAAATTGTCTTCTGCAAAGTACCATAAAAAATAGTAAAATGCTCTCATTCGTACACAAATTTGGCCTTCTTCTTTGAATCGCTAGTGGAACCACGGTCGGGATACTGTCTCTTATCACCCACATTTGCATGATCTACATCAATTGTTTCAATTCTAGAAGGTATTAACTTGCAAGGAGAAGTTACCTTAACGTTTGAAGTTTCGTCCTATAATATAAGCATTATAAAAA
Organism: Stenogyne calaminthoides; assembly: GCA_037126765.1. NCBI lineage: Eukaryota > Viridiplantae > Streptophyta > Magnoliopsida > Lamiales > Lamiaceae > Stenogyne > Stenogyne calaminthoides. The sequence continues at coordinate 4,119,689 of JBBCBC010000041.1, forward strand.
TAAATAAATTTATTAAACACAAAATAGAATAAATATAGAAATAATATGAATTTTCTTTACACCTTTGAGCTCTCAGAATCTTCAAATTCATCATCTTTAGGAGAAAGTTGAAAGTCTATTATTAAACTATGTTAAACGATAATATTTAATAATTGACAATTAATAACATTTATAAGCCGCTCTTATATTAAAAAAAATAACAATTTATGAATGATGACTTACATATTTGTCTAGAAAACTTGAATATCTTTCAATCATAGATGGATTGGTATTAATCTTCACAACGTTAAAAGTACCATTACAACGTTTAACATCATCCGGTTTAATTTGAATTATGAAAAGAGCTACTCTTTCAAGCAAATCTTGAATCTCAACAGGAACAACTCCAATCTCATCCTAAAATGATATATTATAAAGACGTAATTGTTAAAATTATACATTTTGATGAATATTAATAGAACTTTGGAAAAGAAATATTTTGAAAACAACATTTTGTAGTAAGAAAATAATTGATTGCACATCTAAGTGAATCATTGAAACACAAGTATTATATCTGTCAATATAATTTTTGTTAGTGTACCTCTTTTTGATTTTGGAGCAATTCAAATGCCCTTTTATGTATCAATTCGTTGCAAATGTTATCCCATAAGTTCAAAGTAGCATTATTTGAACCATCAAATGCAATTACCTTGATTCCGTACCTTTAAATAAGAATAGACCATATAACTTAGATTTTTTCAATTAAATGACAAAAAGATAAAATTTATGAAAAATAGATATAATCATAATAATGAATAGAAATTAATTTACTTTATGATCATAGGAACATTATCCTTGGCACAATTATTACAATAAAAACTGCCATTGTCCTTAAGCACTTTGTGAAAGCATTTTGCACAAGAATTATAGCACCAGTTGTCAAATGACTCTAAATCAACAATCCTTGCACAAATTCAAAACTGACCAACCTATATATTTTTATATTACAATTAGATAAATAAAATATTAATATTTATTGATTTCTAAAATAAAAATTTCTTGAATAATAATTGCTTATTAATTATAATTCATTTGTAAAATTTACCTTGGGATTTAATTTGAAGGATTGTGTCAATAGGTACGACGTAAAGGTCAGGAACATCACTAACAGTACCAATAAAGATGACCATGAAAAAGTACCAGAGAGATTTGTGTTGTTTGAAACAACTTCAAGACTGTAATAAGATAAAAGGTATATTAATATAAATTTTATTAATTAATAAAAAATATGAAAATATGATTTATCTTAATATAAAAAATATACCTCTTTTTGAATTCGTGTATCTCTTTTACCTCATCTCCATATACAATTTTTGATGTATTAAAAGAGTTTGAAATTGAATAGTCTCCTGTATAATTTTTAAAATATATATATATAAATATTGTATGTATAATGTTAAAATCTTAGGTAATGCATATTGCTATTACAATGTACTAAAAATAATAAACAAATATTTATTATAAGATAAAAAAATTAAAAAAAATACATGGGACTATAAAAATATAAAACTTACGATTATAAAGCTTTGCGCGAAACATTTGCAGAATGATTACTGGTGGATCATTCGAACCCGACATTCGAACCTTTTTAAGTTCGTTGATAGATTCGCCCCATAGTGACACTTTCAATCGAGAAACCCTACAAAAAAGTATAAATTATGGTAAAATCATATTAAACATATTATATATTTAGAATTTGTTTTATTGAATATTAACTTATATATATAATAATAGATTAATGAATTAATTAACGATGAATATACTTACTCCAAATTTTCTAGAAAAAATTCCAATAATTTTGTGGGCTTCATATTCACCTCTCTATCTTGAATGTCACCAATCTCACAAACTATTCCAATAACATCTGCAATATTATAATTTAAAAATAAAGTATATATTTGATGAAAAAATAAAAACAATCGTAATAGTAATAACTTTAGTAATGAATTAAATTAAGTATTACCAATCAATCGTTCTTCATTAACTGATTTTCCGAATGTTAAATCCAAGAATGAAGTAAAGACATACATACTTCTAGGAAAACTCAAATCGTTGAATTTCGACACTCGAGTGGACGAAATAAATTGAATTTTAAAATCATTAGAAGTTGTTTTAAATGGAGCCTTGTCGCTAGTAACCAAAACACTTCGGATGGCATATAAATCTCCCTCAGAAAATGTGTTGCGGTATTTCTCAATGTTATGCGATTTGATGGTAGCGTGTACCCGATTACACTATAAGAAAAAAAAGACTGATTAATTTTGTATATATTAATATTATTATCATAAAAATTATTGATTAACATAAAATTAGAGTGCTACCTCGCTATCATCAAACACACATTCTATATTTCTTAAAGGGTTACTCAACCCGTATGCAGGAGCCTCGTAGGTGCGTAAACACCGCAATGTCATTGTCCATGAGGTACTCTTTGAATTAATATTTTTAATCAGAGATGAAGAGGACGACATTGTATAGTATATTTTCAAACCTGAAGAAATAACAAAAAAGGTAGATAAATAATTGTAGAATTAAAAAAGGGTAATTTGTAATAATAATAATATAATAATAATTCAAAAAGTACTCATAAAAAATATAAAATAAAAATATACTTATCCATATGGATCAATATGAACTTTTATAAGAAGATATAGAGAAAGTGTTTTGTGAAGTTATAAGTGATGAGTGTACCTATTTATACACAAATACATATTTCAATATTTAGAAAGTAAATATAATTTTTTTTAAAATTTATTAACATAATTTAATGTTATGCTTAATCATTGCTTGCAATTTTGCTTAATCATTGCTTGCTATTTGCATATAAATTATTAAAATATATTAATGAAAATTTTATACATAAAAATAATAATAATTTTTAATTGGAATTAAAATTAAACTAAAGCAAATATTACTCACATGATAAAATTAATAAACATATTAAAGTATATATAAATTTGAAAAAAATAATGTATATGAAAATTTTGTATATTGCCTTTCCTATAATCTTTTGTGTTGATATATAATTAAAAATATAAATATATGATATAGACTATATAGTGTTCTAAAAGTTATTTATATATAAAATTAGTTATTTATATTTGATATAAAATAATATTATTATATATTTTAAATCATGCAAATAAATTAAAGAAATATTGAAATTTATTTTAATATACATACTCTAATAAAAATAATGATCCCTAAATACATGCCATGAAAGTTGTGGCTAACCTTGCAACAGAAGGTACGCATAGGTTGATATTTCAATTGAGCTGTTTTGGTTTCCTGCTATATTTAAGTTTTTTTTTCTTCGCAAAATCAGTGATGAATTCCTATATCATTAAATAATTTATATTATTTCAATCATATTATTTTTAAAAATCCGCAATATTCTTTTCAAGCCATGGATATTAATTTAAAATTATTTATATAAAAATTTAATGCTATAAAAATATAAATAAAATATTAAATCATCCTTTAAAAAAGCAAATAAATGTATAAAAAGTTAAACTACAATTATTAATTTATAGCCAAAAAACGTACACATTTTAAAAATGTATATGACAATTTTAGATGATACACATAACTAAAATACTATGTGAAGTAATCTCAAAATTAAAGGGAAGTCACGAATTTAATATTTAACTGGAAACTTCTAATTAAGTGTATAAATTAATGCACAATTATAAAAAATATAAAAAAAAACATTAATATTCTCTACTTAAAAAAATGATCCGTAAAATTAATTATTCCAAATAAACACAATAGTGAAAGACACAATTAAAGGATCAATTATATGTGTCATTATTTATACAAAATTGACTTAACATGTGTAGAAATAAATGGATTTCAATTGACTATATTTATGTAACTGATTATGCACGTATTTTTAGGAATTTTAAAAAACTAATTATGGACGAATTTTAAGGAATTAATATTTATTGATGGTTTAATTAGAATGAAATTTTCTGCTCCTAATCACAGTAATTAAATAGAAATAACGATAATTATGCATTAAATTTATTATTGATTTAATTGGAATTAAAGTTTTTGATCCACATGTAATTTTAATTGGAGTTTGACCAGTTCCATTTATTGTTTCAATAAATCATTGGTATAAGACGGAATGCGGGGAGAATCCAGAAAGTAAAAATATTTCCACATAATTACTCACTGGCGCATTTTGTATCTCTTTTCTAATTAGATGTTAGATAAACCCACATCCATCTAGTAATATAATTGCTCATTATTTTTAATAGAACAAAGTTTTCTTCCTTGGAGACGAATGTAGAGTTTAGCACTAGAGGCGTGAATTTTTTTCATATTATTATAATTCAAAAAGATGAACTCATAGAAATAAAGATTATTTTACGTATAAAATAAAAATATTGAAACCCCAAATTGATGTGTAAAGTCTCTAATTTTATATGGGCTAAGTTTTATATGAATAATTTAATTTAAATTCATCTAACGACAACATTAACGTCTTTGTATGCATATATATATTAAAAATGATGACATAACTCATAAGTGGTGTGTACAACTCCAATAATACCAACGACCCTTCATCGTCAAACCGTGTTTGTTTGAAATATTGTTTTTGTTCTATGTAATTTCAGGGTTTATATTCTGGATGGAATCAAAATTATAATATTTGAAATTAATATAATTGTGTGCAAAAGTAAGTATAATATAAACTGCTTTCATATATAATAATATTTTTTTACAGGTTTTCATATATGATAATTTATAGATGGTGGAATGACGGGTATCAGAAATATTTGAGTTGAATCGAAAATTAAAAAGGCCTCCTTATCAAATATTTCTAATTAAATGTGAAATTAATGAAAACATATATATTTTTAAAAGTCTTGGGTTCTTGTCCACTAAATTTTAAAAGCCTACTTAAACAATATAATACTATATTACATCAAACTATAATGTACATTAGATAATTAAATGAATAAGACATCAAAATATTTATAGTCAAAATCTATAATTATATACATTAGATGCAATAAAATTTTATGAAAATTTTGGTAGTTAAAAGAAAAAATTGAAGATAACATAAAGTGTTAATGTGAATTTAAACAAATTATGTAAATATGTATTATTCATAAAAATAATAGTATAAACTGATCATAAAATTTCACATATTTAATTATTACTGAAATAAGGATACATTAAAGTGCAACTCATGGACCTCGAGATCAAGCTCAAGAACTTTGAATACAAAAAGATAACCAATTTTGACGGAATTATCTACCAAAAATCTTATGAATCCAGACTGAAAAATTAATCCTTTCTTTTCCTTCTTCACACCAACCTTCCAACATTTTTCACCAACAAACAAAATTGAAAACTTGAAAGATGCGATGTCAGACTTCTTGTAATTCTTCCAGAAGTACTTTGGAATAGTCTGCATAAAGAGATTAAAAAGTATATATCATTTAAATATGTATATATATATATATTGCGACATTAAATTTGCTTGTTATAATTTAAATAATAATAATAATAATAATATCTAAAGTTACATAATAAACTCTTACCAATCGACCTTTATGAAAATTGGATTTACTAATCAAGTGGGAAAATGAGTCTGAATCAGATGCAATAGAAACCAAACCCTGACCACTGTGACGACGCTTATTTCCAGATTTCCCTTTTAGAACACCTAAAAAAGTAAAATAAAAAATAAAAAAAATATATTTAATTTAATACATCTAAATATCATAAATATTGAAAATAATTATAATTTCATATTATATTTTACAATACAATAATAAATAAAGCACATACCTTCATCTAAATATTTGACTTTGTTTGAAAATGTTGAAAGCAAACATCCATGATGTGAATATACTTTAATCCATATTGTGATAAGACCGTCATAGTATATAGAAATATAGTCATGTTTGTTAACATTGTTAGCATCAACAAATGATTGCCAACCATCACCAAACGTATAAGCTAGTGTGTTCAAAACTTTTAGTTTAATATCCCAAAAATCTCCATTCGGCTTCTGTAGATATACAGATTCTGGAAACTTTCCACCATGAATATCGGTCCAAATTTGAGGTATTATCTGTATGTATAAATAATATTAGTAAATACACATTAAAAAAATATGAAAATTTAAATACAAACTCCAAAAAATCATACCAAGTCATTATGGAATATTTGGAAATAATCAGAAATAAAATAATTCCGTCGCAGCTCTCCTGCAAAATATTTTTATTTATTATTAAAAAAATATATTATTTTTAAATTAGTGGAAAATATTACCATGTCTAATATACTCACCATATACATTAAAAGGTTCTAATACAAGATTAGGATACCATTTCGATGGTAAACTTTAATATAAATCTGACACAAATTATATTCTGCAAATGTTACGTAATCACCAACACGTAAATTGTAATATTCTTCAATTTCCTCCCATCTATCAGTAAAGTACCAAAAACTTCTAATGATAGCTGTTTTTACTTTCCACATCTTGCCACTCTGATTAATAAATGTATACCTTGAATTTAATGGGATTTCCCTTGATGAAATAATATAATCATGTATCCACTGGAAAATGAAATAAACAAGCATAACAATCAATAGAAATAATAATTATATAATCAAAATAATTAATTGCTCAAAAATGAAAAACATACAAATTTATGTTACAGTTCAATGGAATTGTTGGGCACGTATTGAACGAAAAAATCAAATGACTCTTTTGAGTAGTAATGTTCCTTGTACAACTTCAATTCATCATATTGCATAGATAAATCTTCAACTGTATCAAAAAAGATATCATTAGTTTTATAAAAAAGACTAAGATGATTTATTTATATCGTATAAAAAAGACTAAGATGATTTATTTATAAAATTTTAAACTTACGTGTGAGAAACTTTCTATCATCCTTAAAATCACCTCGAAGACGACATAAATCCTCAAATATTATATCATCAGAAAATAAATTCATAATTTCAAATTTGTGTATATGTTTTATACAACTTGAAAGTAAAAATTCTAACAAAAATAAAGTCACTAAGAATGAGAATGTATTGTGTGAGAATGAAAATTTTGGATGGTAAAGCTCACTTTAAATAGGAATGACAAATCCATTAGTAGCCTTGAATGTAGCCCCTCATTAAATGGGTATTTAATTAAATAAAGATAAAAAATAAAATAAGTAATTGATGCAAAAAAAAATTGAAGATCAAGATTAATTAACTAAAAGAATATGAATGTTTTGCTTGATAATAGAAATATTGGATGGTGGAACTTCACTTTAATTAGGAGTGACAATAAAATTAGTGGCCTTGAATTCAACTGTACATTTTTATAAAATTTCAAACAAAATGAAAAATGCAAAATTTCCTTATAAAATGACAAAGAAAATCATAGGTTTAATATTATGAGCACCAACGTATAACACCAATTGGCGTACAATCAAAATGACAGTGAATATCATTATGTTTTAAAAGTATTGTTCAATAATATAAAGAGAATTTCAAAACAATTTTAGTCTCAGTGTTTCAAAATGGTCCTTTTTTGGCACTTTTGATCCCATCCGTTAATTTATGGACAAAAACCGTTAGTTTTAAAATTGAATTAAATATTTAATCTAAAAAATTCTAAAATTATAAATTAATAAAAAAAAATATATATAAAAAAATATCATCCAAATAATAATTTATATGATATAATAAAATTAATAATATAGATTATAGATAAAAATTGGATGTAAATTAAAAATATTTAAAAAATTCGAACTAAATAGTTTTTTTGTAAAATCTAAAAAAATATACAGGATTTGGATTAACCTAATTTGAAAATACAAAATAATTTTTTCATATCAACTAAAAGCCAAAAAATAACCTTATTCCAGACATTACACCACCTCAACCAGAAGCCACCACATAACTCAACATGGCAACTATCACCGTTTCCGAATTCGACAAAGAAATCTGATTCCAGTCCCGAAATTTATGCAATACACAATAAAAATAAACCATATAAATAAAATCACAATTAGTCTGATGTGGGAAATTCAAACACAATGAAAAATGCAAAATCTCCTTATAAAATGACAAAGAAAATCATAGGTTCGAGATTATGAGCACCAAAGTATAACACAATAAAAAATCATATTATTGAAAATTTTCTAATATGATTTATAAAACAAATAATTTAGGCGATAAACAATCAAGATAAAACATGTAAATAAAACCACATATAATCTGATGAAGAAAATTCAAACATAATGGAAAATGCAAAATCTCCTTATAAAATGACAAAAAAATTACAGGTTCACCACCATGCTCTTCTCCAACTATTTGTTTCCAAAACTTCACTTTATTTAATTCGGTTAAACCAACACTTGTAGCAACCTTTTTCCAATCACCTTTTAGGCATCGATACGACCTGTGATTATTAGTTGATGTTCATACTGGACAATGTGAGATTCTCCGGTGACAAAATTCTTCAATGCAACATTACAACCAACTGTTCCAAATAATTGATCCGCAGACTTTGGAAGATACTGCAGACACATTTTTTTAAAAATATATATGCAATATATATACATGATGTCAAAATTAAAATAATATATAATAAAAATTAGACATAATACGATTCATACCAGGCGCCTATTGAATTCAAAATGATTGCAATCAACAGTAAGCTCACATGATTCATCCATAACAACATTCGATAAGTTTGGTCCAATACCTGTGAAACATATATTAGTAAAAACATAACAAATAAAATTTTATAAATATTTAATACAAATAAGAGAAAACATTAAAATATTTACCTTCATTATCTAAATCAACCAATGTATGAACATCACCTTTGTCATCCAAGGAATTAGCTTGAGGAACCTCGGGAGCTTGAAGTCCTAACTCAGCATACAATACATCCAAAGATGCACGAGTTTGAATTCCGAGTTTCTTGAAGTTCAATCCATAACCATCTAAATAATATTTTGGAGCAAAATTTAAAATAATTAATCAAAAATAAAAATACGACTTATAATTAATTATAAGTATATAATACCTTCGTAAGAATCTACACCATTTTTAAAAGCTTCTTACTGTGATTATGATGAACCTTTGGTCCTCCTAATATAGAAATTGCAAATTCCAACTCTATAATTTTAGAGGAAATTAATACTGCAAAGAAAAGAAAGGAGAGTTTTCAGTATTAATGTGTGAAATTGTGATGGGCTAGACGCAATATATATACGTACGATTAATTTAATGGGTGGATGATCAATTCTATAAGTTAACCAATTAATTGCTGGATATAAGGACAAATTAATGGGTCAAATGAGCTATATATGGATAATGGTTTAACAATGCATTAAGGAATTTAATTTTAAAATAATAGATGGACGATCAAATTAATGGGTGGATGATCAAATCTATAATTAACAAAATAATTGCTTAGATAGGGAAAAATTAATTGGTCGAATTAATTGGTCAAATTTAATTAAGGAATTACACCATGCACTTTCTCATCACCTTCGTCAGATTTGATATTCAAATTAATGGGTGGATGATCAATACTATAATTAACAAATTAATAGCTTAGATAGGGAATAATTAATGGATGAATTAATGGGTCAAATTTTTAATTAAGGAATTACACCATTCTCATTGTTTGTTTGCATGGGCCCACATCCGAAAAATTAATTAAGGAATTAAAGAAGAAAAAAACATAATATAGTACAAAATTAATGTAGAAAATTAAAATAAAATTGATGGCTGAGATTGATCAAGAGAAGAGATCTAACGGTCGGAAAAAAAAGGCGGGAAACCAGAAAAGAAAAATTGTAGTTGTATTATATAGTTATAGATATAAAGGTAAACATATAACTTAGAAAAAAATCTTATATGCTTAATATATATAATGTTTATTGTCTCAATAAATTAATTTTATCCAATTGAGAATTAAATACAACCCTATATCAAGTATATTATATCAATAAAAGATAAAAAATTGGAGAACTAATTATTGAATAAAACACTATTGCATGAAATAAAATTCCAATCTGCAAATAACATGGTCATGAAATGCAAAAATACATATGTCTTCAAATGCATTGTTTCTTTTCTCGCTGCTTTATCTTTTTTCTCTCAATCATTTTGAAATACATTCGAACTTTCATCATTAAAATTAAATATATAATATAATAATACAGATAAAGTTAAACAATATTAAAATATGTTAGGAAATCACGTGACTTAATAATTAAGTTCATATATTTAAAAGAAATTAATTAAAAAACTACTGACCATGAAAATGCCTATAATAAGAGCTGCAAACATCAATATTTTGGCCTGTAAAAAAAAATAAAAAAATAATAACATCAATATTTTGGCTTTGAGCCATTCGTGGATTAGTACATCTCTCATTGGATCAGAACACCCCCTCCTAAAAATACATTTTTGCCCTTCTATAAAAAAAATATTTTTTCTCAGTTGTGCTGCCATTACCCCTTTCCCCTCCCCTTGACCCCGTCTGCAAAACCTTTCCCTTCCGCTCCGCCGCCTTTTGTCGTTTTTCAACCTTCGACGCGAATTTATTAAGTTTGTTGTCTTGCCTTTTTTCCTCCCTTCTTCTTCTCTCTTTTTTATTTCTCGTTCCCAACAAATGAATTATGGATTTACTGTTGTTATGGATCATGCATGTATTCCATACTACATGATAGATCATATACTTTTTTTTATCTTATTTGCATTTTAAATTCTTACAATTGTATTTAGATTTTTTAAGATTCATCCAACTATATTAATTGCAGGTTTGAGAAAATGAGGGTACATAATTCTACTAAAAAAGAGGGTTTGAAGCAATGAGTTGCACAAAAACATAAGTAACAAACAACAACTCCACTTTTGTAAGGTAAGCAGACTATAATATACACAAATATTTAAGGGCTAGACTATAATATCTTAAAGAAAATATAACATATTACTTACTCGTTAAATAGTAGAATATATTCTTGTAATTGTGTGTCATTACTATTCCATACATAATTTACCTTATTATCCTGAAAATGAAAGAAACAGAGAGTTTCAGTAGGTGAAACATTTACAAAGCAGCAAAATGTGCAACATACAATTTTTTAATTTAGGGAAGAAGATTTCAACACATCAACCTCATGCCATGTTTGAACCTTCATTCTCATTTTAACAAAAATAAGAAGAATTACAATTTGAGATAGTTTGTGTGATAGGTTTTTGTTGGGTAGGTTGAATTTTTATTGCTATTTCCAGAACAAAGTTTCATTTTCTCTTCTGATGCTCTACTAATGTTTTCATATCATGTTACACAAGTCCTAGCTTAGAAGCTGAAACATGAGCAGGATATAGTTTTTCATGTTTAAAACTATTAGCAGTTGGTTCACAAGACAATAGTTTTAGCAGATAAAAAATTGAGTGTTTTAGAGCTATTATATTATTGAAACTTAGATATCTACTTTTCATTGTACCTATATAATTCTGACTACTTTGAGCAAATCTTTCATTTTTGAAAGCAGGTTCCATATATGATGTGGTTGGTTCGTTCCTCAAGACCCAGTCACTTTGGAAGACTCTATTCCCTTTGAAAAACTTGAAGTGAAACAGTTCCTGCATTTTTTTGGAAGAAATAGATATAATGCAATATGGAATGTATAATCAAGACATGAAAAATGAACTTTTAATCAAGGCATTGAAACCTAATGAAGCCTAAATTAGAAAGCCAACCTTCAACCCATTGTGACTGGGAAAACAGATACTTGAATTGCAGGAAGTAAGATCCAGTTTTTATAGAAACCCAAATGAAAATGAACAGTCAATTGTATTTGGGTTTAAAATTTAAATTTGAATAGTGGCGGGTTTATGGTACAGGCCAAATTCTGACTGCAGCTGTATTGCATTTAATGTATTCTGACTGTAGTTGTAATTGTTGGGCTTTATGCATGCTTTTCATCGAATTAATAGAAATATTGTAAAATATATTTGCAGTTCTGATACTTGCCGACAAAATAAACATCACTTTTACAGAATTGGTACTGTTCAAGCTGAAATGAGCGTGTGCAGTGCACGGCTGCCCAGAAAAGCGCGTTACTGTTCACGCTCGCAGTAAATGCTCCTCCATTTGGACAACTACTACTGCTTTTATATATTTATAAATGGTTAACGTTTCTGCGTTTTTTTTAAAAAAAAATCGATAGTGTGTTTCTTTCTGAAAAATAAGGTTCGTTCTTTTTCTTTTTGACTTAATTGCAAATAAAATCACTATCTTTTTATAAATTGCAATTTAATTTAAATATTCTTTTTTATAATTTTAACTTTGGGCAGTTTGCTCCCTTGCCCGAAAGGTGATGTGTACAAATATATACACAATTATCATTGTTGTGTACTAAAATATCGAGTTTAAGAATTTGAATGTGGCTATCGATTCTAGTAACACAAACAAGTAATTAATCGTAAATAATTGAACACAAAGATTGCGGGAAGAACTCTTGAGTTCTTCCCTTAAATTTGGTTGGGAGAATGAGTCCCTTTACAATAGGGGTGTGGTCCTCTATTTATAGAGGACCAACCCTGAAAGCTAAAAAACAGTAAATACATCTTGACCCTTTATTTTAGAGTTTTATTACAATCGTTGATCTAAACAGTAACATTAAATCTATATTACATTAAAGTTGATGTTGACTCTTGGTTTTGCCGAATTATCTTCTCGGGCTGTGCTTGTCGGCTTTGCTCGTGGAGCGACTTCAGGGGAGGTCGCCCGTGGAGCGATCTCAGGGGAGGTCGCCTGCTCAGGCAGTCTTTATTTTTCTCTTTCCGACCTTGCCTATGGGTCGTCCTCGAGGGAGGTCGCTCGTTACGGTGAGGTTGGTCCTCTGTCGGGTCGGGACGACCCGGGCCTAGGTGGGCCCTGCTGACGTGTCGGATACGGGCACATATCCAGTTTTATTTGTGCTACAGCAATCATCTTAGTGAGTATCCACATCAATAAATAATTATAAACCTAATAAATAATAGTTTAAAACAAATTATGTATTGTAAATACTATAAATAAATTTAAAATAAATTTAAATATATTAAGATATTAAAATTAAAATAAATAAAAATCAAAATCTAACTTTTTTTTAATAAAATCAAAATTAGAAACGAACACAAAAAAATAATATTCAAAATCACAATCATGTTTCTGGCAACGGTGAGCGGTGGGGTGGGGCAGCGGTGGAGGCTGAGGTTGATGATGAAGGGATTTTGGTGTAATTGAATTTTGAATTTTTTTTGCAGAATTAATTTTTTTTTCTCAAGGATGAAGATGTGAAGAAGATGAACATTTAATTTTTTATTTTGCATTTTAATTATTTTATTTTATTTTATTTTTTAATTTATTTTTAAAAGTGTTGTTCTAAATTTTTTATTATTATATCTATTTTTTTAAGTTTTTTAACTTTTAATACTTTAAAAAAATATAACGTATAATTTTATGTTTAGATTATTTTAAATTTATTTATAGTATATATAATTATTATTTTTTAAATTTTGATTTATTATGTTAATAAGTATTTATTGACGTGGATGTTTACTGTGCTGATTATGGTGGATTTTTTTTGTGCACATCAACTTTCGGGCAAGGGGGCAAACTGTCCAAAGTTGAAACTGCAAAATAAAGTAAAAGTGATGATTTATTTGCCAAAATTCAAAAGTTTAGATTAGATTGCAATTGTGAAAAATGATGATTTTATTTGCAATTAATATTTTCTTTTTTTTGAAACATTTCGTGATAAATCAAACTTTTTTTTTTTTTTTTTTTTTTTTGCATTTAAATCAAATTGTTCACATCTCAGCGTTTTTTTTTTTTTTTAAATCCGTAGTTTGTTTCTAAGTGAAAAATAAGGTTCGTGATCAAACATTTTACTGCTAATCTGTCGAGATTAAAGAGATGGAAAGAGATTGAGAGAATATTGTATATAGATATGGTGGGAGAAAATAAGATTTTTTGAGAATTATTTGATAATTCTAGTAAAGGTAATATAATTAAAAAATATTATTTTTATATTACACGTGTTAAAATTTAATTGGTGTTACATGATATATTATATCATTGTGTTACAGAAATCTCGTTCGACTTATGGAGTATTTGTAAATAATTGTGCATTTTTAAAAGTGATTAAAATTAATTTTAATGGTAAAACTGGAAGTCATATTGTTGAAAACGGACTAGTCTAATCAATCCTTTAGTAGTTAGATTATTTGCAAAATAAATTAAATTTTAATAACCGTATATCCCTATTTTATTTAAAATTAAATAAATTTAAAAAAGTGATACACGCATCTAATTTTTTCGATAATTTGATCATGATTTATGTGAAAATTAAAAATAATTATTTTACCACCACTATCGTCCTACACCACCGTTCGATATTTTGAAGTAGAACGCAAATATGGTGTGTTCTTTTCAAATTTTAGTCATTTATAATTTTTTAACTTAACTTTTTGTAAGTTGTTCCTTATTTCGGCAAAATATTGTCAAAATTGTGTAAATATCTCGGAATCAATTTATCAGTATTTGATATATTTTTCGGTATCTTTTTGTGAAATTTCATAATCGAAAAAGTTTATTGAGAAGAGTATAATGACTGGTTAATGAAAATATATCGACTAATAATATCTTAAAAGATAAAAAATTGTGTGAACTCTGACTCTATTTTTTAGTATCACTTTTATGCGTACAATTATCGCTATTATACATAAAATTTTTAATGTTTATAAAATATTTTATATTTTTATTCATAATAGTAATAATTTTTTTAAACATAATAATGATAAAATTCATGTATATTTCGAGCTAGTGGTGTTACTCTATTATAAAAGTCGGTGGGGTGAATTAATTCGGGGTCTGTCTAGTATCTACCAACATTGGGAGTGTATATAACCGGACAGTTTAGTTTGGGCTTCTTTATGAAGATTAGGCCCACCTTGGTGATTGGTTTTGGTAGGCTTTATGCATCTAATTTGTGTTGGACTGTTGGGTCCCCGAAAGCACTTTTTTTTTTCTTCCTGTTATCTTCTTTTTTTAATCTGGGACCGAGTGGGTGTATGCATTAGGGTTCAAATTGATAGAAGAAGGGTAATATTGTATTTTCAGACGCATAATAAAATAACAAAAATATTTAAGGTGTGTATCTCCTAAAGTTGGGGGTGTTAATAACCGGACCCCCTTTTGTGTTCCAAAGTTGGGCCTTTTAGTTTTGGTGGCCGTCTTTACGTTTTGGTTCAGCCTCCAAAATCAATAGAAACTCAAACACCAATTTGCTGCCGCCGTAGCTCACAGCCTCAAACGCAGCTGTTCTGTATATTGCGTCGCAGCAGGTATTTTTGTTCTAATATCAGAAAATTCAGTTCGCAACTGTTTTTTCTTTTTTAAATATCAGTATTTAGTGGCCTGTGCGTCGTTTCAGTTAAATTTCAGTATATTGCTTGCTCATAAGTCGCAACAGATATTTTTGTTTTAATATCAGTATATTAGAGGCTTATTTCAGTTAATTCTTTAATCATCCGAGGCATGTGCGCTGTAGGATTTGGGATTCTGCTTGCTGTTTTCTTTTAATTTATGTTTAAATTCTTCTTGGATTTTTTGTGTGTTTTCATGTAATTTTGCAAATTTGCAATGTTATTTTGTGTGCTTATATGTAAAACCACCAGCCTTGAATTATTATATAAATAACGTTTGGTGATAAGATGAGTTTTCTATGAAGAAAAAATGTTTTGCATTGTATGATGATTTTTTTGTAGGATAATTTCTGATCAATAATACGTTTGAAAAATAAATATTAAATGTTTAATAAAAAGCCCGTGGGTTGGGTTTGAGTAGTTTCCAGTCCACCCCCGCCTAGTTCCACCAAATGGTGGGCTAAGGTGGATTGTGGCTTGGCCCGCCGGGCCAGTTTGTTATGACAGCTCTATAGATATATATTCGGAGGAATTGACGAAACAGAAGTGTCATTAGTTCTTGTGTAATGAAATAGCATGTTTTTGCAACAAACCTTGTGGTTTGAGATGAGAAATGGAAGGTTTTGGTGATTTTGAGTATACGAGCGTGCAAATCTACATGAATTGAGGCGAATTATTTAATTATTTGATCCGCTGTAGTGAACGAATTATTTAAACTAAATTGTATTCTAGAATTTTCCACTACATCTTGCTTAAAATTATGATTATTATGACTGTGAATTTAATCAATTTATTTTCTAGAAATGAATGCACTGTCTCCCGACCACAACGAGGATAATGGCGAAGAGACTTTTATAGATGAAAGTGATATCATTAATGAGTACGATATTGATGAAGAAGGTTTGTATGTAGTAGCAATGTAGTTTCTGCAGCAGACGTTGTAGCTTGTGAGTAAATTTAAGCTGAATTTTCTGTGGCTGCTAAGATTATTTTGTCCTGATCATTGAGTGGATAAGATCAAGTTTTTTTTCCTAATTGTTTATGTAGTGATTCATTAGACGAACACTGGCTGTTTGAATAGCGGTATCAAAACTAGTGTTCTGATAGGTAATTTGGTTCAAAGTGTTCCACTTCTTACTGATATTCATGTTATTCAGAGTATTTCACACACTCTACTTATTCAGTTAGAAAATAGAAACATTATGCTTCTAATTGATGTGCACGTTGTTCAGAATATTCTCCTTATAGTATCGTAAAGAGTTTTGCACCTTTTTTCTTTAACTATTAGTTGTTATTCGTGCTTCCTTAAGTTTTTGTGCTGATTGACCTGGTTGTGGTTTCAGAACTCCCAGATGCAGATGAGGAAGGTGGCTCTGATGGAGAAGAAGAATTTGGTGCGTTCAATCTAATACAATCCTAATTTCCATATGTGTACATTATATAAATAAGGTATGAATGATAAGTATATCACCAACAGTCTAATTGTATTACTTCTAATTCTTGATTAGTGAAGCAAAGTAAAAATTGAAGAATAAAAGCATGGGGGTTATTGACCATTTCTCCATGTGACTCCATGTGACAATATTTTTAAGCTACTCCAAAGTTCACATTCTAATTTTCAAGATAGATATCTCGGTTTCAATGTATTTTCAGTGAATTGTTTTATTTTTCTTGATATCTTGTATATCATGTGAAGGCATGTGGAAATTTGCAATATGTGAGTGAATTCTGTATTATACTCCAAGAGTTTGTTTCCTCATAAAATGAAATTTATACTATTATATATTATACATCCCTTGAAAACTCCTCTTATAAGTAGCTGAGATTTGACTAATTTGCAAATTCTATGATTATGACTTGCTTCCTCTATTGATTTTACGTTGCTATGGTTGATGTGTGTTGAAGATTTATTCTCCTAGAGGCAGAAGTGCAATGAAAACAAAATCCATTATGGTTGTCTTACCCTGTTATACTTTGATGGTTGCAGATGGGCCTGATGATTCAGTACACATATTCACTGGTCATACAGGTGAGGCGTGCTATTCCCATTTCATATCTTATAAATATTTAGAGCCCGTTTGGCTAAGGTTATTTTGAACATCTTATATGCTCTAACATCTTATAAGTTGTTTCAAGAGCTTATAAGATAGTATAATTTTAAGTAACTTTGTTAATGCGTTGCCTAATAAAATATATAAGTTCTCTGATAATTTGAGAAAAATATAGTATATTTTTTAATTTTAATATAAAATAATTATATTTTTATTTGTTATGTTGAGATGGGGGGTGGGTGGGGGCGTTGGGGTGGGTAGCTTAATAGATTTTAGAAAAATAAGTTGGGGTATTGGTACTTTTTTTTTTTTGGAGCTTATAAGTTGTAAAGAGCTTATTTTAAAATCTTATAAGCTTTTAAACATCTTTTTTTACCAAACACTTTTAGAACATATAAGCTACTAAGCAGCTTATAAGCTGTTTTTATTTTTTAAGAGCTTATAAGCTCAGCCAAATGGGCTCTTAGAAATATGCCTTTTATTTACATGGATTACTCTTGGTTGAAAGGAATGCCCTTCCTGACATGTTGTGATATAATATAATATTAGAACTTAAATAATGTAAATCTGATAGGAGTCACACCTATTGCAGGAAGAATATTTTACTAAGCTTAGATGTCATGTCCCTTTTGCCGTTGCCTTACCTGGTCATGCGTGTTTATCGCTCCGTAGATTTGGTCTCATGCTTAAATGTTGGTTTTTCTGTATCTAGGTGAACTATACGTTGTTGTCTGTAGTCCAACAGATCCGACACTTGTGGCCACTGGAGGTGGAGATGATAAAGGGTTCCTATGGAAGATTGGCCAGGGAGACTTGGCCTTTGAGTTGCAAGGTATTATATTGGCCTTCTTGTTCAACAGTTTCTAAAATGCAAAATAATGAAAATTATAACTGTTTATTGTTGAAATCATTAAATGTGTCTGTACTTCCCAACAACCCAACTTTTTGCATGTCTTCACTTGTCCTGAATCTTTTTTGGAGTGCAGAGCGCAATAATTCTACTCTAGGATTGTCTAACTTTACACCTGAGAGTAGAGTATCAATGCATAGCCTTGATTCCTGTAATTTATTATGCATGAAGTGAGATTTGCTATTTCGAGGGATGTCTCTCTAACGATGCTTTAGTTACATGTTAGGCAGTGTATAGAATTATAGCATTGTTGTCGATATAGTACTTACAACAATGACAATGATGGGAGTATAAGTGGCATAATCATCTTCACATAATGTTTCACTTCATCCACGTGCAGGTCACCAGGATTCTGTATCTAGTTTATCCTTTAGCGCGGATGGGCAGTTGGTTGCATCTGGAAGCTTGGATGGGGTTGTCAAAATATGGGACATAGCTAAAGGAGAACTGAAATGCACCCTCGAAGGCCCTGCTGGAGGCATTGAGGTAATATTGTGAAGTTATGCTGGTGAATCATCTTAGGTTTTATTCAATCTAAATAGTAATTGTTCAGTGGCTCAGGTGGCATCCGAGAGGGCACCTGATCATGGCTGGTTCAGAGGATTCCTCTGTTTGGTTGTGGAACGCGGACATGGGTGCTTTCCTCCAAACATTCCAAGGCCATGGTGGTAGTGTAACCTGCGGTGATTTTACCCCCGATGGTATTTACTTTCTATCACGAGAAATATGGCTTTCCTGTTACAATAATTCTACATATTGGCTGAACCACTTTCTATTATTTTTACCTTTTGAAGGTAAAACAATTTGTAGTGGTTCCGATGATGCAACTATGAAAATTTGGGACCCTAGAACTGCAGCAGCTATACATATGGTTAGAGGTATGCTATTATATTCTTCTTTGCACATTTGTATCATAATTTGATTTGATTCCCTAGAAGTTGAAGCTGCCTATCTGTTAGTGTAATGACGGCACTTTTGATGAACTGCCTTCTGTGTAATCTTGTAAGAATTATGTTCCATTGGATAGTTTTAAATAAAATAATTGAATGGTGTGAAGATGTACACAAACTACTAGAACATGATGATACTATGAATAGCTCTCCTAAAACTTGGACCAACTGTGAACACATCAACTTGGGCATTTTCTGGCACTTTAATGTTTAATTTAAATCTGAATCCAGTTTTTTATGCTTAGTGTATGATGTGCTGGAGATTTCTGTATCTTGTGTTACTTCTGTTGCACTAAACTTTATATGCATTTCAATCCTCTTTCATGCATTTAGATAGCTGAACGTATGCTCGTTATAGTGATATATTTATGCTTTAAAAGCATACATAAGAGAATGAGGAACCACAGATTGGGGAAAGAAATAATAATATTTGGCATGAGCTCAGCCCATAGGAGAGATTAAGATGTCAATATCACTTTTGCAACATTATTAACTTTTATGATTTTTTGGCTCAGTTTGTTATATTTTTGTTATTAAGGTGAGTTGGATTTGTTTTGGTGATTTGCACTACTAAATACTGATGAGGTTTGAATTTATATTGCAAGGTCACCCTTATCATACTGAAGGACTCACGTGCATGACAATCACCTCGGACTCTACTCTTGTGCTTACTGGGTCAAGTAATGGTTCTGTCCATGTTGTTAACATATCAACTGGAAAGGTACTTTTTTCTTGCTTTGTTCTTCATTATTCTCTTTACTCGGTGGTTGCAGATTTTTTCGTTGCAAACAAGTGAACTCATGATTTCCCAATTCACAGGTTGTTAGTTCTTTAAACGTTCATACAGATTCTGTAGAGTGTGCGGCTTTTGAAGCAAGGTAGATAATGTGAATCTCTGTCAAGATAATTTATTGGGATATTCTTTTTAAAAATAGAATATCCGTTTCTTTCATGATTGCTAGAGCCCTATTGATTTGATTTTTTATCTTGTAGCTCTCGACGGGATAGTTGGAGGGCTGCAACAGGAGGCATGGATAAGAAGCTTATAATCTGGGATCAGCATTCATCACCTCGTTGCATATGTGACCATGAGGTTTGCTGGATTTCCTGTTATCAGAATTTTATTGATATAGTTAATAATAATGTTTGTCACGGAAAAGCTGATGATGCTTCTTAACCTGGTAATATAATATATCTCCCAATTGTCTACTTTTGTTTCGATATGTCCCTAAACTATTTTTGTTTTTAAAAGCTCAATAGTTAAAGAGCTTTTTGAAACAAAAATTAAAGGACCTAACAGAACAATTGAGTGACAAGTTTGATATGTATAATCAAGTAATTAACATAGATACTTGAGATTCTTTTTGACCTCAAATTAGATATTATCGACACCGAGTCGCCATTCTGATGATCCTTCTGTTATATTTAAGTTCTGGAAGTATTAATTTGCGTATTTCAAATGTTTTCTGCAGGAGGGTGTCTCGTGTTTGCTTTGGCTTGCCGGTTCTAGATACATAGCCACAGGCTGTATTGATGGGAAAGTACGGATATGGGACAGTCTATCGGGCGATTGTGTTAAATTACTTAGTGGACACTCCTCCGCCATTCAATCTATTGCTGTATCATCGTCTGGAGAGTTCCTGGTATCCGTTTCAATTGATGGGACGGCCCGGGCATTCGAGATTGGTGAATTCAAAAGGGCTTGACCACATTTTGATGATCACTTTGTAAATTTTCTCCAATCGTGTACCTGGTTTTTCTTTGGTGTTCCTCTCTGTGTTTTGATAGATGAATGTGTGCTATGATTTTGGTTTGTATTTTCGACTGATTTGATATAGTGAACCCCATTATTATGAGATTCTGATTTTGCAAGTTTTTGTCACATTTGTGAGAAATTATAGAACCTCGTAGCCTCGTAGGAAGGAACTTAAATTTTATTTATTCGTACTAATTAAGTCTTTGTCTGCTCAATTCATATCGTGAGTGTCCAATTTTAAGCGAAGTTTATTGCAAATAGTACTATTAATTATTATCAAGCCATAGATGTGAAGTTATATCTTATTCTGAAATAAACTGTTTTTGCCCATGATCTCTGTAAAATTTGTTCATAGTATGAAACTGATATCATTATACTTATAAATGGATACCCATTATTTTTATAACTTAATGCCAATTGCGTTTTATAATATGATCTTAATTTATAAGTAATGATATTAATTGATAAATATAGTAGTATTAGTTTATAACAGTAATGATATAGATTTTTTACTATAGATAAAGTTTACCGGAGATAGATTTGCTCTTAAATGATAACTACCGTGATTGTTGAAAATAAATTGCTCGTTTTTGGGAAAATGTAAAAATCAATTAAAATGTTAAAACTTGGACGACTGAGATCTAGTTATCCTCTGTAAGAGTCAACGGTCGGAAACAAAATTGAAATTATAATAAGTAATTATTGGATATATAGGTAAGGACAAAAATTTATATGAGACGAGGTAAAACTTAACAAAAATTAACACCCACCTCATCTCAAATTGTTAAAACGTCAGTACTCAAATTATATCATGTCTCATCGTGAAACTGTCTTATAGAAGTGTCTTATTGGTAAGATATTGGGATTGCAACCACTGTTCTGAGAATTTCCTAGCCAATAATTGCAAGAGAATTTCCTAGGCGGCGCCCAGGCATGAAAACGCACAGATGCACCGATTTTGTAAAAATCGTACAAAATCGTCACGGCCAACCGGCGTCTAGGCGCGATTTCTGCATCCATAGATTTTTATAGTCTCCAATTCTTAAAAATCGATTTTTAAAAATCACTTAAAGTCCAAAGTAAATATAGCCTAATAGATTATACCGTTTATAATAAGAATTGATCTTATTGTATTTAGATCAGAGACGGTAGAATTTATTTATTTTACTTAGCAGTTCGAATTCTTTTTACAATTTTCACATTCCAATTTGTATTTCACAAAATTAATGATCGACACATTTATGCAATTATTAAAAACAATCGTCAAATACATTTTAATTAAATACAGATTCTAAAAAATTGAAATAATTTTGATTAAATTGTCTATGCCTTATTCAAAATTGTCTTTCTAAAGAAAGAGTTAGTGCCAAAAAATTAGGTTGAATATTTAAGTTGAAGAAAGAAAGATGGGAAGGATTGGATCGTTTTCTTAGCTAAAAGCCGACCGAAAGAATCTGATCTTAAAGCATCATAAATTTCTTGGCAGTTATGTCAGAAAGTGAGAGACCTTAAATGTCCAACTATAGTTAAATAGGAGAAAATTTAAATTGAAATAATATGTAAACAATAAATCAAGAATAAGTCTAATGTGCATTAAGTATATTGTGTCATTTAAGTACATATTTAAAATGTGCAATTTTTTTTTTTTTTTACGTTTAACTTATTTTTTATATTGGTAGGTTCAAATGGTTGCCTTTTTTAATTTAGGAGCAGATCTTGGCTGAATTATTCGTTCATAAAAGGAGAAATTTTAATTGATGTAGTTGTTTAATTTTATCCTTATTGATGATACTCGAATTCGAAAGATATTATATTTCAAATAACTTTTTTACTTAAAAAAATATATTCTCTCGCTTTATTTTAGATTGTCAATTCACCGCTGACTCGTGTTTTAGCGAGCGAATTGTTTATTAATATATTAAATGATAAAGTGACTTTTAAGCAATGATTTCATAACCGGTTTGAACCGGCCGGCAAACCGGTCAAAAAACACCCTAATAACCGCTTTTCAGGTTGAACCGGTCAAAACCGGTTCAACGGGCGAACCGCCTAACTGGAAAAAACCGGTTTTCACCTTTTAAAAAAAAAATAAAAATTTAAATTACTTTCTCTCACATTTTCCAACACTTTTGATGTGGGATAAATGTATGAGGTGGGATAACCCTTTTATAATATTTCTTCTCACATTTTCTTCCAACACTTTCGATGTGAGATAAATGTATGAGGTGGGATAATATGAACCAAGGTCCACTTTCACCCCTTTTATAATATTTCCTCTCACATTTTCTTCCAACACTTTCGATGTGGGATAAATGTATGAGGTGAGAATAATATGAACCAAGGTCCAACTTCACCCCTTTTATAATACTTCCTCTCACATTTTTTCCCAACACTTTCGATGTGGGATAAATGTATGAGGTGGGATAAAATGAACCAAGGTCCACATTCACCCCTTTTAAATACTTCATCTTACATTTTTCTCCAACACTTTCGATGTGGGATAAATGTATGAAGTTGGATAAATATATGAATCAAGTTCCACCTTCACCCCCTTTTATAATACTTTATCTCACATTTTCCTCCAACACTTTCGATGTGGGACAAATATATGAGGTGAAATACACTTTTCCCCTTTTATATTGTTTTCTCTCACATTTTCTTTTAACATTTTCGATGTGGGACAAAATTATGAGATTTTATTTTCTCTTACATTTTCTTTTAATATGTACTTGATGTGTGATAAAAATATAAGGTTCACTTTTCCCTTTTAAGTTACTTTCTCTCATATTATTGTGTTGTTTTTTATTATGACCATGACTCAATTGTGTTTTCTTAGATATGAAAAGTTATAAGATATATATTTAAATTTTTATAGGTGTATATTTATTTTATTTTTTAACTAAATATAAGAAATATTGAAAAAAATTAGGCAGAAATCATTTCAACGGTTGAACCGCCGGTTGAACCGGTCCGACCGGTTGAACCATTGACCGGTGGACTGTCCGGTTCGATCACCGGTTCGGTTATGAAAACATTGCTTTTAAGGAAGTGTATAATAGATGAGGGGTAAGACTATCACACCCCATCTTAAAAATCTCTTTATCATTTTAAATGTTAATAAACAACTCGCTCGCTAAAATACGAGTCAAACAGTGAATGAGTAATCTAAATCAGAATGAAGTGAGTATTATTTATTTATTAAGTTAGTATATTGTGCAAATTTTTACAATGCAAAACACATTAAAATTGACCAATTAAAAATAAAATTCGTGAAGCAACTTGAGACTTGGAGTGTGGTTTGATTTGCATTATAAACACACTCAAATTTGTATAAATTTTGTAATATAAAAGTGTTTATGCTCTTTCTTCGTCTTATTAAAAGTATTTCATGAAAGTTGAAACGATATTACACTCATGAAGACTGATTATTCAAGAATATTCTTCAATGTTCCGTGAGACTCCATTATAGGAAGAATGTGGATAAAATATATGCAAACTCAAATAATAAGGTTTAAAACCACACATTGCACTTGAGAATCACTTATTTTTTTTAAAAGTTGGGTCACACCAACTTAAAAAATAAGTGTTTCACATTATATTAATTGGATTTTAAAACACACTCTAAAAGTAGAGGATCACTCATATTTTAAAATAAATCACTTATCACTGAGTAGATTTTCTGTGCAGTATACAGTATAATTTAATTACATTTTTAAAATATGTAATTTATGTATAAGCTCGTTTGCCATTAGAAATATGAAAATTATTCCTCAATTTTCACTATTTATTAATTGATCTAGTTTTCTTTCGGGCCACAGTCTCATTTTCCATTTCATGTGAATTTTGTATACCATTTTTCATGTGGTATGTGTAATACCATTCCAAAAACCCTTTAAATTTCATACCACTTCAATAAAAAAAAAGTGGTGCATTACAATATAATAAATTTTATGTTTTTAAAATGTTCTTAAGTTTCACTGTGCATATAATATTTGAGTGCGTTTCATGTGCACCGTGCACTTATAATACATTTTTAGAAGCGTACAATTATACAAAACAGAAACGTGCAACTATTCCAAATAGAAGCATGCAATTATATTCTCATATTAACAATTGCACTTTTCTGTGTAAATAAGTCACATTTTTTAGTATAACAAGTTGTATGCTTAACTAGGTGGCTTAGCTCACCTGGCCACTGGGCTTCCCATTTAAGTGTGAGACCCAGGTTCGATTCCCTTTTGGAACGAATTTGGAGTTATGAGAGTTATAAGGTGAATTGATGATTTCGTGGTGTATTTGGGTGCACGTTTGCAATATGAGTGCACGGTGCACCCGAGTGCATACAAGACCTAACCATAATATCTAGATCTGATTTTAGTGCCCGCTTGGTTGGGGTAATAGAAAGGGGTAATGATAATTATTTTCAATAATAGTGCTTTGATACACCTGTAATGAAAATCGAAGTAAATAATTGTTTACCTTACTTTTATTACCTAATTTCACTCATGTAATCATTCATTCTATCATTCTAAGATGATATACATTATTGATTTTATATTCAAACAACAACAATGCAATCAATAATCCCTAGTGATTGACTTATCAATAATACTCATTAGTATTAGTCATATCAAAAGAGCCCTTAGACTCTGTGCAAATTCCAAGAAGAGATTTTTCTAATCACTTGAAAAGAATTGATTTAGAGAAGCATCTTAGTATAAATTATTCCAAGAATATTTTAGAACATCTCTCTTGCAAGTGCCTTTCTATATGTATAACTTTTTCCAAGAATATTTTAGAACATCTAATACATCTATATATGTGTGAAATTGTAAATAAAATAGGCCACATCTCCTCTGTTTTATGGGTCCCCATTTATTGACAAATCCATGTCTCTTCTAATGTAAGCTTCTCTCTCTCCACCTTCTCTACAAAGCATGGAGTGACCCCGTATAGATCCACAAACTCCATTTTTCCCTTTCTCTCTCACACACACACGCAGTGAGGCAGCACACCTTTTTCTCCTTTTTCTTTTCGCCTTTGCTTGTTGAAAAATTCTTAGCCTTCTTTCATGGCTTCTTTTCCTCTTTCTCTCTCTAAATGTCGGCTTTCTCTCAGTTTCTTACCTCATTTTTGCTCTCCTTCATAATGGCGTCTCCTCTTTTTCCCTGATTTTTCTTCTTTACTCTGTTTTAACCTTTTTTTCGCTTTTAATGCGAGTGGGTGGGCTGTTGAATTCTGAATGAAAAATGAGCTGTTTTGTGTTGGTGGTGAAATGACTGGTGGTTTGTGTGCTGGGTTTTGAAGCTGCGATTTTAGTTCGTCTTTTGACTCGGGTAATTTCTTCATTCTGTTTTCTTATTTTGTGAGAAGAAAAAGGATTAATTTTAATGGATTTGATCTTTTTCTGTTACGGAATGCGTGACTATGTGTGTTTTTGCGTGTGTCAGTGTGTGTATTTGCGTGAACAAGTTGAGATTTGGCTTGTGAGCTGATGATTCTGATTATTTTCATGATTTGATCTTTTGTATTACTAGAAAATCTATTATTTTTTGTGTGATTTTGGGATAAGGCTCATTTAATACATATGTTGAATAATTCCACACATTTCATGTTCTATCTGCTTGATTTTATGGATTTCTTGCTTTGTTGAAACAGATTAATAGTTGTTCATTGTTTGAATCTCTCTCATCTTGTTACAATTTTATCATCTGTGTTTGGGTTTTTTGGCCTAATGTCAACAAAGGGAATCTAATTTATGTTTTTTTGTTGCTTTCAGAGTTTCTTTATTCTGCTTAGCTGGAAAAAAATGTCGGCTTAATCTTATCAAAAGGAAAAGATATTTGTGGATACTGTTGGGTAATTGATGGATATACATGATTTCCCCAAATATGCTCTGAACATTCTTATATGATCTCCTTTAATACATTGATCATCTAGCTGATTTCGTATGTGATCAAGTGGTTATTTGGAATTTCCATGATGTTCTAGCTGAATCTGTGTATTGCCAATTATTGATCTTCCTAAATTTGATGTATATTGGAGAGAAGAATCTGTGTATTGTTCTAGCTGAATCAAGTGGTTAATTGGTTTCGGAGATTGATTTAGAGATGTAAAAGAGAAGAATTTTGAAGTAATTAATAATCCAGCCAATGTAGTTGGACTTTTCAGGATTTATTGATAGTTAAGATATCCTTTTCGTCTACTGGACAGCATTGAAGGCCTAAGGAACCACCTGTTTGTCATTTAACATTTGAAAACTTGAACAAATAATTTGTGTAAAGATTTTAGTGGAAGTTTTTTACTGTTTTCCATATCATGTTTGGGTTCAACTCTATGGGATTCATCGATTCTCTTATCTTCATTTTAGGTGAGTTGGAGCAAATATGCAGTGCTCTAGCTACGTTCCTGTATATTACCATGCGAGGAGTGTTAATGTAGGTGAAAGGGGCTTTTCGTGGCACCCGTTTGATAGTAATGCTAATTGTGGAGAAGAAAGAGGCTACAAAACTGCTATGCCACCGTATAATATGGACGGGTGCGTAGGTTCTGACAAGGAAGTGCTGAAACAGATAATACAGAATCACGAAGCTACATTTAGAAATCAGGTGTCTATCATCTCACCGTTATAAATGATACTCTTCATTTAGTGTACCATTCACGTCATGTTGCCGTTTTGTTCTTTATGATCTCATTCCTAAAAAGGCAATAGTTGTCCTGTATTGCTAACTCGTGTTTTGGAGATTATGTCAATCTTCTTCTCTGATAGGCTAGAGTATTTTAAAAATCTCCCGCATGTAAAAGTTACTTATTTCATGCTTCTCTCCTAGGTCCAGGAGCTGCATCGATTATACCAAAGGCAAAAGGATTTGATGGATGAAATGAGGGTGAGAGAAATCTTTGGACAGCATTTGTCGTCACAAACACCAGAATTGATTTATTCTTGGACTAATGCCCGCCCTGAATTTTCTCAAACGCCTCCACACTCAACAAGCTGGATTCTTGGAGATCGTTCATGTAATGTTCAAAGACCTTTGTCTTTTGTTGCAGAAAATTCTCAGAATCACACAATGGTACAACCTGATTCTTTCATGAAAAGAAACAGTTATAATGAAATCGAATTTCTGTTACGGAAAGGAAGTGAAAAAAGAATTGTGGATCTTGAACTTCCAGCTCGTACGTGCCATGATGATCAAGCGAAGCAGTTTAAAGAGGGATTTTTTTCTGAATCTCCAAACTTTCAACGGGAAGGCGATTCAGATCTTGGTTCTGTTAAAACAGGGGATTTGTCTAGCTTTGATATAAAGAGCAGGAAAACAAATTGCTTTATAGATCTGAATGAACCCATAGACCTCGAATCGCTGTCTTCAAGCTCCTCTGGTCATTTTGAATGTGTTCCTGTGGAGGCAATACCAGAATCTGTAGCTCCAAAACACTCTAGACTCATGAACTACGATGATAGCTCAGATGGTATAAATTCATCACTGGCTATTGATTTAAATTCTGTGCCTACGAGTTGTTTTTCTGAGACTGTGGAAAACGTCTGGTCTACGTATAAGGGTGCTGAAACGAAGAATGAGAGCTGTGTTGCAAACACTGAAATTGAGATAGACTTGAATACGGGAATGGCAGACGAGAATCCTCCTCCTCTTTCAAGTATCAAACCTGCAGAAGATACCGATTTAGAGGGGCCCGTGAGCCCAGAAAACGAGGAGTGTTCTCCCCCTAGAGGAGAATCCGAGGATATCCAAGTGGACCCACCTATGGAACTCGAGATCATTGCTGCAAAGACTCTAGTTATGATACTTTCTTCCGGAGATGAAGAAAACACAAACCCTGCATCTCTACGTCGGTTTGCTGAAATTGTTTCGTCAATTGGAGACGATCTAGAAAACCAAATTATGGAACTCAACAATGGTACAGCTGATAATGATGAAAGTGAAAATGCTCTAAATTTTCAATCAGGTAGGTCAACAGGTCCATTAAGGAGAAAAGCAAGGAAGAAAGCTTGTGGAAAATCAAGAAAATGTTCCAAGCAATCTATAAGCTCGATTTTGAAGCAGCCCGTTACACGGAGTAAACAAGGTTTTCTGCATAGCTGGGGGGAGAGAAGGAAACGACAAGGGGGTCGTAGACGTAGACTTAAATTCAGCTAATTCGTTCTTGTTAGCTGATGAGTTGATTTAGGGAGTGAGTGTTCTATACTATAGCATTTGAATCTGATTGTGGAAACATTGTGATTGTGAACGTTCCTGTATATGTGAATTGGTCAAAATCTTGTTGAAAATCTTTTGGGTATTTGTATTAAATGATGCCACAAATCATCACAATTGACAGGTGAATGAAATGAGATTTGCATTGGAGATTTAGATGGTATGTTTAAATTGATTGTTTTTTTCTGGAATTGGAAACTTTAGAACAGGAGATTGCTTCATGAATATTTTCTTGGAAGTAATTTACATGTACAACTTTTTGATGTCCTAATATTGTTATTTACTTATTTGAACATTAAAATTCTAAGAATAGAGTATTACTTTATTTGAATTCACTTTAATTCTTATTTATATATCTCTGTCACACAATATCATTTATTTTAGATCACAGTAATTTATTTTTATGTTATTACAGATCATATATATATAACAAACATTGCTCTTTTTAATAGAAAAAATATGCTATTATAAATAGACGACAGTTGAACTAATGAAACAAGTAGCAAGACAAATATCACCACCAATACAATAATTGTCTAAACGTATATGCCAAAATTGGCGATTTCTGCAACAGTCCATCATAAGTTTCAACTGTCCAATATATTCCCAAGACAAAAGCTTCATTGGCCCTCCTTAATATTCTCAATCTCTTTCTCTCTCTTCTTAGTATTAAATAATTGTCTTTTTCTGTTTTTCTAATTAAAATTTTATTTGGTGATATCTATCATCATAGGTTTTTGCAATAATTCCTCTCTATTGCAACTCCTCCATAAACCCACAGAGAATTAAATTTACAGTTGTCATCTCATAAATCCTGCTCCAAAATCTAAATTTCTGCCATCTCTTGATATCAATTCTTGAAATAAGGTAAAATCTCAGAATTCAATTCAAGCATGAAATTAGGAAATGTAGATGTTCTATTTTATCTGCAAATGGTATAAAAATTAAGGTGCTATTTTATTTTATATCATATTATTTTTAAGTGCAAGCCATATGTTCATTAACCATGTCATTTAAATAATTATAGAAGATTTCGACCCCATAGATAGGAAAATTTTCATTTATGCACATTTTTTTGCATAATTAAGTTATTAACCATTTCATAAATAGGTATAGCTACATCACAAACTCATACAATCATAAACACTTTTCACATCATTAAACATTTAGTAAACAATTTATTACATATCAAATTGACCCCTTGATCCTTCTTTGTCTGCAGTTGTGATTAAGTTCTCCCACAATGGCTAAAATGGTGCTTGATTTCCCTATAAATCTTAAGAAAATAAATCCAAAATCAGGCCATTCAAGGAGATTCTCAACTGGCAATGAAAACTTGAGATTCTCAACTGGCAATGAAATCATCAAGCCGTTGCCCCTTCCGAATTATCTCAGAGCATCGATAGGTTCTTGCCACGATTTCTGCAAGTACGGCGCTAGACAAAACGTTCCATCCGAATCAATTAGTACAAAACATGATAAGGCTTTAGGGAAGGAGAAGTTAGTACGTGTGTCTTCATCAAGACAACAGCCAAGCGAATCGAAGCCAAAAGCTCTTGTAAGAAGTGATCAATCATCATTTAAGCAGCTCAACAAACCATTATTGAAAAGTACAAAGAATCCACAAACATGTCATGATCATGCAGGGAAAGGCACAAAATCTGTGCCCCTTTCGTGTTCGTCTTTACCGCGATCGTCTGGTAAGGAATCCCTTTTCCGGAGATCTGGCAAGAGCGCCAGTTCTCTGGAAAAGGATACTCATTTGGAAATCAAGAAATCCGTTGAAAACCCCGAGACTCGCCGGAATACCTCATCTGGCACTCCTGAAAAGGATACTCATTTTAAAATCAAGAAATCCATTGGAAACTCCGAGACTCGCCAGAATACCTCATCTGGTAAGGAAAACCTTTTTCGCAGATCTAGCAAGAACACAAGCTCTTTGGAAAAGGATACTCATTTGAAAATCAAGAAATCCATTGGGAACTCCCGGACTTTCCAGAATGCCTCATCTGGAAAGAAATCCATTGAAAACTCCGAGACTTGCCAGAATACTTCATCAGGTAGGGAAAAGGATTATGGTTTGGAAATCAAGAAATCGGTTGAAAATGTTCCCGAGAAAATCATACATGTCGTTGAACCAAATGATGAAAATAGGGACGAGGATCTTTCTCCAAATGGGAGCCATTGCAGGGGACTCGTTTCGAGTCCAAGTCTAAAGCAGAAGCTGGATTCAGAAGCTAAAAGCAGAAGCAGTGGTGCAAGGATTACTAATGTTGTACCAAAAGAAAGTGATTCTTCTCCAAGAAAGCTGAAATTCACCAAGAATGGAAAAGCTCTCGAGATTGAAAATGTAGAAGCCGATTCTAAGGGCAAAAGCTTGAGGAGAGTTGTTTCAGATGGAGAAACAAGTGACCCTGAGAAAAACGTTACCTTGAGAGGGGCACTTCGACATGGGGAGATCATACAAAAGACAACAAATTTGGAGTTGATGAATGCTGTGATAGAAGAAACTGCAGGCAAAATGACTAGCAAGAGCAAAGTGAAAGCTCTGGTAGATGCATTTGAAACTTTGATCACCTTTCGAGATTTCGAATGCCCGAGCCCGCACAGGCTGTCCGTATGAGCATATATGCCCATGTGGCGAAAATGTAATACGAGATGCAATACAACATTGCATTATTACGACGTAACACGTTGTAGCCTGTAAGGTACACCGATGTTGGAATAGAATTAGGCTGTTTAGGATTTCTATTTCACTGACTTGAACACACGTCACGTCTTAACCAG
Source organism: Stenogyne calaminthoides (assembly GCA_037126765.1). Taxonomy (NCBI): domain Eukaryota; kingdom Viridiplantae; phylum Streptophyta; class Magnoliopsida; order Lamiales; family Lamiaceae; genus Stenogyne; species Stenogyne calaminthoides. Next base: position 4,151,866 of record JBBCBC010000041.1, read on the forward strand.
TGATGGTAAGGTGAAATATGATTTGGAATAGGAAATCTCATGCTAAGCATGAATGTAATTTGCACTTTTCAAATGTATAAATGAGGGCCAAGAAGAAAGGCTCCATGCAAAGCACTTAAGAAGTGAGGGAAAGAGATACATGTTCTTGAATTTCATATGTACTTTCAAGAGACTACAAAAGCTTACTAATATATCCATCAATATGATCTTATTAAGCATTTTATTAACAAAAGCTATAGGGTTATATTCAAATAAAGTGTCATTTACTTAAACATGTCGCAAAATTTTAAGGGAAAAGAGTCGAATTGGACCATCAACTTGTCTATCAGGATCAAATAAGCCCTCCCATCTTTTTTTTTTTTTTGGTTCATCTGCACCCCTTTCTTCCTAATCAGATCAAATAAACCGCCCATCTTCTTAAAATCAGACACATAAACACCTTATTCAATTTGAGGGGAACAACATTAAGAAATACTGGGTTTAACATGGTAGAGTTGAATGATTTCTTACTTGAATATGTTCCTCTGATAATCCTTAACTATCCGTGTTCCAATATACAATAACCTGCCAAATTTTCACATATTCTCAATTAATGTATTAATTATCAAAATTGTATGAACCACAATCAACCAGAAAAATAAAATAAAAATCCTTAACAATCTTGATTGAAGAGCATATAATACTTTTAGTTTCTCCAATTTCAAGAATCAAATCAATATTCACTCAAATTCTTTATAAATTAACAATTAAACAAGAAACCCACATAATTTGAAAGCATTAAATCATCAAAATACCAACATTTTCCTGATCTAAGTGTCGCGAATGTTTGATCCTCTTTGCGTCCATATACTTGTCGAAATTATTAGCAATTTTCGTGATTGCCACCATCGCATTAGTCTCCGTGTTAAAAATTGAACTTCAATTTATACACAAAAAAATTGCCCAACCAATAATTCAGAGCAAGTTTCATAAACCTAAAATATGTGAACAAATTGTTATTAACGCCGTTTCTGTGAAATTAACGGAGAGGTTTTATTTGACTTTGACTTTCAATGATAGGGAAAAAATGAGAAAATATTATTTTTAGTCAATTTTATTTTCACCTATATAACTTTTTACTTTTTTAATTTTAATTCTGAATGTGTCAATTTTAGTTAGGGATTACAAAATGCCTTGTCCCACCCCGGTTGGGTCGGGTCAGGTCAGGCCCGATCCATTTTGAAAATGGGTTAGGCCAGGCTCGGGCTTGAGTATCAATATTGTAATTACCCGCCTCGCCCGCCCCGCACTCTTTATATAAATATATATATATATATATATATATATATAATAGTAATAATAATAAAATATATATAATATTTCATTAGTTATCACATGATTTTCTTTTCTTTCCTGATTTTATTGTGGATTTCTAATTTCTGGACCTCTCGAATTCGATAATTTAGTTTATATCTATTTTAGCTTGAATTATATTATTGTATTGTATTAGATGTGATAACAATTTTATAGGTAAAAATTGAATTTCAACTTTATTAAAAAAAAATATAGCGGGATGGGTAAAAAAAATGGGGCGGGCGGGCTTTGACACCTTTAATGAGTTGAAGCTTGGTCTTAAAAACTATGACCCACAATGTCATCATGGGCAGGTCGGTCGGGTTTGGTATATATCGTGTAGGCGAGAGCTTGGGTACTTAGACACCGCCCTGCCCCGTCCCATTGTCATCCCTAATTTCAGTAATTTTTTGTTAAAAATTTTAAAATCTCGTCGGAAAAAGCATGTGAACCTCACGAGACATTTCAAACCTTTGTTTGGTTATATGACAATTCACTTGTGTAGGTCACAAAAAAAATCTCAATTTTGAAGTGTTGCGTGAGGTGCACATGCTTATTCCGATGAAATTTTAAAATTTATGACAAAAAATTATTGAAATTGACCAATTCAAAATTAAAATTGAAAAAGAAAAAAGTTATTAGGACTAAAAATCGAAATCTTCAAAAGTTACAGAATTAAAAATAATATTTTCTCGAAAACAATTTAAATGAAAAAATTGAAAAAAGACGTAGGGCTTATTTAATTTAATTTAATAGTGATCAGAAACAAATTGAGTGTCAATTTAATCCTTTTCCCAATTTATGACTATTTAGGCCTTGCGGGACCAACGTGCCACTACTAGATTGATTTTTTTTCTCTTTATAACATAACAAAATAAATTTAAGTGTGAATGAAACAATACTTTCCCTTTAAGACCACCTATCCGTTTATTTTGCCAAATAGGCCGATGCCGACATCTAATGGATATTTTTATTTATCCAATAATACAAGACATTTTTTTTGGGGTAGGGTTGGTTTTTTGTAATTTTTTTATTTTCATATTTACGGTTCTGGTATTTTGATTTTCACTATTAATACCATTTTGTAATATTATTAATATCCTTTTGTAATGTAAATTATACCATTCACTTAACACTACTAATAATTATGTTGTATATAAATCATATTTTTTTAATAATTATGTCCAAATTAAATACTGGAAAAAAGAAAAGAAAAAAAAAACAAATATTATATTGACATTTTGTAGATATTTTGAGATGTTAATCCCCATTTCCCTTTTTGCAATATTTTATTTATTTATAAGAAGAATTAAACGCAACCAAATTAAATACTGGAAAAATCATTTTGAATATTTTGAGATGTTAATCCCCATTTCCCTTTTTGCAATATTTTATTTATTTATAAGAAGAATTAAACGCAACCGCTGGAAAAATCGAAGCACGTGTCGACTCACTGACTTGCGCACTACTCTGTAGATGTTCTCTGCGCTAAAACCCGGCTGGAAATTGTATATACAAAGTCTTTTTTGTTCATCCAACAACGAAACTGAGAAACATCAAGGATCAAAGATTTCTCTCTCTACACCGCTTTTGTTATTCTGGGGCAGGAGAAGAACTGATACACGCACATATGTATACATACAAGATGGAAATGTAAAGGTTTTGCAATCTATGTAAAAATAGAGCTCAATTTTGGAGCGGAGGGAAATTGAAAGATGTTGGAGGATCAAGTAGCGTATTTGTTACAGAGGTATTTGGGGAACTATGTTAGAGGTCTCAATAAAGAAGCCCTCAAGATCAGTGTGTGGCAAGGTCATCATTTCACCCCCTCTCTAAATTTTGATTGCTGGCATTTTTTACTTTTACTGAACTGATTTTGTGCTAGCCTTTTGTGTCTCATTGACTTCTGCTTAGCTTAATTTGGTTTTGGTGGTGATTGATAATCATGCTTGTGCCTAATTAGATGTTGATTCTGACATTCTGTGTTGCTTTGCTTGATTGGGGTGTTGTACAATGAGTGGGGCGAGTGTATGAGTTGATTTTGTTTATTTGGGAGTGGTTAAGACTTGGATTTCTTCTTAAATGGTTTGAATATATAACAGGGGATGTAGAGCTATCAAATATGCAACTGAAACCAGAGGCGCTCAATGCATTGAAATTACCTGTGAAGGTGAAGGCAGGGTTTCTGGGATCAGTGAAGCTTAAGGTCTGTGGCATAGTTAAGATCTTTCGTAATCTGTATAAGTCATACCTTACTAATGGTTGAAAAAGCTGTTCCTAATATTGGTTATGCGATCTATACCTTACTTATGTATGAACATTAGACTGTCAGATACCCGTTCCATGAATCCTAGTGGGGTTCTTTACGAAATTGTTTCGTTTAGTTCCTAATTACTTTGAGTTTTTCAAGAACAGGTTCCATGGAGCAGGCTTGGCCAGGATCCTGTTTTAGTTCACCTGGATCACATTTTCTTACTAGCTGAGCCTGCAACCCAGGTTGAGGGATCTAGTGAGGATGCTATCCAAGAAACTAGGAAGAGTCGGATACGAGTGAGAATTGAATTTGTTTTTTCAATGATCATTTCTTTATGTCTTTATGTACTATAAATTGAAATATATATTTGAACAGGAAACGGAAAAGAAGCTGGTGGAGAGTCAACAAGTGCTGAATACAGAAATGGTATATCCCGATACTTTTAATGGCACATGTAATCTACTCCTTATCAGGATTTTGATTAAGTGCGGTTTTTGACTTATTTTTGTTGTAGACCTGAAACAGTAGAAGTTAGGACTGTCTGTCTTTTTCCTGTTACTCAAATTCATGTTAAAACTATGAATCATTTAGGATTTCAGACCCACATAGAAGTGGATTTGGTAACTGAAGATATCACCACTTCCATCTTAGTAGAGATGAATTTACTCTTCATGATATTTGATTTGTTTGTACTTTGTCTCTTCTCAATTTTAGCTGTCATTAGTTAATACGGTGAATACCCACTACTTGGTAATGGATTTATATGTTCTTGACCCACCCATGATTATCATTGTTTCATAATAGCTGTAGGGTTGGTCTTATGTAAAAGAATTTTACCGTACAAATGATTCACAACTATTACTTTATAGTATAACAACTATTATTTTTAAATGAAACAATTAATACGTTTCAATGAAACCACTAAAACTGTTTAAAATTGCACACAACATGCAAACCAATTCTATGAAACTTGTTTATATATAAGACTTTGCTATAACTATATAGTTATCCAAGCGATTTTCTTGAAGTATTCTGATCATGATTTGACTACTTTTACTTTTCTTGTTTGTTCTTTTTCTAAGAATAAGTCTTGGCTGGGATCTTTGATCAATACGGTGATTGGAAATTTAAAGCTTTCTATATCAAATATCCACATCAGATATGAAGATCTTGAGAGGTGCGCAGGTTTTAGATGCTTTCATTCTCCCTTCATCATTTCCCTCTTCCTGTCTTCCCTATCTAGGTACTAATGCAACAACTTTTCCAGTAATCCAGGCCACCCATTTGCCGGTGGTGTTACCTTAGATAAACTGTCAGCATTCACAGTTGATGATGAAGGGGACGAGAGTTTCTTAACTGGAGGTGCACTAGAGAGAATCCAGAAGGTTCAAATGCTTAAAAATCCTAATGAAGTAGCATAGTAATACATATTTTAAATTATTCTGACTTGCTAAATTTTCTATATATAGCTATCTGATTACAATAAGTAAATTTGTGTCTTCCATGAAATTTGGTTGTCTGATTAGCTGGTGTTCTTAAAATTTGTATTTGCTACTATTTATTAAGGACTTAGGTCCATTGTATCTTGCATGAAGTTTGATTAGCTGATAAGATCGTATTCTTTAACTGTGCATGTTTTCTGAATGCTCTTGTAGGCTTAAAGTTTTGTCTCATTTTCTGTATCATTGCTTTTCTAAGAAGGTAATAATATACATTTATAAACATAGAGTGCCAAGTTTACTATTTAGAAAGTAAATAGCTGACTGGATTGATGAATGTACAACACCATAATTATGGCACGTATGCAAGAAATTTACAAGTTTGACATGTACGGTTTGGGAGGTGAGCATGCTGATATATTTTTAGTCCATGTATAGAGAATGTAAATAAAACAGTTTCTTTATTTGTTTTAGTTACATTTATTTCTATTCCGGGTAGCGTTTAATTTGTGTAGTTATTCTCTTGAGCTGAATATCCCATTTTGGTTTAATACTTGGCTCTTATTTTTATGAAATTCGTTTTTCTTCTTGGATGAAAATTACTGGGACTTTAGTATGAAGCGCTGCGCTGGTGGTTTTTCCTGTGAATGCATGATATGGCATGCACATGTTTGTATTAATGATTTTACAGACCTTCACATTAGTCTTTCATGGTTGAAGTAGTTATAATGTCCCTTGACCATTTGTACTTATTTTATTTTGATTAATTGATGTCCTTTCTGATCTATTACATATAGATATGCTTATTTTCCCTTACCTTTACCTTTTCATTTAATACGTGATTGTTCGTAACTTCTTTAGTCTGTGGAACTGGAGCGAATGGCTATTTATTTGGATTCTGACATCAGCCCATGGTCTGTTGAAAAACCATGGGAGGATTTACAACCATCTGAGTGGGCACAGGTATCGTAAGCTTGACTTGTTGAACACTCATTGCCTGCATTTATTGATAATGTATACCTAATCCACGAGTTTTAGGTTTTCAAATTTGGTACGAAAGATGGAAAACCTGCAGCCAGTAAAATGGAAGAACATTCTTACCTTTTGCAACCAGTTAGTGGAAATGCTAATTATTCAAAAGACCGTTCAGATGCATCTACAAGCAAACGTCAATCACTGCAAAATGCTGCAGTGAATCTTGAAGATGTGACTCTCTGCTTGTCAAAGGTTGTGAGCTGCATAAAAATATATGTTCACTTTGGATTCCATTGACTAAATATTTTGTATTTATATACAGAGTGGTTATCGCGACTTTTTGAAACTAGCTGAGAATTTCACAGCATTCAATCAGAGACTGAAATATGCTCATTATCGACCACGTGATACTGTAAAAAATGATCCAAGATCATGGTGGAAGTATGCACGCAAAGCAGTTTCAGACCAAATGAAGAAGGCCAGGTTCCTCCCTAGTTATTTTAATGTTAGAACCTGCTTTTTAATTACAACTCTTCTGGGCTTCTGCATATTGAGATATGATAGATATTTTTGATTGCTGAATAAAATTTTATAAATGGTTAATCAATATTCTTAGACCCAAATGATTCTATATCATGTGCTCAATAAAGGAATATATCAAGAAGTAAGTGGACTGGAGACAAAGGGCTTCGATTCCTGCCGAGTTTAATTGGATAACTATCTGCTCTCCAGTACTACCATGATGTGGTTCATCCTGAATAGATTTGGTCATATTTTTTAAAATAATTTATACATCATCTACACAAAAAAGCGTTTTTGGATCAAATCGTACGGGGGTAGCTTTCTTATCTTATCAGCCACATAAACACCTATACTTTCTTTGGAACCGGACACTTCCAGATGAGATTACACCAATGATAATGGACGAAGTTGGTGATGGAAAAGAGGGAAGCGGAAAGTACCTTATTAGTGTGGATCCTAATTCTTGACACCTTTTTTTTAATTTTACGAATTAATTAGCTGAAAATAATGATTCTAATTTTGTCTTTTCTTTCCTTTAGAATTGAGCTTTACATCCTTGGTGTTCATGCGTTTTACTCTCTCACTATTTTGTCCTGTATTTGTATTCATGCTTTTAAACTAGTGCAATACTTATATCTTTTGAATTTGACTTCATTGCCAGAAGATTGCCATGGGAGCAAGTCTTGAGATATGCAAGATTACGTAAGAAGTACATCTCTCTCTATGCTGCTCTTCTTAAATCAGATCTTGAACGAACTATAGTTGATGACAATGAGGAAATAGAAGAACTTGATCGGGAACTTGATATTGAAGTTATTCTTCAGTGGAGGTATTTCAGTTAATTTACAGAAACTTTTATTACAAAATTAGGGATGAGAGATCCCTATCGAAGTTACAAAGGACATCTTACAATGCAAAACACCAATTCCTAGTTACATCCGACAACGATATCTTATTAAAGATATTTTGTCTCATAGAACATGAAGCAACTTTACTTAATCCTATCCCAAAATCATCTAATGATTCACTACTATTCTCAAAGATCCTCCTGTTCCTTTCTAGCCAAATAGACCAAAGGACTACCGTAACAACAATCCTCCATAAACCTTTCCTTTTTTATTTATAAAACCTTCCAAATTACTTATGGGCAACACCAAAATAGATTCTGGTGTTACCCATTGTATACCCAGTTCTCATCACCATGTACCACAACTCCCGAGAAAAAGAACAGTGCGCAGTTACTTAATGAATTTGTACTATGTATATGCTTTTATTTTTTGGAGAGGTAATATGTACATGTTCAATATGATTTATTTTTTAGAAATTTCTGGGAGGGTGTAGTTCATTAATACAATTAGTCATACCAAAAGCCACCTTTTATGTTGTATATAACCAGTAGTAGAAACTTAGTATATTTTTCATATACCACATTTACTGGAGATTGTGTTGTGGTATGTAAGAAAACTTATATGGGGGAAAGCTTAATGTTGAACCTGCTTGTATATAATACTATTTGTTTGATAATAGTTATCTGGTTCTGACTAAATATGATCGGGGTTTAGTAATTTTTCATATATAAGTTATAATGATTGAATATTGTTTCCTGAACGGAATAAAATGTATATGTAGGGAAATAATTATCTATAAGTAAAAAGTTACCTTCTTATCAATTAAGTTCCGTCTCAAAATCTAACTTTGTCCATCCGTAAACTTTGTCTCCCTTGAACTCTTCTTTGAGCTGTTCTACTTTTTGAGGACCATTCAGCTTGATATACTGATTACTCTTATATAATATAGGTCTCCATATTAATCTCATAAAATATGTATAGTATCTAACCTCAAATAATAGAGGAAATGATGCCAAATTACTTGAGACTAAATAAATTTAGATTGTGAGTTTATGTAGTTGAAGTATGAAAAGTTTTCGCATACATGTATGCACTCTGAAAGAAATAAGAATACATTGATTATTCCAGAAGTTTTTAAACCAAGAATGTTAATAAGCATAAACAACTATGTCGAATATATTAATTTATGTAACATATTATTTTTATGTAGGTAGATGGAAGGGTCCCAAAAAGTCTCACATCATGCCACTTTCTTTCATTTATATATCCACATTATGGTGTTTCATGTTTGTTTTCTCTTTTTTGGTGTCAATAGACTTTTGACATATGTATGATCTTGATGGCAGATCTTCATTAGTTGCTTCTAGAAAACACTTTACTAGTTTAGTGCTGCGTCTTACCTGCTTCTTTTCTTGTGATGATAGTCTAACAACTTGAATAAAATCTGTTATTATTTCTAGGTTAGTAATATGTATAGAATTGATAGGCTACAGAAGCTAGAAACAAACTCTGCAGATTATGAAACAACCAAACTTTGATATTTTTATTTGAGGTATTGGAAAAACTTTAACTATATTCACAGACACACACAATACTAAAGTCAGAATATCTCATTCAGCAGATAGTCTCTCCCTCTCTCTATCTGAGTCTCTCTTCCCCCTCCTGCAGAGGTGCTTCACCATGTTCCTTTTCTCAAAATTTTCTTTTCCAACAATTATGTTTCTTGGCAGTTCTGGAAGGAGGTTACTTTCTGTCTTCAAAGGATGTATAACATTTGAATATAACAAATTGATGTCACTCGATCTCGATAAAGATTTTACTCTACAATTGATTCAACTTCTGTTTCTGACCTACATTGTAGTCACTGCATTGATTTTTTCGAACAGGATGTTGGCCCACAAGTTTGTTGAGCAATCGGTGGAGTCAGAACTCTATCTTAGAAAGCAAAAGGAAAAGAAGTCATGGTGGCCATTTGGAGGGTGAATAATAATTCCTCGTGCTCGTATTTTTAATCCCCCTTCTTCACGGTTTTTCCTTACTCATGTGATTGTCATGCTATTGCAGGACCAGTCAATCCGTCGTAGATGAAAATGAACCAGGGGCTCTGACTGAGGAAGATTGGAAGAGATTGAATGATATAATTGGATATAAAGGTGATGAAGAACAATTGCTGACCCATGACAAGAAGGGAGATATACCAAGTTTTATATTGAAGCTTCACATGAAGCATAATGCATCTAAGCTAATTGACTCTGAGGAGTGCCTTGCTGACTTATCCTGTGATAATCTTGAGTCTTGCATAAAACTCTATTCAGAGACAAAAAACATCGATATAAAATTGGGCTCGTACAGATTGTTGTCCCCACATGGACTTCTTGCTGAGGTTTTGATGCTTTATCTATTCCTATTTTCTGATGCATTCATATGCTACAACTATGTTATCTATATCTATCTTCCCTGCAGAGTGAAAGTTCTTCTGATTCGTTAGTTGCTAACTTTTGCTATAAGCCTCTCAATGAGGATATAGACTGGAGCATGGTTGCTAAAGCTTCACCCTGTTATGTCACTGTAAGATTTCCAGTGTTATCGTCTTGTAGTTTTGTCTCAATATATGGCTTTGAAATGGTTCTTTGCTTTGCTTCAGTATTTGAAGGATTCTATCGATCAAATCATTGACTTTTTTCAAAGTAGTGCTACTGTAAGTCAGACTCTGGTCCAGGAAACTGCTTCTGCAGTACAGGTTTGTACTTTCTCGTCTTTGAGTTTTTGGTTAAAGATCCCAATATAACATAGTATATTGAAGAAACACTGGAATAACTCTTTAGATCACATTCGTTTCCATAGTTCTATCTTTCCTGCTGAATTCAATGTATGCTGGTTACTTATAAGAATGCTTACACATTCGTTTACCTTCTACGTGAAGATTCCCCTGCTCGATGTAATGGAAAATATCACCTTTTGTGATTGCACAAGGAAGACAGGACCTGACTTGAAATTTTCTTGTTTTATCTCTCTGTGAACTATTTAGTTGGAAATGCAGCACCGATATGCAATTAAGGAAATCTTCTGTAATAGTGGCTTAGGCTATGTTTAGCCACTTATTTGTAGTTTAGTTTTTCTCATGTGCTTTTTTATCCAACCAGTTCCTGGAAGATTTCATGTCTAAGTACTGCTCGTTATTGAACTCATGTATCTTTTATCACGAAAAACGAAGTTCAAATTTCTATATGGTTTCTTTTGATGAATTACCAAGTCATATGTTTTGTGTAGCAACCATATGTCCTTCCTTGAAAATTAAAAAATGGAACGACATATTATAACCGCACTGTTCATAAAATTTGGGAAATCCATCAAGAGAACTAATATGCTAATTGAAACACTGATAGGCATTTGAACTTTGGATTTTATAGTAAAAGATCTTTTTGTTCAACAACATGCATATCATTGTCATGGATCCCTCGTCCCTGTGCACTTATCTTGTGTTTGGATAATAAGATTTTATTGTTTCCTTGAAATGTGCAGCTTTTGTCTGAAAGATGTGTTTAATATCACTTTCTGGTGATTTGTGTTAATATATTATCCTTCCAGGGAACAATTGATGAAGTAAAGCGCACAGCAGCCAAAGAAGTGAATAGGGCACTGAAGGAGCGCACCAGGTTCTTTTCATCATTTTAAAGTTATTGAGCAAGTTTTGCAAAATATTTAGGTATTTAAAATTATGCAGTTTTGAGTGTTGGGATGTAAACCTTGTTCTGTCCTTAGCTTAGAGAATATTATTGATACACCCTCATTGGATGGAGGCAGTTTACTTGTTCACTAATTATGGATGGGCAAATGTGAAGATTGAGCACTGCTTAGAATGAAGAAAGTCTTCATGTATTATTTTGAATAAATGAAAATAAAGAATTTATCACATGATAAAGTTGAATAATAATAATATGGTGAGGAAGCGGGAGAATTATAAGTTTTTCTGATGACATTTGTAGCCTGAGGTTTAAGTCTCTAAAAATATCGATAGAGAGTGTCTCTTCAGTTAAAGTTCTTTGAAAAAGAGATTGGTATTTGTTGGTTAAGGGCATTGGTGCTCTGATACTGACCTGGTATAACGGAGGATGTTTTACCTTTTGTTGTTGAAATAAAATTTCTGTTTAGCTTAGTAAATCACGAATTAAATGCTACTCCCTCCGTCCCATGTTAACTTGCACACAAAGTTGGCACACGAAATTAGAAAGTTAGCAATGTATCGGTGTTGAGGGCCCAAAAGTAATGACATTTTGTGTAAAAAATTAGATAATGCGAGGGTGGAGTTTGTGGAGGGTTTTCTATTTTTGGGGTGTACAAATTTTTTTTGGGGCACCTGAATAAGGAAGTGTGCAAGCTATTATGGGATGGAGGAAATATAATATTTAGCATCAGACTTAATTTTTTCTCAAGTGCACACATTTCATAGATCCTAGAAACTATGGAGGCTCACACCTGATTCAGCTTCTTCTTAAAAACATAGTGTTAATAGTATTCTATTGAGATATGCTCACACCTGATTCACCTTTCTTCTTAAAAAAAGTGTTAATAGTTTCTATTGAGATATGCATCTTTAACGTGTTGATGGTGAAGAATCCAGCCAATAGGACAGATTCTCTAATAGACTAAACGAAGAAAAGGACTGGAGTCGATGTGTTAACAATTTGGATTAGTGAATCGATTATCTAGTGTGTACCATCCAAAAATATGTGGGAACCGATGTATGTGCTATCTTGATGATCTCTTGTACTGTTAAGATGGTTAAACTTTATGACTATATAATGGTTATTATCATCGTGTCTGAAATTATATTTATAGTTTGAAGTATCCAAGCAGTTGAAATAATAATGTTGTTATCAAATATTATCTCTAGTTGTGTCTTGTCTGTGTAGACATTATTGATGTACATTATGTTCAGGTTTTTCTTGGATCTGGATATTGCGGCACCCAAAATTACCATTCCCACCGACTTCTATCCTGATAGTGTCCACCCTACGAAGCTCTTGATTGACCTGGGAAAATTAGTTATTCGTACTCAGGTTAATTTCCCAAGCCTCAAAATAGGTTTGCCTAATTCTTGAGTCCGCATTATGCTTACCTTGATAGCTGTATGTCCAGGATGATGCTATGTATGATTCACCTGAAGAGATGAATTTGTATACTCAATTTAATCTGATCCTGAAAGATGTATCTGCTTTCCTGGTTGATGGGGATTATAGCTGGAGCGAGTCTTCTGTAAATCGGACGGATAGTTCATCCAAAAGTAGATTTGTTAGATCTTTACCGGTTATCGACAAGTGTGGAGTATTTCTAAAGCTTCAGCAGGTGAAAGTTATTATGTTAGTTAATTTCATTTTTCATCCTGTAAATTAGGACTATTCCAAAAAAATATCCTTTATCTTTTTATTTTATCAATTTTAGTCCACATGTCCAATTTTAATCCTTTTGATCAATTTCAATCTTTTTTTTTTTTTAAAGTTTTATCAATTTGAATCCACCTGTGTCCAATTTTAATCCTTTACTTTTACCTGTTTCAGTCCTTTTTCGGATTAGAAAGGACTGAAATTGATCAATATGGAAGAAAAAGGACAGAAATTGGTCAAAAAGGATTAAATTGGACACATGTGGACTAAAATTGATAAAATAAAGAGATAATTTTTTTACTTTCTGGAATAGCCCCAAGTTATAGGACGAAAAATGAAATTATCTCGTTATGTTTTGAAATTCGAGTACTCTGCATGTATACGCATTTGGCACCTGGTCTCGTTTTTACCTTCTTTTCTTACTTTTCAGATTAGATCACCAGTTGGCTCCCTTCCATCAACGAGACTTGCTATGCGATTACCTTCAATAGGGTTGCATTTTTCTCCATCTCGTTATCATCGTTTAATGCAAGTTGCTAAACTTTTTCAAGGAGAGCCTGCAGACTATCCTGCTATTGTTCGTCCTTGGGACGAAGCTGATTATGCAGGCTGGCTTTATCATCTTGCTCGGAAGGTTACATCCTCTGTGATATAGTTTTTGAATTACCTAATATAAGATTTTTTATTTTTTTTTCCCGTGGCTCCTGATATTTTTCTTTCCATGGTTGTTGTTCAGGGTGTTGGAGGCAGAGAAGCTGTATGGAAGCGCAGATATTTTTGTATAATTGGACCTTTTCTTTATGTGCTGGAACACCCTGAGTCGAGAAATTATAAACATTACTTCAGGTTTGGACGTGACAGCTTAATTTTGTTTAGCTGATTCCACACTTGTAGACAATAAAACTGGCTTGTGAGTATCAGAGTTCCAAGCTTGATCTTTTTTTTGAAGTAAAGGCTTCAAGGGAAATAGGAAAAGGGATAATACTAGGAAGCAAAAATGATAAAAATAACAATATCTTTCTTGAAGCTTTGTATTTTTGGTGCTTAAAACAAGTTGAAAAATGAAAAGAATACATTGCTCTTATTTTGAAAACTTATTGGGATGTTGGTGGTGTTTCTTTGAGGTTTATGCCAGAATGTAGAAGACTCTGAAGTACTAATATCGATTGTAACATTTTGGGCTTTTCTATTCTCTGTCTTTCTTCTGGTTTTGCATAATGGTTGATTGATTCATGCAAAAAATAATTTAATTTTGCTGACTGGACCTTTGATTTTTCTCATTCTAGCCTACGAGGCAAACACCTATATCAAGTTCCTACCGATCTTCTTGGTAATGCAGAGCATGTATTGGCTGTTTATGATGCTGAGAGCTCCTATTACAAGGTAGCCTTGAAAAGAATAAATCTACGCAACATTTTAGTAATATGTTGATAAAGCTTCATGATTTATCGGTTGGCTTTCCTCATTGAGTGTTAGTCTTATTTTCTAGGTTGTGGAAGATGCAAGTGCTCTAATTTTACGTTGCGACTCTGAAGATTCAAGAAAAATATGGCAAGGCTATCTTCAGGGAGCGATATATCGTGCATCGGTATTCTTTATCACATTTGATCATTTTGTTGTTCCCCTGCCTCTTTCGAGGGTTGTGCACCGTAGGGGTTGTAATGTAGTTTCACAGCAATTATAACTTCCATAAATGACACATAGGTGAACGCGCTAGGTAATTCAACAGTTCCTATATGGATGAAATCTCTGCATTCTGGACTGGAATGTTCTGAACGTGGAACAAACTTCCTTTAAGGACCTGAAAGTATCCTCAAAATCCTATTATTCCTTTCTGACCAAATAGACCATTTTGCTGCGTATCTGATTATCTTGATGTTATTTCTTCTTTTTCTTATTTTGATCATTATGGATAACATTATGTTTTCTGATAATCTTACATTTCTTAGGGCTTAATTTTTTTTATTTAGAATGTTGGGTTTTTTGCTACTGCAATCTTCTCATGCGCAATCCTCAAATGTATCTGCAGGGAACTGCCCCTATAACTGGTCTTGCTGGAAGCTTATCAGATTCTGAAGACTCTGAAAACCACAATCAAGAGTCAACAGATTCATCGAGGGCAGAGCAATTGTTCTTGACTGGTTTTCTAGACGAGTTGAAGATAAGTATCAGTTACAGTAGCCAGGTAAATAATTTTTACAGACCTATTGTGATGTATACGTAACTCAGTCTCTGAACATGAGCTTCTGCTTCTATTTTTTAGCATGATAATCAAAGTTTTCTGGAGATGCTTTTGGCCGAGGAGAAGCATTTGCTTGAGTTTCGAGCAATTGGTGGTCAAGTAAGAGATATATATATATATATACTCAGATCTGTATATATATTATATATTTATTTACTCTTATCATGAATTAATGGTTTTCTATGGATTAAATGCGATGCAGGTTGAACTCTCAATTAGAGAGAATGATATATTCATTGGCACAGTCCTCAAAGCTTTGGAAATAGAAGATTTAATACGCCACAAGGGGAAATCTGAGATCCGTTATATCGCACGATCATTCATCAAGAATGCACACACTCCTTCCCTATTTGATAATACTAATAATCTCTCTCGAAAGAGTAATGATTTCAGCCAATCTGAAGGAGATGATGAGTTTTACGAAGCATCCGATAACCTTAATGATTCAGTTGTTAGCCCAGTTGATGAAATGGAGTATTCCAGTTCTCAAATTACTGCACAAGGTAGCTCATTTTTTAAGGCCCAAAGTTTCTTACGCATCGCCGGACTGCTCCCTTTTGACGCCGGCCCTTTGGAAGCTGGTCAAATGGGAGTTCCTGATTCATTCAACAGTTTTGTCAAAGCTCAGATTGTCATTTTCGACCCCAACTCACCACTTTATTCCAATGTTGATAAACAAGTAAGTTGTGAGGTTGTTCCAATTTTTTTCCACTATTATTGATAACATATTGCATGTTAAAATACCTGCTGTATGTTATAATATTTACCACGATTTAGTCATATAATGTATTAATAGAGTCCTGCTTATTGTTTAATATATCGTTCATAAACATCTGACACATATTATTTCATCTCCTTTTCTACTTCAGGTTGCAGTCACACTATCCACTTTGTCATTTTACTGTCGTAGACCCACTATACTAGCCATTATGGAATTTGTAAATGCTATTAACAATCAGGAGGATAGCCATGAAAGTATCAGTGATGCCTCTTCATCGGCTGTTGGACCAAGTAAGGCAAAGGAGAATGTGAATGATGTTGTGATCTCAGCTCCAATGGAAGAGCCTCTAGAATCTTTTCTGGGGAAGGGGAAGTCCAGAGTGATTTTCTATTTACTGTTGAATATGGCTCGTGCTGAGATTTTCTTGATGAAGGAAAATGACTCAAAACTTGCTACTTTGGCTCAAGATAATTTTCTTACTGATATTAAGGTACATATGCCAGTCTCTTATCTGTGTGCAGAACTTATCATATGATTGTTCAGATGGATCTGAAGTATTTCTTTCCTTGTGGTAGGTTTTTCCTTCATCTTTTAGTATAAAGGCATCCCTTGGGAATCTGAGGATAAGTGATGATAGTCTTCATAGCAATCATATGTATTTCTGGGCCTGTGATATGAGAAATCCTGGTGGTAATTCGTTTGTGGAGGTATTTTGATTTGTTACTTCTACTCTATCTTCACTGTGCATCTACTTGGTTTTCAGTTTCACAATATGAAGCCTAGCTTTATCTTTAAGTGAATGAATTTATTGATTGAAACTTTATATTTAAAAAATTACATGATATATATGTTCTTGAAGTTAAAGCTTTACATAGATATACTACTTATTGTCATCTTCAGGCAAGGCTTTCCATGATTTCTGGTTAATAAAGTTGCTTCTTTATTTAGTTTGATATAGAATATATATGTGTATATATATAGATATGTTTATAAGAAACATTAATATTCGTATAGTATAATGGGTACAAAGGGGCAAGGAATCTCCAAAGCACTGATGAGAACTTCTAAATAACACAATCCCAACCTCTAATAATATCCGACACAAGATAGATTCTGAAGTCTACAATTTAGACACCCACGAGGAAATTCTAAACGTAATCCTTTCCCACACTTCCTCAAGTGTTTACTCAGAATCCTCGTACATTCTTAGCACAAAGTTGATATTACATTCTTACCATATGCATGAGAGCTATTTGAAACCCTTGACACTGTCTTTTTTCTAATTATCTTGACTATAGATTTTTTTGGTATTATGCTCACATGATTAACAAGCCTAAGCTTGGTGCGAATGCGCAGTTGGAATTTTGTTCGTTTAGTGCTGATGATGAAGACTACGAGGGTTATGAGTACGGCCTCCTTGGACAGCTCTCTGAAGTGCGAATTGTTTTTTTGAATCGCTTTATCCAAGAGGTTAGTTGATCTGTTACTTTGTTCTTTTCCTTTTACTTGGTTTAAGTCCTTTTGATTGTAAAGATGTACTTGATGTAACTATATTAAATCATTTACAGATTATCAGTTACTTTATGGGTCTTGTTCCTAGTGATTCCAAAAATGATGTCCAAATAAAAGATCAAGTGACAAACTTGGAGAATCCGCTTACAAAAAGTGAAATCGAAGGATCACCTGCTGTGAAATTGGATCTTTCACTTAAAAAACCGATCATATTAATGCCTAAGAGAACAAACAGCATTGAGTGAGTCACAACTTCCTTAAGTATTGATTACCTACCATCAGATAATTTAAATCCAGCGATGTGACTTGTATGTGTGACCTATTTTTGGTTGCAGTTATTTGAAACTTGATGTAGTTCAAATCACTGTTCAGAACTCGTTCAGATGGATTGGTGGAATCAAAAGCGAAATGAAGGCCGTGCATGTAGATATTATGCAAATACTTGTAAGATACTTTTACGTGC
Organism: Stenogyne calaminthoides; assembly: GCA_037126765.1. Lineage (NCBI taxonomy): Eukaryota > Viridiplantae > Streptophyta > Magnoliopsida > Lamiales > Lamiaceae > Stenogyne > Stenogyne calaminthoides. Next base: position 4,169,558 of record JBBCBC010000041.1, read on the forward strand.
CCTTGCCTTTTCTGTACTTGCCAGAGTACATAGATTAGGTGAGATTATTTTAGTCATCGGAGGTTCTGTTTCCTTTCTGGAATAAATTGGTTTGATCGGGAAATGGATAATCTTTAGCCATATTTTTTTGGAATAAATTGGTTTGGTTCTGTTTTATGTCCCATGCATGTTGATTGGACAGTCCTTTTTCCTTTTCTAGTTCATCCATCACCTAAATCAATCGATATCTATGTTTTTTTCTTTCTCTATAGTGAAAATGAAGAAGTAAAGGAAGGCATTAATTGAAAACGAACAATAATAATGATAGTAATGAAGACAACCATTTTCATTCCCATTCCAGGATTTGACTTGAGTTGCCATTTATTAGATCTGCAATTCTTTTTCAGGTTGAAGATATCAACTTAAATGTTGGTTCAGGATCTGAGTTGGGTGAAAGTATAATTAAAAATGTCAGGGGTGTTTCTATTGTCATTCAGAGAACACTTCGTGACTTGTTGCATCAAATTCCAAGTATAGAAGTCACTGTTAAGGTATTGATTTCCAAACTAATAAATCTGATTCCTTGAAGATTTTCTTCATTTAGTCACTCTCTGTAAGATCTGTTCCAATCTCAATGCGTGTTTTATTAGACATAATGACACTGTGATGCTTATTTTTATCTTTCTGTGTTGAGATCTTTCCTTCAATTTCAGATTGAAGAACTGAAAGCAGCTTTATCCAACAAAGAGTATCAAGTAATCGTCGAATGTACACAAACTAATATTTCAGAGACCCCAAATCTTGTGCCTTCATTGAAAGGTGAAATCTCATCCCCTTCGGTTGATGTGGTGGAACTTCGTGGTACTCAAAGTTTAGATACTGCAAAATCTGAATCTCAGGCAAGGGAAACATGGGTTGCTACTAAGGTTTCTGTCCAAATTGATAATGTTGAACTTAGTCTTCATTATGGCGTTACAGGGGATACATCACTTGCCACACTTCAGGTATATTGGTAACTGTTTAGACTGCCCATAATATATTCTGTTCATGACAATTGATCCGTACATGTATTATTTTGAGGAAAATAACTATAATCAGCAGTAATATAAATGTAAAACATGAGCAGCAACTAAATCTTAAGATTTCTGTACTCGTATTATTTTTTTAGCAAAATTAACTACAATTAGGAGTGACATAATTGTGTTGAGGAAATTTCAATTTATCTAGCTACAATTAGGAGTGACATCATATGTTACAAAGTAGTGCACCTGGTTCTTAATTTTTTTAATGATCAAAACTGAAATTCCAAACAGTTGGAAGACTGCTTTTGTCTGTATCTTACACTACTTTGAAATGGCATATGATACCCTAATTTTTTTTTGGGGGATAAATTTCTAATGTTTTTAGTTCTTCAGGTAGATTGATGATTACGTTAACTACACCAATGCAATTACATTCTAATGTTTAGTCGAGTTTACCTCCCTCGTATTGTTTTTCTTATAATGTCCCTTGTATTGATATCCTTATTATTTGGGTTCTAAAGTGAACGGATTGTATGTTTCAGTTGAGTGAAGTGTGGCTTTCATATACATCTAACACGGTGGGGGAAGGCTTTCTGTCAACTTCGTTGAAGGACTTGATAATTGTCGATGATCGAGAAGGTACAGAAAAGGAGCTTAGGTTGGCTATCGGGAAGCCTGATATGGCTGAGTATAATCCTACAGAGACTTTGCCTGATAACATGGATCATAATTTTGTTGAGAGCACCTCTTTGGTGGGAAGTTCAAGAAAGTACACTCCAGCAATTCTGATTCTTGATGCCAGATTTTCTGAAAATTCTACATTTGTTTCTTTATGCATCCAGAGGCCACAATTGCTTGTTGCGCTCGACTTTCTGCTTGCAATTGTTGAGTTTTTTGTCCCAACAGTTCGTGGTGAGACATCATATGATGATAATGCAAACTCTTCGCAATTTCTTGAAGCACTCATACTTGAGAAGCCACTATTTCGTCAACCCTCTGCTGAATTCTCTATTCTGCCACAAAAACCTTTGGTAGCTGATGACGAAAGGTTTGACCTCTTTATATATGATGGAGGGGGTGGGATTTTGAATTTGAAGGACAGAAATGGATCAGATCTCTCATCTCCGATTTTGGAAGCTTTAGTTTATGTGGGGAATGGAAAGAAACTGCAATTCCAAAATGTTACAATCAGGGTAGGTCTTGTACACGGTACACCTCATTAAGCACCTGTATTTGTTTTGCTATACATAATCGGTAATTCTATTTCATTGGAACTTTCTATGTTCGTTCTTTGTTTCAGAATGGAGCATACTTAGATTCTTGCATATTACTGGGAGCCAACAGTAGCTACTCAGCTGATGAGGAAGATAATGTCTTTTTCGAGGGAGAAGATGGAAGCCCGCCTGATCACTCTCCAGGAGGGAGTACTGTGGCACTGGAAAGTGTTTCTGGAAAATCCACAAAACTTATACTTGAATTGCAGGTTTGATGTGTTCATGTTTGTACAATGAATATTTTAGTAATTTGTTATTATAAATATATCATATGCATAATAGTCCACTGTGAGTATATATGAATCCACATATTGAGAGGAAATGCAAGCTTATCTTTCTGATGCATTGTTATGATTTCGTTGTTGGTTAAATGTTTTGCGCAGGCTATTGGTCCGGAGCTCACCTTCTACCACAAATCAAAAAATGCAGGGGAACTGATCCTCACTAACAAACTTTTGCATGCACAAATGGATGCATTCTGCAGGTTGTTTTCCTACTTTACATTGAATTTCTTGCATGCAACTTTCTTCTTTTTTTTCCTTCTGGTGAACTATAACATCCAATATTCAGCAATAAATGGTGTAAAATTTAGAAAAGAACTCCCTTCAACCCATTTTCTTTAAAGGTGCTGTGGTTATAAGGCAAAATTTTTGTTCAAATGAATCTGCTTACTGTACTGAATAAACTCTGGTGGTTGATTCTTTGAGATTAAGGGTTCTGATTCTTTGTGTTTCTACTTTTCACCCTGCCTATATATCCTGGTATGCGTTAGTCTATTTTATAGGGAATTTCATTGTACACATGTTATCGATTATATTGATGATCTGATGCTCTTATTGCAGCAGTGTAAGCATGATTCTGCATTGTGTATCTACAATGTTCTGAGAGCATCATCATCATCATGGAAATATAAAATTGGAATCATCAGGCGAACTTTCTTGATGAAACAATGGTTATTTTATGCTTGTGCAGGCTTGTTATAAATGGAGATACTATTAAAATGGATGCAGAAGCTCTTGGTTTAACCATGGAGAGCAATGGAATAAGGATTTTGGAGCCTTTTGATACCGCCATAAACTTCTCTAATGCTTCTGGAAGGACAAGCATGAAATTGGTGGTTTCAGACATCTTCATGAATTTTTCATTCAGCATCTTGAGATTATTTTTGGCTGTGGAAGAGGATATTCTGTCATTTTTAAGAACATCATCAAAGAAATCAACTGTTCTATGTTCGGAATTCGACAGAATTGGAACTATCACACGTACATTTATTACTTAACTAGTAGTAGTGTCTGTTCTCACATTGTTTTAAAGTTAATATATTGGCATATGTATATATATATATATATATATATATATATATATATATATAAATATATAGGGTGGGGTGGGGTTGGGGGTTGAGAGAGTAAAAATTGAAGCAAATAATCTATTTGTATCCTGCAGATCGTGTCAATGGTCAAGTATATTCATTTTGGAGACCACGTGCACCTACTGGTTTTGCTGTGCTTGGTGACTATCTGACACCGATGTTAGTAAATTTTTTATTTTCCTTCATTTCCTTCATTAGTCGTGCAATCCAATAAGTTTTATCACATATTTGACAGTGATAAGCCACCAACCAAAGGTGTTGTTGCTGTTAACACCAGCTTAATAAGAGTAAAAAGACCAAAATCTTTCACTCCAATCTGGCCACCATTAGACAATATCCTCTGGGCTGAAGGTGAAGTTAGTGCTGAGTTGACTGCAAATGGTAGTTCTGAGGAGGAAACAATATGCTCAATTTGGTTTCCTGAAGCCCCAAATGGTTATGTGGCATTGGGTTGTGTGGCTTCTCCAGGAAAGGCACAGCCTCCTATTTCATCAGTGTTCTGTATCTCGTCATCTTTAGTTTCTCCTTGTGACCTGAGAGATTGCATCAGTATTGGGTCTGTCTCTCGGTATGGAATTAATTTTATATCTGTATATGCTTTCTGCTGTAAATAGCTGCTATGTTTTCAATTGTTCAATCACTTAATTTTATAAATGGTGTTTGATCGGTAGGGGCCTTAACTTGGCATTCTGGCGGGTGGATAATGCTGTTGGAACGTTCCTTCCCGCTGATCCTTCCAATTTGAGTTTGACTCAGAAAGCATATGAATTAAGGCATTTGTACTTTGGGTTTCAGGAAGTTCCTCCTGAAAAACCAAAGGGTGTGGAGAACCAACCTTCCACTTCTGTCGGCAACAATAGTATGCGATCAGATAGGTCATCAGCTTTAAATTCCAGAAGGAGGGTTGAAGCGGTTGCTACCTTTCGTTTAATATGGTGGAATCAAGGTTCTGCATCAAGAAAGAAGTTATCCATTTGGCGTCCCGTAGTCCCTGAAGGAATGGTTTATTTTGGTGACATTGCAGTCCAAGGGTATGAATTGGAATTTTGTACTTAAGTCTTGCTAATTATATATCAAATTATAGAGAGCAAAGCTAATTTGTTCTTTTAATTGGTTTTCAGATATGAACCTCCAAACACTTGCATTGTTCTTCAAGATTCAGAAGATTGTGAGCTGTATAAAGCACCTTCTGATTTTCAACTCGTAGGCCATATTAGAAAACAGAGAAAAATGGATAGCATATCTTTCTGGATGCCTCAGGCCCCACCAGGTTTTGTTACATTAGGATGTGTTGCTTGCAAAGGCATGCCTAAGCAATCTGATTTCACATTCTTAAGATGCATTCGCACTGATATTATCTCAACGGATCAATTTCTGGATGAAAGTATATGGGACACATCCGACTCCAAGTATATTAAAGAACCATTCAGCATGTGGACAGTTGGAAATGAATTGGGAACCTTTATTGTTTGGAGTGGTTTAAAAAAACCTCCTAAAAGGTTTGCTTTGAAGCTTAGTGGTCCAGATATACCAAGTGGTTCAGATGATACTGTGATTGATGCAGAAATGAGAACCTTCTCTGCAGCATTATTTGATGACTATGGTGGTCTGGTAAGTTTTTGTTATATGTTGTTTGAGTTATGTATGCTGAGATCTCTTCTGCTTTGATATGTTCTTATGGTAGAACTTACTGTTGATGAGGTCTATTTGAATGCTGAAACTCATGTATCGTCTCAACATTTTTGTTTTCTATTGTTTATATATATCTTGCTTAACAAGTTCACATATAATTTTGAAATATGGCAAAAACTTGCATGAGACGGATCCTTTACCATGTTATATGACCCATGACTTTATGGAGCCCCGGCTCAATCATGTTTTAAATGTAAGTATGACCCAAGTACTAAATGGAGCTATGTCTCATGTATCTGACAGTGTTCATTTGTGCTCTTAAGATTAATATGTCCAAATATTATATTATTTAATATCTGTGAATAGAATGCCTTCTGCAGGGTAAATATAACTTTCTAACTATTGTTTTTCACTCTGTAGATAGTCCCATTGTGTAATATATCTTTGAGTGGCATAGGGTTCAGCTTGCGCGGGAGAGGTGATTCCCTGAGTTCCAATGTGACATTCTCTTTAGCTGCAAGGTCATACAATGATAGATATGATTCATGGGAGCCTTTTATTGAACCAGTAGATGGATCATTGCGGTAAACTTCTACTATTTTAAATCTTTTATCATCCTTTCCAAATTGGTAGATGAATCAAGTATCCTAAACATAGAGCAATTATGCCATGTTAGCCATGGAATATGTGCATGGCAGTCTTTAGTAATACATTATGCATTTCAGATGGCTTTCTATTCTGATTATTTACTCTCATCTTTCTTTCTTTATATATAATACCGTTGTCCCAGTAGGTGGATCTTTTGTGCGTGTTATCTTCGACTTGCATCTAATTGTGGAGCTTTTTACATGGCGCTGAAATATGCGTGCTTCTCTTTATTTGCTTTCTCATTTCCTTGTGTATAGCTTTTCATGTTTTTATTTTCTTCGTCTTTTCTGTGCTTATTTTTTTAACAGTTTTTGTTTTGAATAGGTACCAACATAATCCTAATGCTCCTGGTGTAGCTTCTGAGCTACGAATTACTTCTACAAGAGATCTGAATCTGAATTTGTCTGTTTCAAATGCCAATACGATTTTACAAGCCTATTCAAGCTGGAACAACCTTAATCGTGTCAAAGAGCCGTGCGAGGTTTTCATTTTCTCTCGACTCTGATTGCTGCTTTTTTTTTTGATGTATCTTGTTATTGGATCTATTATACTTTGTAGAGCAAGAGTATATTGGTAGAGTTAGGATTTTTTTTCTTTTAAAGAAAATTATGTGCCTCTACCAATTACAGTTTTAATTTCGTTTGCAGGAAGTAACTTCTCCTACTGCTGATAGTAAATCAATGATTGCTGTTCATCAAAAAAGAAATTACTACATAGTCCCTCAGAATAAGCTCGGGAGGGACATTTTTATCAGGGCTCCTGATGTTAGAGGACTCCCTAACATTATTAAAATGCCAGCTGGAGATAGAAAGGCCCTAAAGCTGCCTGTTCCAAAGAACATGCTGGACTCTCATTTAAAAGGAAGTCTTCTTAAGAAAAAGCGATTCATGGTGACCATCATTGTAGCTGAAGCGGAGGTGCGTTGTTAGACTCCACTGCCTATTAGTATAATGGTAAATTGCTTGTTCTAAGTAGAGAAAGGTAAGAATTTGGCATTTAGAGAAGACCTAGAAATATTTGAAATAAACTAAAAAAAAACAAAGACCCAAAAAATTTAATGAGAATATGTCACAACAAAACACGAAAGTAAGATATGATCCATAGCCGACTCCACATAAGGAAATACATATTTTTGTTGTAATTCTAATTGCTATTGATGTCTCTCATGATTAATCTGTTTCATCTGTTGGAATGTGCAGCTCTTGAAGTTTGAGGGTTTATCCTCCAATCTGTACAGTGTTAAAGTCAGTCTTTATGAAGATCGAACTCACCCTAGTCAATCATACTTAAACCAACAAAGTGCACGAACTTGTGGAATTGCGTCAGATGACTCCGAAACTTCGAATGTTGCATTCGTTAGTTGGAATGAAGTATTTTTTTTCAAAGTGGATGCAGTGGTTCGTTGATAAGCTTTTAAAATAGTGAATTCCGCATAAAGTGGCATAGCTCTTAATTAACATATGATAATGCCTTATTTGGTTTGCTTAATTTATTGTTAATATATATTTGCACGCGACATACAGTTTTGACTGTGTAGCACATACTACATCTGCACATGGAATAAATCCTTAAATCCTTTTAGTGGCTTTGGTTAGATTGTTATCCTATACATTGTGCTTTATTGGATTTTGTCCCATCACTTGATTTTCACTCTCTCTTGGTCGTCGTTATATTTAGTTGGATTTATTTATGGTTAAAGCATGTAGTAGAAGTTTTGGAAATGTTTCCACACCCCTATAGCTGATTAGGTTTTCAAGGTAGTTTGTTTCTCAGGTTCTTCTGTAATATATTGATAATATAGAAGTAAAATTCTCAAAATCATTGTAGGATTCAAGTGAAGGTGGCGTTATGATCCCAAATATATGTATAATTTAATTATTATCTCAGTGAAAGAAATAATCACTTTGCTTTAATCAATGACACCATTTAGAATTAAGCCCCAGTTGATATATCAGACAATGTTCTCCCGCATGGCCAGCTAACTATTAACTCAAACCAAATCTAGCTGGTTTTGATAAAATGTAGAGAGCTCCTTAACTTGTTTCTGTGAAAAGCCCCTCTAGTAAAATGTTTATTGCTTTACTGCTATGTTTTGTCCTTACCTTACATCATTTGCTTCGTATGCTTTACAGGACAGCTGCATGCTGGAATTTACTGTTACCGAGACTGGAAGAGGTAATTATTGTACTTATCTACATGCCTAAATATGGCTTATTAAATAGGAGACATGTCTAGACGTAAAGTTTAGAATGGAGTTGATTGCACTAATACCTTTGAAATATAGTTACTTGGTCCAACCTTGGATCAGCCAAAGGATGGATTGGACTTGATGGAATAAGCTGACTCACCCACAACAGTAGATGTTTTCTGTATTTACAATTTCCTCCATAAATTTGTTCACTTTAGTCAAATCAAGGTTTTCAGAGTGCGCAACCTTGTGTGTACTTCTTTAAACACGTGTGTAGGTTAATCAAAACGAACCATTCAAACATAAAACCAGGTTCAGTTTGAAAGGACTGGACATATTTGTGTTTTGTACTAATTTCCTTTTCTTTTTGAGGTTTCTGGAGAAGTTAATAATGGAGTAAATCATAGACAATTCTATTCTATTGATATGCTTTCTGCAGAGTTGACTGTGATTTGACTTTTCAGGCGAACCAGTTGGCTGCTATTCTTCACCTTTGAAACAGCTAACTAGGGCTGAAGGCAACTCTGACTCCAAGAGTTATTCAAATGAGTTCATTTGGCTAGAGTTATCCTCTGGAGATTCTAAGGTGCCTCTATCTATCTCCTTTCTTTCTCTGTCTCTCCTATGCACTCTCTCTTTGAATTACACTTCTGTGTGTTATAGTGTATACTCATTTTCTCTCTCTCTCACACACACACGATCTTTCTTTTCTTTTGTCCATGCAGCTGGATGCCAGAAGCAGAAAATTTGGTAGAATCAGATGTGCTGTATTCTTGCCTCCAAGATCTGGAACTGAGAACCTGAAATCGCGAAATGGATACAGAAAATCTGGTTCGATTCAGATTAGCCCAACTCGAGAGGGGCCATGGACGCTAATGAGGTTAAATTATGGTTCACCTATTGCATGTTGGCAATTAGGAAATAATGTAGTTGCAAGTGAAGTGAGTGTCATTGATGGCAACCGACATGTCAACATTAGATCTTTGGTATCAATTCGTAACAACACTGAATTTACTCTGGATATATGCCTCAAGCTCAGGGTTGCAAATGGAGATGCAAATCTAGCAATTGATGAAAGGAAGGATGAGTTGACCACAGATGAGCTTTTTGAGTCGCAGAAATACAATACTTCTCGTGGTTGGATTCCATGTACTAACTTTGAGGAGGTAAGTTGATGAAATAGCTGCTTGTTTCATACTGTCAAGATATTGTCAAAATATAATTTGTTACTGAGTAAATCATTTTAAATAGAATTTGTTACTGAATTAACCATTTTAAAACAACTAGTTCTGACCAACTACATTGTTCAATGAAAACAACTAATACTATTCAAGGAAAACAACTAATACTGTTTCTGTGAAAACAATTAATATGGTTTAACAAAAGCAGATAATAATGTTCAGTGGAAACAACTAATACCATTTAAAAATACACCCCAGTTGCACAATGCAACTATTGTATAAAAGAATTTGCCGACCTAAAGGGGGATGGACGGTCTTTATATTGCTGTGTGGTAGAACCGCTTGATTAGGATCTCTTTTAGAGGTCGTAGATTATTTGCATTTCAATCCATTGGTCAAAGTCGGAATCCAGATGCTCGCCAAATCTGAGAAAACCAGAGAGTCTATTGGCCAAGTCTCTTGGCACTCGGCTCAATGTGAGTTGGATCACTTAGCCACGCTTCGTAGAGCACCGTTGAAATAGATGCTGCTCAGCCAATGAAATATGGAGAGTTGAACAAAATGGTTGTTCTTGTAAATATCATGCTTATATGTAGAGAACTGAATATCTTTGAAATAATGCTCATGTCTTTGAAATAATGACTATATTTAAGAAGCTTATCCAGATATGAATGAATCAAAATTGATAAGGAGCTGGTCAGGTTAGCGAATCATCCTTCCGCCATAGGCAGGCCGATGGTATCTGCTCTGTTGTATTCCATCATCTTGTATTAATCTTTTGCTTTTGTGGTATCAGATAATGAGAAATCACTTTCCACAGATAGAAAATGCTCGCTGGTTCCAGTTCTCACTATAATTTCTTTCAATTATATGCTTATTATGTGTTGGCTTCCTTTTTCAGATTTTTCTATTTCGAGCAGGCCGTTCATTTTCCTATTATTTTTTTGAGCTTACTTCCAGAGAATTGGTTTTATAACTATTGTTTATACACATACTGCAGGAATTATCTGGAGTTGACTTGCCATCAGGATGGGAATGGGTAGATGAATGGCATGTAGATAAAACCTCTATCAACACAGCTGATGGATGGGTCTATGCTCCAGATTTTGAAAGGTTGAAGTGGCCAGATTCTTACGATTCATTAAAATATGTAAACTATGCAAGGCAAAAGAGGTGGATAAGAAACAGAAAACATATTACTGCAGATTATAAGTCACAAATAGTGGTGGGACCCCTAAAACCTGGAGAAACAATTCCTATCCCTCTACCCTGCCTAGATCAGTCAGCTTTGTATCTGTTACATCTAAAACCTTCAAATACGGAAGGTTCTAATCAATACTCATGGAGTTCTGTTATGGATATATCTCCTCAGTCACTGGATTCTGAAATTTGTGTGTCGGCTCTCACAGAGACTGAGAAACTATTGCATTCCTCTGAAATAAGTGAAAATTCGTCAAACACTTTATGTGGTATGTGGTTTTGTTTAAGCATCCAAGCAACTGAAATTGCAAAGGACATTCAATTAAATCCGATACAGGATTGGATGATTGTGGTCCGACCTCCTGTGTCCATTTCCAATTATCTCCCTCTTATGGCCGAAATTTCCCTCCTTGAAATGCAACCCAGTGGTCATTTTCATTCCTGCTATAGAGGGATATGTGGTCCTGGAGAAAGTGCCAAGGTGTATAATGCTGACATTAGAAATCCTTTATATGTCTCTTTGCTTCCCCAAAGAGGATGGTTGCCACTACATGTCAGTCTCTTCTTTTTATCTGCTCAATAAGAATTTAAGTTTTTTTTTTTAGTGAGATTGTTCTAATGGTTCTTGAAATTACAATATTCTGTTCCAGGAGGCCATTCTCCTGTCACATCCTAGCAATTCTCCATCAAAGACGATAAGCTTAAGAAGTTCAGTTTCTGGAAGGTTTGAAATTATAATTAGGGAAAATTAGTTTTTTAGTCCTGTAAGTTATCTCTATTTCAGTTTTAGTTCTGTTGACTTTCAGAATTGAAAGTAGTCATGTAACTTACAATTTTTGACATTTTGGTCTGGTAACCGGATATAGGAGGTAAAACATCCATTTGACACTGACGTGGTAGAGTCTGATTGGTCAACCAGATGTTTTACCTCTTGCAGCCAGACTTCGGACCAAAATGTCGATAAAGTGAAAGTTAACAGGACTGAAATTGAAATAGGGGTAACGTACAGGGTTAAAAAAACTATAAGAATTAATTTCTTTTGGGTATTTATCATTCCAATGTGCAGGATTGTTCAAGTCATTCTTGAGCACAACCACACCACTGAAATGCCTTTGCAACCAAAGATTATCAAAGTTTATTCACCATATTGGTTCGGAATTGCCAGATGCCCACCACTTAGTTTCAGGCTCATTGATGGCAGTGCTGAGAGGGTGAAGAAGAATCCACTATCTTTTCAGACCAAAAGGATCAATGAAGTCATACTCGAGGAGATCACTGATGAGGAGATAGACGAAGGTTATACAATTGCGTCTGCATTGAATTTTAAATCTCTGGGCCTTTGTGCATCTATAGGTGGAGGAGAGCAGTTTGGGCCCGTTAAAGATCTTTCTCCACTTGGGGATATGGTAACTATCATGACTTTTGCACCTTGTTGTATGTTAGAACGTTGAAAATATCGGTATTGGTAGAATTATAGAGACCTTTAAATCGTGGAAATATCAATGTATATATTGATATTAGTGAATTTAAAAAAATATGAAATTTAATATAACTTTTAATACATAAACTTAACAAAAGAATGTGAACAAATTTTTATATTTGTGATAAATATATATAAAATATACTAGTATATAATGTTATCGCATGTGCTATTTCTGTATATAGGTGAAATATCGGGATATATTGTGGTTTATCTCATCATGGTTTCTTAACTTCTAGGATGGCTCTCTGGATGTCGTTGCTTATGATCCTGATGGCAATAGTATGCAACTCTTTGTATCTTCAAAACCATGCCCTTACCAATCTGTCCCAACAAAGGTAATTAACCCTTGATTAAGTTCATTTCTTCATTTGTATGCAACTTATGTTTTCCTTTGTTATAGGTAATCTCTGTTCGACCATTTATGACTTTCACAAACAGAGTTGGTCAAAATGTGTTACTGAAATTCAGCAGTGAAGATGAACCTAAAACTTTACGGGTGTCTGATACAAGAGTCTCCTTTGTACAACGTAAAACAGATAAACCTAATGAAATTCAGGTCAGTGTCTTCTTATTTTTAAGCATGATTGGTTCATTTGGGAGTATGTAAAGGCATTGCGCATTAAAATGTTTCTCCTTTTTCTAACAGTTTTTGCTTCATGTTGGATCCATACTTGTTTTTTTCTGATTCCTGTTCATTGATAACTTTATAGGTTCGACTGCTTGATACGGATTGGTCATTTCCTATTCAAATAGTAAAGGAGGGAACTCTCATACTAGTCTTAAAGAAGCATGATGGCACACGTCAATTGTTACGAACAGAAATTCGAGGTTATGAGGAGGGCTCTCGTTTTATAGTTGTATTCCGCCTTGGGTCAGCTAATGGTCCTATTAGGTACCCCCATTCCTATACTTGCTCCTCTTCTAGCTCAATAACTCCTACTGAACTTTTATGGGGTTTATAAATAATTGAACCGTGATAGAGAAAAAAAACTTATTTAAACTTATTGGGTAAAATGCAAAAAAGAAAAATAAACCCTTGTGTTTTGTAAATCTTGCACAATCCCCCCTGTGCTTTAGAAAATGCACAAAACCGTCTTATACTTGGGAAGTGCTTTCACAAGAACCCCCCCCATATGTTGGACAATGCACCAAACCTTCTACATTTTCTGAATTCTGCACAGAACCCCTCTATATTTTCTAAATTCTGCACTAAAACCCCTGTCATTACCTCCTCCCTTTGTCTCTCTTCTGTTTTTGGACAAAGTTTCTCTAATATGGTTTTTTTGTATTTTAAGTTTGACAATCAGTTAACTTTTGTCCATCTTTATGGAATAATATATATATTTTCATGTAAAAAAATAAAAATCATTTAATTGTGATTTTTTTTTTAAAATTACTTCTGAACAAAGATTTTTGTGTTATGTAAGTCAATTACTGCAGTTTTTTAACTTACAGCACACGAAATCATATATTCAGAAGTAATTTTGGGAAAAAAAAAAATCTACGCTTTCCCTTCATGAGGTGTTCTCTATTAGTTCTCACTTATCGCTAGTTTTTGCAGACTAATATAGGTTTAAATTTTCAGAATTAACTTTACTGGTAAAGATGATTCGACTAGCTCTTCCACTAGCTACCAATTTCTCAAAACCAAGTTTGAACTAATCCGTACATTACCTCAAGAACACATTCTATATGATATGCTTAAATGTTTTAGTTCTGATCAGGTATTGATCTTTCTGAACAGGATTGAGAACAGAACAAGAAACTGTACCATGAGATTTCGACAAACAGGATTTGGTGATGATGCTTGGATTCAATTACAGCCACTTTCAACTGTAAACTTCTCTTGGGAAGATCCATATGGTGAAGAAGTTATTGATATTGTAATCTATAGTGGCAGTGATACTGGGGTCCACAAAATTGGTTTGAATAATACTGGGATCTCCTCTGTTGATGACAACAGTGGATTGTTTCTTCATATTGCAAATATAGGTGATATTAAGGTGGTTAGGTTTATGAACACAAATAGATTACATACGAAGTCCGAAGGAAGTGGAGCTCTGATGCCCGGGGGTAACTGGGGAGGTTCTTACGTACACGCTAGCATGCCAGATCAAGGATCTCCATTGGAGCTTATATTAGAGCTGGGTATTGTTGGTATTTCAGTTGTGGACCACAAACCAAGGGAGCTTGCCTACTTGTACATGGAGAAGTTTTTCATATCCTATTCGACTGGCTATGATGGTGGGACAACGAGCAGGTTCAGTATCTCCTTGTCATTCAACTATTATGTGAAAGTTGGGTATTGAGTGAAGGACTTCAATGTGATAATGTTAGCTTTGCATGTACAAAATTCCAATTTAATTAGCATCAGTCCTCGGTATTTTAGTTTGCTACAGTCCACTTATGTATTGATATCTCCTTGGCATTGCTTTAAAGTCAAAGACACATAAATCCCTCTGTAATAACTCCTGTTCTATTAAAAACAATGATTAGGCTATATATTGATAGTGAAAGAGATAACGATAACATTTAGTCTGGCCTACAGCTTGAATAGATCCATGAACAAATGTACAAGGGTTAACAGATCCACATTTTCTTGTTTTGTTATGTACTGGTCACGGATATTTATAGATGAGAAGTTATCGACATATTATGATTATCTTATAAAGATACTATCCCATACTCACCAGAAAACAAACTGCTAGGCAATCCCATAAGTGCACAGTATAAATGTTGCTTTGGTGTACTATTTAATAGCTTGCTTTTCGTTACTTGGTCATTATGCTTTTCTGATATAGTGCCCATCACTTTACATAAGAATTCTTCTTATACATCCATTTTACTTCTTAGCGCAATTTATTATATTCAGTTTATACTCATCTCTTCATTATCTGTATAACAGAAAGTCAATCAATTAATGTGCTACTTTACTTGTTCTGTTGGCAGGTTCAAGCTTATAATCGGTTACATGCAGCTTGACAATCAGCTCCCTCTGACAGTGATGCCTGTACTTCTGGCACCGGACTCGACTCCTGATGTGCATCATCCAGTTTTCAAGATGACTGTAACTGCACGCAATGAAAACCCTGATGGTCTCCAAATATACCCATATGTTTATATACGGGTATTATAGTTGAAAATAATTTCATGATTACTTAAATTTTGAAGATAATCACACACATATTGATAATTCCTTTTACTCCTGACAGGTGATTGATAAGAATTGGCGGCTTAATATCCATGAGCCTATCATCTGGGCTTTGGTAGATTTCTACAACAATCTCCAATTAGATCGCATTCCTCAAGATTCCAGTGTTACTCAAGTTGATCCTGAAATTCGTCTAGAGTAAGTATTCTTTAGTTGTGATAAATATATTTAGCTCTTTGTCTGGCATCTTCTATATATTACTGTTTCTCCAGACTCAATCTAGAGACAAATAAGTATTTTTTTTCAGAGATGTCTAATTGAATACCTGTCTTTGTAATTTCAGCTTGATTGACATTTCTGAGGTAAGACTGAAGATATCTTTGGAGACTTCACCAGCTCAAAGACCACATGGACTCTTGGGTGTGTGGAGCCCTGTTCTTTCAGCTGTTGGAAACGCATTTAAATTTCAGGTCTGTGATTGTTGTTGATATTATTGTCGGTGGATTGGCTAGCATAACTTCTGCTCATTCTCATGCAAAGATTTCCTCAGTAAATAAAACTAGTTTTTAACCTTGGCTTTTTTAGCTGTCAAGTTTCTAAATTGAAAACTTTTTTAAGACCTTGTAATGAAATTACCGAGGTCTTATAGCTGTCGGTTTCTAAATCTTGTTTATTTAACAAGGTGCGGATACAGCATCAGCTATATTTTTAATTCATTTAGTTTTAAGTAACACTCTTGTACCCTAATTCTACGGTGTATTGTACACACCTAATGCTTCGTAGTGAAAATAAGTAATATAAACAAACTAATACCTTCTAGTATAACAACTAATACCATTTAAAGATACACTTCAGTTGCATGGGTGCACTTGGGGCATACAAGATTTTGTCTTTATTTCATTGACCAAAATAAATAAGAACGTGAAAACAAGGAACTGGATTTTTATCTAAATGTCTTGAGATATTAATGAAAATTGTTTCTGCCAGGTTCATCTTCGAAAAGTAACACACAGGGACAGGTTTCTGAGGAAGAGTTCTGTGACTACTGCCATAGGACACCGCATATGGAGAGATCTTATCCACAACCCATTGCATCTAATTTTTTCTGTAGACGTACTTGGCATGACAAGCTCTACGTTGGCTTCTCTGAGCAAAGGTTTTGCTGAGCTCTCAACTGATGGACAATTCCTGCAGCTTCGTTCAAAGCAGGTGTGGTCAAGAAGGATTACTGGTGTTGGTGATGGGATTGTTCAGGGAACAGAAGCTCTTGCACAAGGTTTTGCTTTTGGAATGTCTGGGGTTGTGAGAAAACCTATGGAAAGTGCCAGGCAAAATGGTGTTCTTGGCCTTGCACATGGGTTGGGACAAGCTTTTCTAGGCTTTTTTGTACAGCCAATGAGTGGAGCATTAGATTTTTTCTCTTTGACTGTTGATGGAATTGGGGCAAGTTGCTCGAAGTGTCTAGAGATCCTCAACCACAAACAAAACCTCCAGAGAATACGAAATCCACGGGCATTTCATGCTGACAGTGTACTAAGAGAGTACTCTGAGAGAGACGCACTTGGTCAGGTACATGGTTTTTTTTTTTTTTTAATTTATAATATTTAAAGGGAAAATAGTTTTATTGTTTAGTCCAGTAAGTTACCCCTATTCCTGTTTCAGTCCTATAGGAGGTACTACATTCGGTTGATGCTGACGTAGCAAAGTCTGATTTGTCAACCGGATGTAAGACCTCCTATAGCCAATTATCGGACTAAAATGTCGAAAAAGTGAAACTTGCGGGACTATTTTCAATTTGTGAAAGTTGGGAGGAGTAAAACCGAAATAGAGATAACTTACGGGACCAAAAAAGACTATTTTCCCATATTTAAATTTGATGCTAATAATAGTGATTGTCTTCAGCATCCAATGCACTGAGGATAGCTGTATGATTTTTAATGTTGAAGATTCGTCATAGCATTGATAATACAATTTCTCTTTTGCACACTATGCCAAGGCGCATTTAACTTACTAAGCTAAATATTTCTCAATATTTTTGACATTCTGATGGATACCTTGGGTACAGATGTTGTATCTCATAGTAATGACCTGCTATTTTCTGTGTCAGATGATACTTTACCTTGCAGAAGCAAGTCGGAATTTTGGATGTACTGAAATATTCAAAGAGCCATCAAAATTTGCCTGGTCGGATTGCTATGAAGATTATTTTAATGTACCGTATCAACGGATTGTTTTAGTGACTAGTAGACGAGTAATGCTGCTACAGGTAGTTCCTGGGTCCATGCTTCTGTACTTACTCCATTTGAGCAACATTCCTATACACCAGTGAAAACAACTAATACTGATAAATTAATACATCTCAGTTAAACAAGTGATACCTTCGAAAAGTACACATGAGTTGCATTTGCACGGTGCACGTGCTGGTGTATAAAGTTTTTGTCTCTTTAATTTTGCTTTGGTCACCATCCTATTTCTATTTTTCTATATTAAATTCCATGATTTCTTGTGTGGAAGTGTGTGGCCCCTGATAAGATGGACAAAAAGCCCTGCAAGATAATGTGGGATGTGCCCTGGGAAGAAGTTATGTCACTCGAATTGGCCAAAGCCGGCTACCCGAACCCATCTCATTTAATCATCCATCTGAAAACTTTTAAACGGGGTGAGAGCTTTGTTCGAGTGATCAAGTGTAACACTGAACAATTGCCAGATGAAACAGAGCCGCAAGCTGTCAGAATCTGCTCAGTCGTGTACAAGACGTGGAAGGCTCACAGGAAGGATATAAAACAGGTCTACAATTTTACCAGCTATGGATGTGTTATCAAACTCTACATAGCTTCCAGAATCACTTTTTTAAAAAACTGTGAGGTAGCTTTACAAAAAAAGTGATTCTGACTCACTTTGTAGAGTTTGCAGACACCGCCTATATTTGCTCTGATGATTCGAAGCACGTTTTTATTATGTTATAAATTCTTCTCATTTGTATAGGTTCCTTTAAGTGGAAGACGTGATTCTTTTGCTTGGAGTAAAGTTGAAAGAAGAGAACCTCACAGAAAGCACAGAGCCATTATCAGGTCAACAGAACTTTCTTCTTCAGGCTCTGTTTCTAATGATCCAAGATTTGTTGAACATGGTGTCAACTTCTCACGGATTTGGAGCAGCGAGCGAGAATCGAAAGGTCGATGTACATTGTGTCGAAAGCAGGTCAGCGATATCAATCTCTGTTTCCATTGAACCACACATCAAGTTCTATTCTAACACAATTGTTTGCTACTTGCAGAGTTTGAGCAGTGACCAAATTTGTAGTATCTGGCGGCCAGTTTGTCCCGATGGGTAATGTTTCCTAGTTCTCGATTCCTATTGTTCTAAACAATATCTTCATTGTGGATTAAACTGTAAAAATATATATATACAAACACACACACACACACAGTTTTGCTATGGAGCCCGATGTTGGGTTTCTTATGGAGTCCAACATCAACATAAACTACTTAGACCATGCTACAATATACCAGTGAATTATGCTGGTGTTGGGCTCCATAAGGATCCCACCATCGGGCTCCATATCATTACTATACACACACACACACATGTATACATATATGTTGGAATCAGTAGTCTATGGATTATTGAGAAAAACCAGCAGAGATACTCTTGTGACAAATCAAAACTCACTAATCTGCAAAAAATCATACTGAGTTAGAGCTACTAAGTAAAATACTCTATTATTGCCTTAAATGGAAAAAAAAAAAAGATCTTTTAGTGACGCTAATGGGGTAAATTTGGACAAAGTGTGAAAAAATATCTTAACCAACAATTAATTAGACATAAAATATATCCTCTAAAACAACAATTGTTATGAAACGGAGGGAGTGCACTAATTTGGATACAGCTCACATTGACATATCCTCGTTTTACTCTAGAAATTGTCTTACCAGCATCTTCTGTACTTCTCAGGTACGTATCAATCGGTGATATAGCTCGTTCCGGCACCCATCCTCCTACCGTTGCTGCAATGTACCGTTACTCGGATAAAGTGTTTGCTTTTCCAGTGGGTTATGACCTGGTAAATAAATATAACATCCATTAAATGAACTAAAGTTTGCTAAACATTGTTGTCATCATCATCATTATTATTATTATTATTATAATTTGCAGGTGTGGAGAAATTGTGAGGATGACTACAAGCATCCCGTATCTATATGGCATCCACGTGCTCCCGAGGGCTATGTCTCTCTCGGGTATGTTGCCGTGCAGGATTTCATGGAGCCAGAACTCGACTCAGTGTACTGCGTGGCTGAGTCACTTTGCGAAGAGACGGGATTCGAAGAGCAGAAGATATGGTCGGCGGAGGAGTCGTATCCATGGGCGTGTCACATTTACCAAACGAATAGTGAGGCCCTTCACTTTGTTGCTTTGAGGCAACCTCGAGAAGAATCTGAGTGGAAGCCTAAAAGGGTTATTGATAGCCCTCAGATCTCTCTACCACAGTGATATGATGGTATTTCATTTTTGTTTGAAGTTTTATCAATTTGGTGTGCATATTAGGTCGCTTTATTTTGGGTTTTTATGGCCTATTTCTGTTTTCGGCTTCAACTAAACATTTTCGAGTTCAAAAAATATGAGTTTGTTGGATTGACAAAAAGAATACTTGGCGAATTTGGGTATATACTTTCTTTGTGTGGAAATTTCTCATTTTAATGTAAGTGTTTCTATGTGGTTGCTAATTTGTGTGCCATAAATATCATTTTCTGTTTAAATTTATCAAATTTTTGTGTCGGTGAATGTATATACAGAAATATTAAGATTTTGGTGGGAAAGTGTATGTATCAAATATTATTATTTGATGGCTAATGTACAGATGATATATAATTGATCGACATATGTATTCATTTTTGACTAAACAATGCTGTGTTTTGAAAGTATAAATTTCTGTTGACTCTGAAAATACCCAAGCAACGAAAGGCACAAATTGCACCAACGGAATGTGATTGGATATAGGTTTGCACGAGCCACATTTAATTGGGTATCAAAGAAATTTATAATGTATCCAAATTTATAGAGCTGGTCAACCATGAACAAATTTGACACTGGATTGTTTGACTCATATATCAACAATTAATTTTTATTTTAACTTATTTTATAACTGGAGCAATATATAATATAAAATATAATTTACCATTCAATAATTTTTATTATCGATTTGCATTTAAACCGAGCCCCCTTACTCATTTCATCTCCCACATGACACTCTACAATTCCTATAATTCAAATTTCTAATTTTCTCATTATTTTATGTTATTTTATATTTAATTAAATACAATTTTAGTTATATTTGTTTAGATCTAATTAATATAATTTAATCACCCAAAAAACCACCGTTCTTTCTCTTCGTCGTTCTTTTATTACTTTAAATTTTAATTTAAAATTTTCAAATTAGGATTTTTTTTTTAATTCGAAACAATAAAAAGTCAAACAAATGAACGACAACGTGGCATGTCGGCAACTGTAACAACTACCATACCAGAGTGGCCAAATTATCCAGTGGGCCCAGCCCAATCCGTTTTACTTTGTTTCTTTAAAGACAAAAACTAATATGAGACGGTCATGCATGAGACGAAGTATAACCTATTACAAATCACATTCACCTCTCTCAAAGTGTTAAAGCGCCAATGCCAAAATTATGCCCCGTTTCATCATTAGACGGTCTCATGCAAGTGTGTCTCTTCTTTAAATACTACCTCCGTCCCATTCTTTAAGACAAACTGACTGTTCATAAAGATTTATTAAAATAGTGATAAAGTGATAAAGTAGAAAGAATTGTTATTAGTATTTTATGTGATAAAGTGATGGATAGTTGGGAAAAGAAATATATATTTATTAGTATTTTATGTGATAAAGTGATAAAGTAGAAAGAGTTGTTTATTACTCCCTCCGTCCCTTAGCAACTTGTACACTTTCTTTTTTCGTCCGTCCCTTACCAACTTGTACGCTTTAAAATGACAAATAATCTCACAATTTTCACCCTCACAATCTTCACTTTTCATCCCCTTTGAAAAGTCAACAAAATACTAGAAAATCATTTTTTTTCTTAATTTGTGTGCAAAATCAAGTGTGCATGTTGGTGAGGGGCGGAGGGAGTAGTATTTTAGAAAATTTCTCTTAAAGAATGAGACAAAAAAAATGACAAGTTTTTCTTAAAGAATGAGACGGAGGTAGTAATATTTTCCATAAAACAAATATTATTTTAATCCATCATTTAGTTGCAAGTTATTATCATCATTTATTACTCTATAACCAATCAGTCTACAGCCAATCTCCATTCTCCAATTGTGCTGCCAAGATATTTCCTTCTTCCTATATCTGCTCCGTGGATCACCGCAATTGTGCATCTGCAATGGAGGGTTTAATAAAGGGGCTCGTCAATGTAGCAATAGATCACATTCCTGGTAGAGGTAACGATGATAATGATGATAATCGAGATGACATTGAGCAACGTTCCAGATCCAATTGGGCGCAGGTGATTCATCCTTCCAACTCTCTTTCTCATCACAGTATGAGCGTTTGCTCTTTGCGATTTCATAGCTGTGGTAAATATGTGAATATCCGATTATCGATTGTGTGTGCAGGTTGTGTCTGGAGAGCAGGAAGATCAAGATGGATCCAATTCCGGCAACACTGATCATAATTCTAGACCTTCTTCACACAACAGACGGGTAAGTTTTTCATTTTCTGATCTTTTGGTTCATCGTTTTCATGTATCGGTTAAATTACAGGAGTCATTGAGACTGATTAAGTTCTTTGTATTTTATCTGTGAGGTTTAGGAAGAGAATTACCAGGAAAATCAGACGTCGTGGGGACGGCGGCCTGCGATGACATCCCAGGAGGTAGTCAACTATTTTTTTGGTTAATGCCTTGTAGAGTTCTGGTAGTGAGATTTTACTGATCGTAGCCTTGCGAAATTATAATATGGAATCGGAGGATGATTAAATGAAAATTTCTGTTTTAACTTAACCTTAATGTGAGTAACCAAACTATGAACCAGTAATTTGGGACTGACATAATGCATATCATAATTCTAGACCTTCACACAACACATTTTTTCGTTTGTTCTTTTTGGTTCATCAATTTCATGTATAACTTAAATTACAGGAGACATTAGGACTAATGCAGTTGTTTTCACTTTGTCCGTTATCTGCGGTGTTTAGGAAGAGAGTTACCTAGAAAATCAGACTTCATGGGGACGACAGCCTGCGATGACTGCTCAGAAGGTGGGTGCCCCTTTTTTCTTCTTTTCTTTTTTTGTTAACGTCTTGTAGAATTCTGATAGTGAGATTTTGTTGATCGTAGATTCAAGAAACTAACCTCAAGATATATAATGCATCTCTCTAGCAGCATTCATAGTCATATAATATGGAAATGCATCCAGATCAAATGAAATATCCTGTTTTAACTTAACATTAATGTGGGTAGCAAAATAGTGAACCAATTATCTAGGACATGAGAAACCAAGTCTACGTTTGTGTTAAAGATGGAGATAAATGTTAAATTGATGCTCTTCTCTAACTGCCTTCAACTTCTAGGTTAGGTGGTCCAGTTATTTTGGACCTTTAGTCGCTATGGATATTGTTTGATCACCAAACAATGATTAGTGCCTTTTTTTTTTTTGGAACTAAAATCATGATTCTCTGTGGGAATATTTGGTAAAAATGCATTATTATATGTTTTGTACTAAAGTGGTCTTTACATAAAACTTATACAAAGAAGGAAAACAAAACCACCCAAAATACGGTAAAAATCAAACATCTGATTCTGCCCTTATTGAGATCCCATAATCTATGGGATTTTCATATTTACATCCTGTTAAACAAAGACAACAATCTAGTATAGGAATCTTTTAATTTTCGACATTCTGTGTGCACGATATTCCTTTAGCGGGTGTGTTTGTCTCAAATGCTTCTGCGATATAAATTAGAATTGTTGGCGAGATAATTATTCCACAACTAAATTCTTTTTTATTCCTGAAGTGACCAAAATACGTTGTTGGTCCACAACTAATAATATTCCTGAATATTGAAGTTTTCTTCGAGTCTCTGAACTTACTATTTGTGAGTTATAATTACAGGATGAAGGCACAAATGATGGTTGGGAGACTGTCCACAAGAAACCTTCAAGACAGCGTCACAAGGTTTCTTTTATCATTTAACGTATATTGTTTGATGTTTTCTCTAAACTTAGGTCAAATAATTCATTTTGTTTTATGTGGGTGCACCATGCTTCACTGAAGTTTCACGGCTACAGCTTGGTAACCATAATTTGCAATGAAGGCTATTCATGATCACAAAATTGAGTAATAAGATGATGGAAATATGTCCATTCAGAAGCTAATTTGATAGTTATATAAGTGCTTTTATCAAGGTATCATTTTGTTTAACCATGGGTGTCAGTGGCTCAATTGCTATATCACTCTAGCAATAGCTGAAATTTATCTCAAGAAAGACATAATATCCCATGTGATGTTAAAAGCAAAATTTTATTGCACATTGCTTTGCAATTCTCGGGATTTGACTGTGTGTTGTGCACTACACAAACTTGCTTTACAATAACCCATGTCCATCATTTGTCTATCAGCTTGAGCAAACTTCTTTGTTTTATTTATCTATCTGGACTTTACAGACAAATTTTTTATACATTTGATGAACTATCTGTAATTGTTATTGTCCAGGTACCTACAGATCAACGGAACAATTACAAACGCCCCCCTAGCGAGCAACATTACTCAGATGAGGTTGATTGTGGTTCTAAAATGGAACCCTCAGAAGAAGAGCTTGTTGATGTGTCAAAGGCCATTAACAAACTGTGGAAACTTGATTTGAACCGTTTAGTTCCTGGAAAGGATTATGAGATAGATTGTGGTGAAGGAAAGAAGGTTTACCAGAAGGACGACATGGCGGAAGGGTGCCTATTTTCCTGGCTGGGTGAAGAAATATTCAGGAAGCCTACCTATTCACGTTTCTGTTCTCTTCTTGATAATTATAATCCACACGAAGGGTATAAAGAAGTTGTTACATCTGAAGAGAAACAAGAGCAAGCTGCATTTATAGAAGAGATTAGCCGAACTGCTCCAATTAAGTACCTTCACAAGTATCTGTCGGCAAAGGGTATTGCATCTGGGAGCTATCAAGAGTTTAAGGGAATGATAACGAGTCTGTGGTTTGATCTTTATGGAAGAGGTGGTACATCTAGTAGTTCTTCAGCTTTTGAGCATGTTTTTGTTGGAGAAATTAAACGAGGAGAGCAAGAAGTCTCGGGATTTCATAACTGGATTCAGGTACTAAAACTTTTACCTAGTATGATTTCATATTTGCGCAATGTCTTTATTAGTAAAAGATCATTATAATGTTAGCGAGTATTCTGCAATGAAGTATAATTCCATCTGAATGCATAAAGGATATGGAGAAGTTGTCTGCAATTTTGAAACTTCTTTGAAGTTGGATATAGAAGTTTTTGGTTATTGCAGCAAAAGAAAATAAAATTATTCATAAAATGATCATATAGACGTTCATTAAATTCATTAGATAAATTTGATATGAATGAGCAAATTATTACTTTTACCGTTGCTATTTTGTTTCCAATTTTCTAATTTGTGAAGCTTAATTTGCATATTTCATTTTCGTCAGTTCTATCTAGAGGAATCAAAGGGGAGAGTTGACTATCAGGGATATATCTTTCCTCGAAGGCGTGGCCAGATTGTAAGTGATTTTTCTTCTAATTCACAGATTTTTGTTGGTTAAGCAGGCATTGGAAATAAGGAACTGTCCCTACTTAAATTATCCTATTAGATGTGCAATTTGAAGTAATTTAAAATTTGTTTAAGCCACTGGAAATGATTCATGTAAAGATTTAAAAGAATCATTAGAATATGTAGAGATTTAAAAAAATTCTAGAATATGTAGAAAAATATCTAGGTTTATAGTGAATTTTCTCCTATTGATTGGATTTTATTGGCTGTTTTGGGGTTCATTGGATATTAATCATTTCTTTGTTGAATGTGATTTCAAAAAATTTGTTTGATTGTTGAAATGCATCTAGTTTTTTATTTGGTGATGATAATATTTGTCTGGCTGGAAGTATGTTGTGCTATCTATTTATATATGTTACTTTCAAAAACTAATACTGAAACCGAGGATCAAATATTAATTAAATAATATTTAATGGTACAAACTACTCTATTTATCTGGTATGTAACCAGCAGTATTTTCCATTACATATATTTTTGTTTCTTATAGCAGCATAGTGAGTACACCTAGGTTTCCCAAATTTGGAGTCTCCCGTTGGGTGTGTTGTGTGTTAAATTATGGATATTCAGTTCAATGCAATATATGACCTTCTTTGTCCCGTTTATGAAAACTCTTTGACATGGGGCTCTATTTTCTGACTCTAAATCTTGCAGCCCGACTCAGAAACACAGTTACTTACGATTCAGTTTGAATGGAATGGTGTTCTCAAGTCAGTGTCGAGCACGTTAGTTGGAGTGAGCCCTGAGTTTGAACTTGCGATCTACACTCTATGCTTCTTCGTTGGAGGAGAAGATAATCATGTTGAACTTGGTCCGTACCCTGTAAATATCAAATGCTATCGTCATGGCAACAGACTTGGCTCCGCTTTTCCTATTGCCGATTCTTAACTTTCAATTTAAATACTTCTCTCGCTCTATATATATCTATAAGTATACACACACACACACATGTGGGTGTGTAGAGAGTGTGTGTGTTTGTGAGTGCTGGAACTGAGGTTATAGCACCAAGTCTGCTTAAGAACTATTGACCTTTTATTCCTGTGGCAGATTGTTAAGTGCATGTATTATTATTTTATGTATGAGATCCTTTGGTACTACCAAATACTTATGTAATTTGGGTGCACCGAGTGTTGGATGTTTTAAATACACTATGTTTCTTCTACTTGTTATTTAATTGGCAGTGAGATGCTGCTTGGATTTGTGTATGTTTTAAATGCAGTATGTATCAACACATGTATATATATATATATATATTGCATATGTCTCACTTCTCACATGGACGATGCCCTGTCTTCTTCGATAGTAATAACATTACAATTAACTTCTAAAACATAAGAGCCTTAATAATTTAATCTCTCACACCATGAGATGAAGTCACATAAACGCATGTACTGACTTCATTTAAAGTTCCTATCAAAACGAAAAGTTTCCTTACCCTGTATAATACCATCAATAACCATATGATATTTGTCATGGCAATTTCCTATTTTCCGGTAATGATGACAAACTAAAACTGAAAACAAAGTGAGGCAGCATAAACAAAATAAAAATACATTCTTTAGTACTTCCATATGACGAAAAACAGTGTCACTTGAGACGAACATCTGTTGACGTATTATGTAAGATGACCGAATGTGTGATGGGAGGCAAGAAGCAGGCAAAGTAAATCTGGTGCGTCGGGAGATGGCAGAGCAAAGATCATAACGTGGCTGTGCTGCTGGAACGAGCTCTGACAAAGTCAAAGGC
Organism: Stenogyne calaminthoides; assembly: GCA_037126765.1. NCBI lineage: Eukaryota > Viridiplantae > Streptophyta > Magnoliopsida > Lamiales > Lamiaceae > Stenogyne > Stenogyne calaminthoides. Next base: position 4,196,231 of record JBBCBC010000041.1, read on the forward strand.
TTGCTAACAAAATTAGTAACAGCCTGTTGCATGGCGGGAAGCCACCAAGGTTTGTCAAATGGTTCATTAGGATCACCTTCGAAAGAAGGGGGACAGGTAATAGACAGAATAGGCCCGTCTCTGTCATATTCACCCAAGAATTCAGAACTCGAGTGTTGGGAAACAGCCATTTCAAACCCGTATTCGTAGAAGTGGTAAAAGTGTTCTCCCATGTCACCTAAACAGCATGCACTCTTTCGATAAGCATCATTCAAACCTTCATGTAGTTCTTGCAAAAATGTCTGACCCAACTCAGTATGGAATAACACATTCTTCATGAGTTCTACTCCCTCAGCTTTGCTTGAAGTTCTTACCTTACCTTCTCTATTCTTGTAATAATTTCTCACATTGAGGGAGGACTTTTCTGATTTTTCGAGGGCAGATTTGGTAGAGGTGAGTTCTTCTTTCAAATGGGCAACCTTTGCACTTAAAGCTCTCTGTTTTGCTTCAGACTCGGCTAGTTTTTTAGTCAATGACAAAATTTCTTTTGTTCTTTCCAGCACAATTGACTCTAGTTCTTTCTTCTTTTTACCATCTTGTTTTATACTTTCCATCAAATGCGCGAACATCACGGTAAACTGCAACAATTAAAAAGGGTCACATGTAAGAGAAAATTAATAGTGATAATCTATGATACAAGGGATTGAAAATATTGACACTTGATGCCTTACCTTGAGCAAATTACCAGCCATCATCATCATTGTATCCTCAGGAGAAAGTTTATCCAAACTCTGTAGATCTTCAGGGGTGATCATCTTGCTAATGAACTTAGCAGCCTCTGCATCATCTAAAGATAATACGGATTTGGGGAGCTCGAGGGTATAAGAGTCATCGGCTGCTCCCTTAGCTTTTCCAGAGGATTTCATGGTTTTCCCACCTTCAGCCATTTTCTTTTCTTCATCATCCTTAAATGAATGTTCATTCAAACTCTTTCGATCTTCAGGGGTGATCAACATGCTAAGTAAATTAGCAGCCTCTGCGCCATCTAAAGATAATATAGATTTGGGGAGCTCGAGCGTATAAGAGCCATCGACTGCTCCCTTAGCTTTTCCAGAGGATTTCATGGTCTTCCCATCTTCAGCCATTTTCTTCTCTTCATCATCCTTTGAGGCATGGCTTAGAGTAATCTTGGATTTCTTCGAAGGAGCCTTATCGGGGGAGACAACACCAGAGCTAGTGCGCTTTAAGGGAGCCACAGATGAAAGAGCTTTAAAGGGATAGGGTATCGGAGTCTTCTCTGAAGGGATTTCTGAGGTGATAATAGGACCTGGAGTCCTTTCAGAAGCCGACAAGCTGGCGCCAGGAGCATTGGAGATCAAGGGAGTGGCACATTTTCCAAGCTCATGACTAACTTATAAAAACAATAAGGGTATGTTCGTTTCTCGACGGACTTTGGACTTTTACAATCTCAAACCCCCATTTATTTTGAGACTTAAAGTAAGGATTTTGAAATCCTATTAATCCTACTTTACCTCATAACCTACTACTACTCTACCTTTTTATTCTCCCAATACACTCACATCATCTACTTTTTTATTCTACCAATACACTCAAAATAATATAATAATATCATATCAATCATATTTTCAACCATCCTACCCTATAAAATCTCATAACAAACATACATCTTAACTATTCATCAAGATTTTGAAATCCTAGGACTTCAAAATTAGGATTTTCCATGCCCACTGTAAGCCCGAAACGAACATACACTAAGGGCTAGTTTTTAAAATTTAAGCTCGAGTAAAAACACAAATGAAACATTGTAAACACAAAGCACACCATCTGTTGGTAGAAGTGGAGTTTCATGGAGCTATATCTGAACTAGATCACATAGGCTATGTTTTGTTTCGTGACTATTTGTTTGAACTTTACAATTCTAAATTCCCATTTGTTTCAGGACTCAAAATAAAAAAATTAAAATCTTATATATCTTATTCTACTTTATGGAGAATATTGTATCTACCCACTGGATAGATTACTAATTCACTCACCCTCTAAAAACATGTAAAAAATATAAACAAAATAATAAGAGAGAAGATCAACAATGTGTCAATCATATGTTACAAGTGAATTTAAGTGGGTAGATAAAGTTTTTCCTACTTTGTCGCCTACCACCACTTTGTGACCAACTTGACTGATGTAGTGGTCGTCACGTTCTGCTCGCCATCTATGCCCAGAGCTGTGGTCGCCCAAATGGAGGTCGAGCACGAAACATGGATGACCCTGATTTTCAATTATATCAAGGATGGGGTCCATCCCGATAATAAAGCGTAAGCTGCTTGACTTTGCCTACAAGCTGCTCGCTACATTATTCTTGACGGCATCTTTACAAAAGAGGTTTCTCCCTACACTTACTGAAATGTATTACCCCGGAAGATGGACATCTAGTTCTCAAACAAATCCATGACGGGGTATGCGGAAACCACACGAGCTGGCAAGCTCTAGCGTACAAAACGATCAGGCAAAGATATTATTGGCCCACACTCAAAAAATATTCCATAGCATATGCTCGCGCATGCCATGAGTGCCAAATTCACGCTCCGCTGATCCATAGTCCACTCGAGGAGCTTGTGTCCGTTTTCAGTCCTTGGCCATTTGCCAAATGAGGGATCGATTTGATCGGACCTTTCCCCACATGCACTTCGGGGGTGAAATTTGTTGTGGTTGCTGTCAACTATTACACTAAATGGGCTGAGGCCGAAGCCATAGTGAAGGCCACAAAACAGCGAATGTGAAACTTTGTGTGGAAAAATATCATATGCCGCTTCGGTATTCCTCAATCAATAGTCACAGACAACGGCAGACAGTTTGACGAGAGTGAGTTCCGACAAAATTGTGTTCGCTGGGGGATAAAAAACACTATTCCACACCATATTATCCCTAGTCGAACGGATAGGTAGAGGCCGTCAATAAAATCAAGCATAAGCTCAAAGCAAAGCTTTATGATTCTAAGGGGGGATGAGCCGAAGAGTTGCCAGATACATTATGGGCATACCAAACAACGTTCAGAAGCTCAACGGGTGAAAAACCTTTTGTCCTTGCATTTAGAGAGGCGGTCATCCCGGAAGAGATTGAAGTTTCGAGCCACCGGGCCATGTGTTTTGAAGAGCACGTCAATGACCGAGAACTAGCTCTCGGTACGGAATTTATTGGAGGAAAAAAGGTATGAGCCGACTTTAAAAATGCTATGCACAAACAAAGGTCGGAAAAGTATTACAACTCCAACGTCCGGTTGCGTAGATTCAGTATCCGCGGGCTCATCATTCGCCAAGCAACCGGAGTACCGGGTGGTGTTTTCGGCCGAGCATGGGAAGGACCATACCGAGTGTCGAGGTGCTTGCCAAACGGTGCGTATGAACTCGAAGAGCTGAATGGGGCACCACTCTCCTATTCATGGAATGCATCAAATATGAAAAAATACTACCAATAAGGTGGCGAGCATGATACCAACTTTGGGAGATTGAGCGAAACTTGTATCATCCATTGTAAGAAGACAAAATCTTAGAACTAAAAAAGAATAATAAAAAATACCTCGGTTTGGGCGTCAACTAGACGTAGTCTTACTCAAAAAGACGAACCGGTAACCAAATTTGAGTATATTTCTTATTTGTTACTCATGGAATAATCCAAATACTTGATTGATCCCGCGATTTAACATTAAGTTGCCCTGAAAAAATCTAGGTCACAACATTGGCGCCGCCACAAGTAGGGACACTCATAGCAATTTGGGTCAAAAATCCATCCGTAAGATAAAATCCATCCCTTACCAATGGCCAAGGTAACACTATCAACGATCTCACCCATCGAAGGAAGTCACGGCGGCCACCCTACATCTTGTCTATAAATACAACTTGTATCATCCATTGTAAAGAGGACAAAATCTTAGAACTCCAGGCAGTAAAAGAATAATAAAATACTCGGGCTTGCTCATACGTAGTCTTATTCAAAAAGATTTAACCATTAACCAAATTTGAGTCTATTTCATGTGTTACTCGTTACTTGATTGATCCCGCTTAATAACATTAAGTTGCCCTAGATGTAAAATCTAGGTCACAACATTAATGCCGCCTGTGGGAAACACTCATTCGATTTGTGAAAAATCCGCAGAAAATCCATCCCTTACCAATGGCGATCAACCAAGGTAACACTATCGAGAACAAGACAGACCACCGGATCCAATCCGAGGCCTCCAGCTCACAAACGATCTCACCCCATCATTCCAGAGTCCCCGACCGTGGAATCTTGTCAGAACACATCGGAGGACGCCGTGTTAGCCCACAAGCCAACGCCGCTTTTGATGACCAAACAAAACACGAATCACCAATTCAGAACCACAGAATGCCTAGTCGAAGAATGCCCTACGGATACAGCAACCGGCGACGATCCGATTGGCCATCATTCCTATGCCATAAGAACCCAATAGCAATCATGATGAGGGGACAAGATGCCCAAAGGCCCTAATAGCCATCGAAGACGCATGGAGCGGATCAATCGCATAGCTCTAAACTTACATCATGATGAAAGACCGAGGGGGGTCGAATTCGCCAGACAATCCACCTAACATCTACCCCCCCAAAACCATCCAACATCAAAATCAACTCAACGCCGAGACGGTCCAACGACTTCTAGAACGAGCCGAGAACTGTGCAACCCGACGACGGGGACCATAACCTTATCATCCCGGACTCACCACCACCACCATTATTTTGCACCCACCCAACGAAAAGATCAACACGGCGGCCACTCTAGATCGCTACAAAGGGAAACACGAACCCGCGGTCCACGTGACCAAGTATAACTCCTACATGGCCTCCATGGGCGCGACAGACGCCACTAAAGGTGCCGTTTGTTTTCCCTAACTCGAGGCGACCGTGCCCACCAATGGTTCACCTCCCGCCACCTTTCTCGGTGAATCTTTCGAATACCGCCAGTCAAGCTCGACCCATTTCACGGCCTTGGAGCCACGACCCGCGACTAAACAAATGACTTATGAACACCCAACATGCCGACAATGATTCTGATCGATCCTACATCGAAAGGATCGACAAGTCTATACTCGAAGGATCCGACGGGGATGAAGCCAAAGTGCTCGGGTCGCTCGTCTCGACTCAAGAAAGGAACCAAGCCGTGGGCGCGGCGATGACCACCGAATAATTCGATCAATTATAACGACTTTCGAGAGACGAAGCTAGCGATCTCATCCACGCCTCGCCGAGCCGGAATCGAGACTTCCGATGGCAAAAATCAAAGAAAAGCTCTAAGAAAGCCAACAATCATTACAAGGCACTTGGCAACTTCAAACCTTTTGAAGAAAATATCCCGGTAAAATTGATGGAAGTGCTTGGCATGACGCCCGGGCACGTATACAACCAGATCAGGGACCGAGAACTGCTTCTCCCACCTCGGCCGATTAAGAACAAGCGGAAGGCAAACCCCAATAAATACTACCATTTCCACGAGCAAACTGGACACTATACCAATGAAAGTGCAAGGATCTACTCCCCAAATTTTTGGAGGCTATACGGGACGGACATCGACGAGTTTGTCGTCGAATTTCAAAAGAATCAGATCAAGCTTAGAGAGGTCGCCAACAAGCGTATCTACGCGGAAACCGGCCCGGAGATGCCGGCCCGGAACGGCCAAGATCACCATGCCGTAGCGGGCGCAGAGGTCGCGCGATACATACCTTTGTCCTCACCGGGACAAGAGGGGTTTTCATCAACCGCCATCCAAAAGGCGGATGAAGACAGAGATAAGAGAAATAGAAAACGCCAGGAAAATGGTGTTACCCGTCTTCACAGTAGAAGAGACTAGCACGATCGAGTTCGGCGAGAAGGACAAGGCCGGGGTGGTCTACCCCAACGCCGATCCAATCGGGTAATCGAGCTAATATCATGGGCACCACCGTATGCCGCCATAGTGGATGGAGGGGCTTTCGCAACATACTATTCAAGAAGACTGGATGGAGGGATTACGACGCATACATCACTTTTCAATGTCGTGAAAGGCTTCGGACGCTCGGAGATCCGACGAGGTCACATCATCGACTTTTTATTTCCAAAGTTTCCCACCAAGAATAATATTTGGTCAAATCAAAAGATGACCAAGTTGATGCAAGGGGTTGTTTGATTTATTCATCATCTCGTTTAAATTCTGCACCAATATCTAACAAACAAATACTTGTAATAGATAGCGAAAAACAATGTGAAATTTTAAATAACAAAACGAGCAGGAAGAGAAGTCGCGACGACCTCGATCCAAGGATGGGGCCCGAACCAGAAGAATTTCTGCTCGAAGCAGAAAGAGACGACCCACGGCAAAATACCCCAAGGGCCATCTCGGGGGAAGACCTCGAGAAAGTCAAAGTAGACCCTGCCCGACCAGATCTTGAAGTAATCATAGGCTCAAGAATGTCGGACGACCTGAAGGGGAAAGTCATCGACTTTCTCAAAAAGAACTTAGACGTCTTCGCTTGGTCGCACAAGGATATGGTGGGGATCGACCCGAAAGTCGCATGCCATAAGCTATTCATAGATCCAGCTCGAAAACCAATAGCTCAGAAAAGATGAAATTCGGCCCCGAAAAATACGCAGCATTAGCCGAGGAGGTAAAAAAGTTACTGGACAATGACTTGATCACGCAAGCCGATCAACCCCAGTGGGTGGCCAATGTCGTGTTAGTGAAAAAATCCAATGGGACTTGGCGGTTGTGCATCGACTTCACAGATCTCAACGACGCTTGTCAAAAAGATTTTTTCCCAATGCCTCACATCGACCACCTGATAGACAACACAACAGGACACGAGATATTATCCTTCATGGACGCCTTTGCAGGCTACCACCAGATAGCCATGTACGAACCTGATCGGCAACATACCTCGTTCTTGACAGAAAAGAACATCTATTGCTGGAAGAGAATGTCCTTTAGCTTAAAAAACGCAGGGGCAACATACCAGAGGCTGGTCAACCACATGTTTACCGACCTCATTGGAAAGTCGGTGGAAGTCTACGTAGATGACATAGTCGTCAAAAGTCTGAGGTCGGAGGACCACCTGACACACTTGGACCAAACTTTCGACATCCTGAGGAAATTTAACATGCGATTGAAACCCCAAAAAATGCAACTTCGGGTCGAGTCGGGGGAAATTCTGGGCACCGGTGAGCAAAATGGGGGATAGAGGCGAACCCGACCAAGGTCAAAGCCATATTGGACATGGGAGCGCCTCGAAACGTAAAGGAAGTACAAAAACTCACGGGATGCCTAGCCGCCTTGAACCGTTTCATCTCCCGAATGGGAGACAAATGCAAACCAATGTTCGACACCATCCGAAAAAGTCAAAGTTCGAATGAACACACGAAAGCCAGGAAGCTTTAGACAAAATCAAGGCTTACTTGGCGGATGTAAGTATTCTGTCAAAACCAGTTCCGGGGGAAAAAATTTTCATATACCTCGCGGCTTCCGAAACAGCTCTGAGTGCGGTACTCGTTCGAGTAGAGGACAGGAACGAATTTCCGATCTACTTCATCAGCCAGACATTGAACGAAATGAAGCAACGATATTCGGCCCTGGAAAAACTGGCATACGCGCTAGTTATGAGCGTAAGGAAGTTAAGGCCGTACTTTTTCGACCACCAAGTCGAGGTACTTACTTCCACACCCCTGAGGAACATATTGCATCGACCAGATACGTCGGGACGATGCCTCAAATAGGCAATTGAGGTCGGACAATACGGGGTAACTTACACACCCAGACCTTCCATCAAAGCCCAGACTTTAGCCGATTTCATCGTGGAACTCACCTTCCCATCTGAAGCCGGGTGTTCAAACGGGCCCACCTTGGGAGCTATTCGTGGACGGATCAGCGACCTCCCATAAGTCGAGGGCCGTTATCTGATAAGCCCGGAAGGAACCTCGTTTCAGAACGCCATCACTTTCGACTTCCCCGCGATTTAATAACGAGGTTAATACGAGGCGCCATCGCCGCCCGAAATGTCAACAACGAATGGATGTCAAGAGATTACAAGTTCACACAGATTCTCAACTCGTAGCCTACCGATCTCTCGGAGAATATGAGGCAAGAGATTTAATCGGATGGCAGCTTACCATGAGGTGGTGAAAATACTATGTCAAAAGTTCGACCAAATCCATGTCAAGCTAATCCCAAGAGAACAAAACTCACGAGCCGATGCGTTAGCTCGACTAGCGACTTCCGAAGGATTACCAGAGATGAAAGATGTCACCATCACGACATTATCCCACCATCCACCGCAAGACGAAAGGTCGCAAGCTTAAAGCCCCAACATCAAACCGATGACACCCATCATCGAATATTTGACAACAGCCTCCTCGCCAACAACGGATAGGGTCCAAACCCGACAGCCTACAATTATGCGCAAAGAAGATACACGATGATCCAAAATGAAATTGCATAAAGCGTGGTTTCAAGATCCCCTACTCCGTGTGTTACACCCGAAGCAAGGACAAGTGATCCCACGTGAAATACACGAAGGGGTATCACGAAAAACACACCGGGGAGAATCGTTGCCCACAAGACCACAAGACAAGGATATTTTTGGCCCACACCTGCGGCGGAAGCCATCATCTTCGCCGCAAGTGCCATAAGTGCCAAGTCTATGCTCCTTCCATCAAAAGCGCCCCGGAAGTGCTCACAAGTATCCTCAGCCCGTGGCTATTTGCAAAGTGGAGGATATACATTATCGCTCCTTCCCCTACAAAGGCGTGGGTTCGATCAAATACGCCCGGTGGCGGTGGATTACTTCACAAAATGGGCGGTTCGAGGTAATCGGCAACCATTGATCAAAACCAGGTCATCAAGTTTATATGGCGAAACATCATATGCAGATTCGATTTACCACAAGCAATCATATCAGACAATGGTAAATAATTCGACGGCCTCAAGGTCGAAGCGTTCTTCAAGAAATGGAAAATCGCAAAGCTCTTCTCGACCCCATACCACCCGTAGTCAAACGGTCAGGTCGAGGTCGTGAACAAGATCATTAAACACACTCTTAAAGCCAAGATCAAGGGAGCCAAGGGGAAATGGACTAGCGAGCTCCCGGATGTTTTGTGGGCCTATAGGACGACCTGCAGAAACTCAACCGAGAAAAACCCCCACTCACTAAATTTTCGGGGCGGCGGTGGTCCCCTTGGAGATCGACTTCCCCAGCCTCCGCACAAGCCAAGTCACTTTCAACCAAAACGAGGAAGCCCTGACCAGAAACCTCGACCTGCTCGAAGAAAGGCGGCTAGAAGTCAACATGAGAAACGCAAGGTACAAACAAAGGTCGGAGAAATACTACAACACCAAAGTTCGACTTCGACGCTTCAGAGAAGGAGACTTGGTGCTCAAAAAGGTACTCGGCGAATCAAAAGGAACCCTCAGCCCGAACTGGGAGGGCCCATTCAAGGTCTCAAAAATCTTATCTAATGGAGCTTACGAGCTCGAACAACCAAATGGCGCCAAGGCTCAATACCCGTGGAACGCAACACATTTGAGGAAATATTATCAATAAATTTACACTCTTATAATCAATTGTTTATCAATAATAATGTCTTTTCCTTCATCTCAAAATTATAGTGTAAAACCCAAAGAGATTATGTAAAGAAAACATAAGTCACCCGAGGTACGACTTTCGACATACCGAGGGAAGGATCGACACCCCATGAGGGGCGACCTCCCCCGACTTTATAAGACGACCAGAAAAATGAAGTCCAAACATAAAGTCGCACTAACGATAAGACGACATGGACAAATAAATAACTGGTCGCACTAACGATAAGTCGCACATAAGGAAATCAAGTCAACACATCGTAAAAAGGAGAAGGAAACTTCATTAATAATGACAAAAGGGGGGCCCGAAGGCGCATACAATGAAACGAGCCCAAAGGCCGACTCCGACAAGGGAACTTCAGGGGCCAACTCGAACTCTGGTTGGGCGACCTCCAGATTGGAGACCGGGCGCACAATCCGACTTTGATTAGCGAAGAAGGAAAGATCGATGCCCATGTCCTCCAGGTCCTTGATCTCCAGGAGGACGGTAGGGGCGGGAGGATAGTCGCGAACATAATCCGACAATTCGGCGACAAAAGGAGAGAGGTCGCCGCCCGGATTTGCCTTGTGAAAGACCCGGATGGCCCCGACATAGGCCATCACATACGCGAAGTTGGCATTAAGTTCCTCAGTCCTCCTGAAGTCGCCCTCCTTCGCAGTTAGCACCCTCAAGCCTCGGCCCAGCTTTCGCCCCGCCAGTGGGTCGCCTTCGCCCTCTCGGCGCCTCCAACCGTCGCCTCAACCTCGGCCATTCGCCCTCCGGCGTCGGAGATCGTCACAAGGACGGAGTTGGAAAATTCCGGCTCTACGACCATGATTTCTTTTTTCACTTCTTCCTCCTCCAACTCAAATTTCCGGCCGAAAGCACCTGCTTCCTGATAAGACTGGCCGACGAGCATTACTTGGTCCATTCCAAGGCCCATCCCCGTCAGTCGCCAGTTATGAACCCTCCTGAGATAAAAGGGCAACTGACCAAGAACCCTAGCCGAGACGATGTGACCTCGGACCTCGGCCTGAAGGCCTTGGGCCAAACTTGCGCTGAGGGTGAGCCCGGCCGCAAAAGGAATCCGGGTCAAAAAAAAAAAACAAGAAAGATTCATAGTCGAGAACTTACTTTGCTGACACGGGCGGACATCCCACGTCCTGGCCAGAGTCGCCCTCCCAGGAGCCGATCTCCTCGAGAACAGAGGGGTTCTTGAGGATGGGAGGGGCCTCCACCTCCCTGGTGGGTCAACTTCGCCCTCGCCCCCTCTTCCAAGCGGGCTCGAGGAGGGCTCATTCCTTCTCTTGCCCCCTACCGGCCCGGTGATGGGCCGATGAGGAGTCGAGCTTCGAGGGGGGGACATTGGTCGCCACATGTTTCATTTGGCCCAAGACCGATTTCTTCCTAGAGGCCATAATCAAAGATGGCCGGGCGAAAACCAAAAAGATGTGAAAACCATGCGAGAAAATCAAGGCAAAGAACAAGTACTCACAAAGGGATATTCAGGATGGCGGGATAAGTGTAAAACCGGCCTTTAACCGATCGAGCTCAAAGTTAAAAGCGCTGACGCCGCGATGACTTCTGGCAATTATCGTCACGGACGGTCTTGAACGCCTCTTGAAAGTCCAAGAACAGTCGGGCGGTCGGTAGGCGCAAACACCGCAAAAAGAAACGAGAATTAGATCAAGACCTAATTCTAAGTATAAAGACAAAGGTTTACCATGTTCAACTCGGCGTCGTAGTCCATGGGAACCCGAATGGGCAAGTACTTCGAAGGGTCCGTTGATTCCCAAGCGCCCCCAACGAACCACCACTTCCGATGCCAATCTGCGACCTTATTCGGGATCCCACTCACGAGCTCCCAGCCCTTGCGAAGTTGCACGACATTATAGCCGCCGACTTGAAAGATTGGCGACATCACATAAGTGACCTCGCCCAGGCTCGGTGATCCGTAGCCCCCATGCCAAGCCAAGAACCGCCATCGCTAAGATTATGTAGCTCCAAATGCATTCGAGTAACTGGGTAAGACTTTGGTTCCAAGCCGCCAGCAAGTGGGAGATCGTCGGGAAAGGAAAGTAATCCCCGCCTCCATCGCATGTGTTCGTTGACCGCAATCATCCCTGGAGGTGGCTGATCGACACTCTCATCAGAGGTCGCCCCATAAAAATGCACGTCTCGAGGCACTTTATACAACCGGCGGAGAGAACGCACGTGCCGGTCAGATAGAGTCGACTTATATCGGGGCAGGTCGGAAGCCATGTACTCGGTTCAAACCGACCTCCTATACGCGCGCTCAGGTCACTTATAGGGGGCCTCAGCCGAATAAGAGTGATAATCGAAAGCCCGCTCATAGGCCCCCAGTAATCCCGGGGCGGAGCCGGTGTACCGACGGTCATTCCCGCCGACGTGGCGCGGGCGTGCAATGTCCAAAGGAGGAGATGAGTAATGTCCTCCAACTCCCCGCAAACCGCTCATTTATGCCCCGGTGTCCCGACAACGAATCTGGCGGATACCCACGGACGAGGATCCGCTTCTACGGCAAATAGAAGCGAGTCGCGGTGTTGCCAGAGGCGGGGCTATCACACGTTGTCTTCCTCTCGGAGGACGAAGGCAAGATGGGAAAAGATCGAAGCCGTGGAAAGAGTGTGGAAAAAAGGAGAGTTATTAATTAATGTAGTCTCGCTTGAGTCTCGCCGGAGAGGTGGGATCTCGGTTCGGCGGGAAGCCGGAGTCAAGAAGAAGAGGAAATGGCAACAAAGATGCAACCCTAGCTCTTTTTTATAGAAGGAACGGGGTCAAAGTGCAATAAAAACATAAGTCGAACCCTCTCGAAGAAAACAAAGTCGCTAAGTCACGCGTAATCTACACTGCGTTCCCCAATTGGAGAGACTTGCGGCGCATGACCTCATCCAACCTCAACATCATCATAGCAAATCCATCAAATCTCGCACGAATCGACGCAACATTCCACTTTTCCACAACTAACTGCGCTGCGCCTCGAATGCTTCCCCGAGGTCGATTCTTCCCTGTGTCGATCAAGTTACAAATCAAACTGGTCCCGTCGCAGCACGCAACCTCGACTTGAGGGCAATTGTTGTACCATGGAATAATCCAACCCGTGAGGCGATCGGGTAGAGAGACGATAAGAATCGAAAAGCCGCAGTTTAACTTCTCAAAAAAGGTCGCGGTCGACTTTAGAAGGAAAACAAGAAGGTTGCATTCGACCTTGGAAAAGACCACAAGTCGGAGGCAACCTCAGATGGGTATTTATAGCAAGGATATGGGTAACCAAGAGCGCGGATATCGCGGGGTAAGCAAAGCAAGTGTATCCATACGCGAAAATCGCGGGATTGACCGATAAAACCCTAGTTGGAGCGTGCTGGAAGCTTGACAAGCCCATCGAAGGAAGCCCACGGAGGAGTGTACCCTAATTTCTTGTCTATAAATACAACTTGTATCATCCATTGTAAGAGGACAAAATCTTAGAACTCTAGGCAGAAAAGAATAATAAAATACTCCTGGCTTGGGCGCCCCCGGCGTAGTCTTATTCAAAAGACGAACTGGGTAACCAAATTTGAGTATATTTCATATTTATTACTTGTTACTTGATTGATCCCGTTTAATAACATTAAGTTGCCCTAGACGTAAAATCTAGGTCACAACAGGCTCTCAGATGGCTAGAGAAATGGAGGACAATTTTCCAACCAAGCACTTTACTGTAAAATATTGTGTCTGACCCGTATAAGCGTGCTCACCACATTACACCTATGCTCAATACATCCCCCAATCATCAGTAAGATAACCCGGACTTGGTATGCCCCGGACGTAGTCATTGTCGTCATAGTCGCCGCACACGCACATTGTGCTCGTCCCGAACACACTGTGTTCAACTGCCTTAGGTTCGCAACCACAAGTTTTTGGGTGTTAACACAGAAATCAACTAGAAGTTCCTCGCGAAATACGCATATCCGCACAAAACATCACCGCTCTCGGGGATTGAGTCTTAACATATGCTTTCGGGCGCGTAAAAGAAGACGCTCGTGTTCGCACCATATCAAGTAAAGATATACGATGGAGATGATTAGATGTTCCTTGAGACCAAATGCTCGCCAGATGCTCAGGATAGTTCCAAACCGCATAATCACAGCTTGCACAAGAAGTGTCAAGTGGTGTTACTGTTCCTGAGCAAAGTTCCAGACCCAGGATTGAAGGGCGAGACAAAGAGATTAAGTTTCAATACTCGCGTTTTTTGCCTTTCTGATTTCCCTGTAAAAGTTGTCTTGACTTTTTTAAAGTTTTGTCTATAAAAAATTGTGAAAATGGTAAACGAATGTAATAGTTAAAGCATCCTGCGTGATGTCTTTTCGTTTGTTCATCTCTTTTAGCTCTACTTAGAATGGTCGCACCAAAATAAGACGGCCAGAAAAAATGATAGACGAACAAGCCGAGCTTCGTGTTCACTTGACAAAAGAAATGTACTTACAATGTTCGCAACAAGATAAGCAGAGGGTACATGGTCGCACCAAAATAAGACAATCAGATCAAAAGTGATCGCAACACAATAAGACAATCACAAACAAGCAAAGGTTGCAACTAAATAAGACAACCACTATGATTGCAGAAATAAGACAAATCTAAAATAAAGTCAAGTTGAGCACAATCATATGATAAACAACGTTCAATTCATTCACAAAATAGCACTACTGGCCAAAGTACAAAACAGACCATCTAGGCCAACCACAAAAAATGCCATCTAGGCCGAGCACAAAAAGTCGGTAAAAACCGAGCCCATAAAGCTTACAAACAAAAACAAAGAAAAAACTAAGTGTCCGGAGTCATCGGAAGAGAAGTAATGAGTGGACCCTGTCCGCCTTGGTCACCCTGCTCGCCACCTCCATGATCACCCTGCTCGCCCCTGCCGCCTTGCTCACCCTGTCCGCCATAATCCTCATGCTCACCCTTATGGCCTTGATCGCTGGGGTCACCCTTAGCTCCATCATCGTGGTCGTTGTCCTCTTCATCGGAGAAGGGATCCCCGATTCTACTCCTTCGGGGAGGTTGGAGAAGTCACACAAATCTCGGAGGTCAGCTAAGGGCAGCTCTCGGTCGGGAGCGGGAGGGTTGTCGGCCAAATACTTCTCGAGGTCCTTTATAAAGGGCCCCAACTGGTCAACTGAAAGTGCCCACCTCGCTGTGCGGAGGGCGTCCGCAAAGCCACAAATATAGGAGTAGTTAGACATCGAGTCCACGTACTCCTCCGTACACATCTTTGAATTCTGCAGGCTGAGCCGAGTGTTGGTCTCCTCGACCTCAAGAAGCTGTTGGCGAGTAGATTTTTGTCTTGGAGTAAGGCCCCGTTCTCGGCTCTTAACCTTCGAATTTCATCGACACGCCCACGACCATCCCTCCCCCTTCTGATCTCCTCCCCGAAAGGAGCCCACCTCCGCGCGAGCTTTATTGACTCTCCAATTTTGCTCTAAACTTACTGAGAGCCTGGCATTCTCGGTGGTGACGCCCGTGGTCAGATAAAGCCTATTATCACCATCGACTGCTCTTGGAGGATCGTACCTAAACGCATCGCCTGGGGCAATGGCGATGGACCGGTGAGTTCCAAGATCGGTCGTCTGTCTACACCGGGACCTCGGTTCCGGCCGTTTTGGTGGACGGACGGGCACCTCAGATTAAGGGCCACCGCCGGGAATAGTAGTAATTCAGTAGGTCCGGGTGTAAATGCGGCCTTTTGGCCGCAAACCTGAGAAATAATGAATGAAGTCAAAGACCAGGCGAGCAGAATAATCGAGACGAGCATAAAATAAGAAGATTGTTCGGGTTATCGCCGCCTCGATCCCACCCTTTCAGAAGACTTATTATCCGCCACGAAGTCCGGAACCGGACGGGAGTCCGGAGGTTTGGGGGTCGCTGGCGGGGTACGGCTGCGCCTTCGCCTCCCACTGCTGGGGGGCCTCAATGGGTGAGAGTGCTCCCTGACGCGCCTCTTCCCCGCCACCGTGGTGTTCTTTTTACCTTTTTTTGGTGGGGCTTTTTGACCTTTTTAGTCGCGAACAGGAATCTTTTTTTTTTGCTTTCGCCTCGCCCACGGAAGGCTCTACATGCTTCTTGGCTCGGCTTTGATCTCTGCGGTACCTCGCTCGATTTCTTCCAGGCCATCTCGATGTGCTCGGCGGTGCTCACGGCAATAGTGACCGCAGGTAGGGCTGTAAGAAAAAGGGGTTAGAAACAATAGAAAATTAAATGATGTACAAAAGGGCGAACATAAGTGGATTTTTTTTATCGAACAAAGTTAATTATTAGTAGTTAGTACATCAAGCACCCAAATACTCCACGAAACTACCAATCCATCTTATAACTCCCATAACTCCAAATTTGTTCTCAAAGGGAATCGAACATGGATCTCCCACTCAAATGAGGAGAAGCCCCGTGGCCAGGTGGGCTAAAGCCACCTAGTTAACATAAGTGGATTTACCACTAGGGTCGAGGGCGACCAAATGATGCGGAGGCACGTAAAGACCCACCTTCTTCCACTCGTCCTCGGTGTTCAGCTTTTCCACCGTGCGCGCCGAGTAGAGCTCAAGTTCGATTTGCCAGATACAGCTAAAATACTCGTCGCTCGCCTCTTTGTCCGAAGCCGAAACAAAAAAAGCAAGTTAATATCAGTCCACGAATCAAATAGAGAATTGATAAACTTACTTCAGCAAACTCCGAAGTCAAAGGGAATATCAAAGCGAGCACCCGGCTCGCTACCCGAAGCGGGACTTTTCCAATCGTCCCCAACGAACCAAATTGTCTTTTCAATCCTTGATCTTTTTCGGCACCTCCTCCACAACCTTACAGTGCGTGTTCGCTTGCATGAATAACCATCCGCTCTCGCCACGAGGACGGGATAAGTGGACCAGGCGAGCAAGTTCAACCGTCGTGGGATAGTACCGGGGCTTCATCTTGCCGAACAAGGTTAGAAGGCTTATGAACATGTCACCCATTTTGCATTAGTTGGGTGATTGTAATATTCCACTCAATGAGCAAACGGGTGATCGCCAGGTGCAGGGGGAATCGGAGGCCGACCTCCATGGTATCCACATTCACGGCCACATACCCTTTAGGAGGCTGGTCTGCTCGCTCATCAGATTCGGGCACCCAAAAAAATACATCATTCGGGATCTCGTACGTCCGGTACAACTGGTTCAACCAGTCTGTCTTGATCACGCTCGAAATCTTGCAAGCCGGGTAGTCATTCTCTACAACTTTCTGGTGGGGTTGATCGGGCCAATCAAAATCATACTGAAACCTATATACTCGCATAAGTCGAAGCTATGGGGTTCGGCCGAAAGAGGGTTCATGAATTTGCTCGCCTCAAAATTTCAAAGATTATACTCACACCGGGTCCCTCGACGTTATGCTCACGGCGGTTCCTCGATTCGGATCACCAAGAATAAGCCACCCAACCCCAACCCGATTCCCGCTGACCGAGAAGTTCCCTCGTCGGAATTGCCCAAGAAATCGGGTTGGGCGATTCCCATTCTAATTCATCCACCGCTTCATTAGAATTAGAGGAGAGAATGGCGAACGACTACCCTAGCCTCCAGCGGGGTCTCAACCCAGAGGCTCACGTCCTCGACGGACCAGCCTCACCACGAGCGATCGAGCGCAATGACAAAGTGGACCCCCGACGGTTTATGAACCCTCGGAATCAAACAGAGTCGAGGGAAACTGAGCAGGAAGACATTACGAAGACAGAGAAGAAGGAAAAACAAATTACCTAAAGAAGTTCGTCGCCGGAGTTTTTTAGAGAGAGAGAGTGCAGAGGGACTAAAAGAAGAAGAATGAAATATAAGGAAGAAAGGGGTTTATATAGTTTCTGGATTCAGGGTTTTTGAATTTTAAAATTCAGAAACCCCTCGTTTCCTGGACCTCGACCCCCGTGCACCGTATTTTCCTTACACATTCAGAAAATATCCGCCTCGAGATACTACACGTGAAAATCGAGGTGACGCCCCAATAGCCGAGCACCCGTGACGAGCACAAGGAGGCCCGACTGAGGGGTATTATTGTGCACGATCAAAGGTCAACAGGTCACATGTTCACTCGACGAACACGTGGACCAATTAATGGGTTGCGCGTGTGAACCCCATAAGACAGGTACTCGCCTAGGTAGGCATCCTGCTCGGCCCCCTATGCTCGCCAGGTGTACTCCCCCGCGTACGCGCAAAGAGCATCATGGGGCCCCCTACCAACGAAGATTGTGCTCGCCAACAACCAATAGCGTGCTCACCGGAGCCGAGACCGGACAGGAAAACTGACGAACATGAGATGAACGCAGTGGTGAAAAGGGATAAAGCTCATTCTCTCCATCATAAGCAAATTATTTCCCTCCTAATTCACTTTCATCAATAAAGTCAATCGTACCATCTGCCCCAAGCAAACAGAGAATGGAAAATTTGCTCGCCCGAGGTCCAAAGCGACCGAGTTGTGGCCGCACACCCGATACGAGCAGAATGGTCCCACAAAGACAAGCCCATAATGACGAACAAGAAGACCAGGCCACCTGCGACGTAGATACCACTTGGGTGACAAGTCGAAGACTTCATAAGACGACAAGAGCGTGTAGGAAGGTAGTAAAACGCACACCACATGTATTCTTGCATGACAAGAAACGGCCAGCACATGCTTGCCATGACAGCACATGCTTGGCAAACTTGTATAAATAGACCCTCTGAGGTCAAATAAAGGGTTCAGAAATTTCCCACATATAACTCTTACACTTGCTCCCCATTACACAACACACTTGTGCTCGACACATCATCAAATTTGTTTGTTAAGTTGTAAACTCAAGCCACATCATATTTTACACATAAGACGACTAACAACAAAGCCCAATTTATAGACATTGGGAAGGGCTAAGTTGCAAATAAGACAAAGTGTAAAACCGAAAGCTGCATAGTCCGCGCAGGGATCGCGCGTGTAAACCACCATGATCATCAATTGGCGAACATTGCGGTGGAAGACATCATTGCCTGACACTCAAACGTCATATCAATTCACATAATCGAGAAAACCTTTCACATAATCGAGAAGGACAGCTTGTTAAAAACCAAGAAACCACAAGTCGTTTGGTCGTAACTCGAGAGTCAACAAAGTCAGGCCAAGGCCCGAGGTCATAGCTCGGAACCTCGGCCTGAGGGGCAATTGTTATAGCCACATTGCAATTAACCTGTCACGTGGCAATGAGGCTGACATGGTAAACTCGAGAAGAGCCAAACCGACTAGTGACCAACCACGTCGCGTAGTTCACATGTCGGTGAGTAGACAACCGGAGTAGAGCCATAATGAGAAGTCCAATAGAGAGCACTCGACCGACCCGTGTCATACTCGGATGCTCAGATCCTTCAAATTGGTAGGCGTACCCGTGTCGGATAAGTACGACACGAATACGGGTATGGGATCTGTACCAGACTTCATTTTATTGAAGGATACGGCAGTTTCCTGTCCGCTCTTCACGGCGGCACGGCACCATTAGGATGAGTGGGGATGAAATATAGGAGATGAAACGGGGATGATGAAGGCGGGTGAGAGAGGAGATTAGGAATCACAGATTTAGGTTTAACTTTAAATTACTCTATTACTTTCTTCTATTTAAGATATTCCCACTCCCCAAAAAATTAGGATCAGTTTAACTTTTAGTATCAACTCCCTAAATACATGGAAATCAGTTCAACCGTTTAAATTCCCATATCTGAAACATTGAAATTTAGTTTAATTACTTTTCTAATAAAATATAATATACATATTATTTATATCTTATTCACCTATGTAACTAAGAAAGATATAATATACACACATATGATATATATATACATGACTATTAAGTGCTCCAACGTATCCCCTGTACCGATATCCTAATTTCGGATCCTTTTTAATCGTGTCCCCATATCCTAATTTCAGAAAATTAGAGAGTCGGACTTCCGGATACGCACCCGTGTTGGTCACCCGTACCCGTGTCTGAGCAACATAGGTGTCATAGCTCGGAGGTCATGAAACCACTCAAGCAGAGCTCAATACGCTCATTAGCGGATTAGGTCGCGATCTGTTGAAATATTAAATCGAATTACTCCCCAAGATTGATACAACCATTAATCCGACAGGCGTAATTGGTGCATTGCAAGATTGAAGCAACAATAATGGCAGTCATAAATGAGGATGACCGCCAACGGAAGCAAGAAACAAGTATAAATAGGCCAATACGACCAATAATGTAGGGGATCGAAATCTTAGTTTTAAGCAAAAATTATAGTGAAATAACAAGAAAAAAAGTTTTTTGATCTCATAACTTATCTACTGTCCAAATTTCGTTCCAAAAAATTTAATTGTCCAATTTTAGTCCCATAACTAAATTGATTGTCCAAATTTGGTCCCATTTTTGCCGAAAAATCACGAGTAACGCCATTTTGATAACGTGTAAGTCACGTGTCGATAAAATTTAGGGGTTCTCTATACCCTCGATGACGTGAACGCTAAACGCTGACTATTTATTTCTTTTTATTTGTTTACGTTTTTCAATCAATTAAACTACACATGTGTAAATAATCCAATAAGTTCTAATCAAAACTAAAATTTAAAATCTGTAAATGTAAGAACAACTAAATTTTACCGGCACGTGACTTGCATGAGATCGAAAATGACATTTTTTCCAAATTTTCGGTGAAAATGGAACCAAAATTGGACAATTCATTTAGTTGTGGGACTAAAATTGGACATTAAATTTTTTTTGGACGAAAAATGGACAGTGCATAAGTTATGGGACCAAAAAACTTTTTTTTCTCGTGAAATAACCTAGCTTGGTATTGCCCCTAGACGTAACCAATAAAAAGGTGAACTAGGTAATCAAATCGTGTGTCTTACTCATATTTTACATCGTTTTATACTCTAATCATTCGTTAATAATTATTGTTTGATCGATATAAATTTTGATCACAACACACATCATCTCACCTTCAAAGTAGTCTTCGCTGCCAGAAACCCGGGCATGTTCAAGTTCTGTAGGGGTTCTAGCATAGACATCATCTTGTCTTATCTTGACATCAACCTGGAAATATAAATTCACATAATCAAATAGGTGGCATGAAATAACAGTCCTCAATAACAATGATCTCCAATATACTAGGCTCTTGTATGTTATACTGTATTTGGATTTTATGATGTATTAGAACCTCATAGGATGCAAAAGGAAAATGAAGTATGACCTCAATATTCGATCTGCTATTGATCACTTTGTCTGGAATTTTAGCAGCAAGCATAGGCCAATATCTGCATAAAGCTTGACGTACCTACGGAAAAAAAAAAAAAAAAAAAGAGGATGCATCAGTCATTACTGTAGAAGTTGAGAGAGCATGTAAAAAAACATGGATAGTTATACATGTTGTTTGATCATAAACTTTTTTGGGAAAATATCTCTCTCATACAAAATCAAGAAACATATATATATATATATATATATATATATATATATATATATAATGAACTTGAAATGCGGAGCTCAAGCGGACGAATGTATATATTAAGTGAAAAGGTGAAAATGATACTTATCCCAGTCACTTACTGTTTTTATCAGAGGCCATGTGGGTTTAAGGGGAAGATCCTTCAAAGACCTAATAGGAGGCTTGCAATCAAGCAACATTTCAATGCAAGCTTGGGTTGCATTTGCTAATGAAACGGGATTATATCCTCCTTCAAGTGCTAAATTAGACAAAAGATGATGTTTGGTTGAATAACCAAATCGATAAATTTTAACCTTGTAAAGCATGATCGAATAACCATACGGACTTAAACAACAACCTCCAATGGGATCACCTGTGGCTGTTCCAAACAACATTAGAGGTCTTAGAGTCAACAATCAACCTCGATGTCATGCTCATGTTCCAAACACCAAGTTTAAGCATAAAAATTAGGAGCGCAATGAGTTAGGGAATTATTCCTAACCTGCATCAAATCCTGCTGATATAATAATCAAATCGGGATCAAATTCCTTAGCCACAGGAAGTAATATGTGATCCCATTCCCAAACAGCAAACTAGTCAGCATCTCCAACCCCACCACCTTCCCAAGGCACATTTATATTGTATCCCGCACCTAGCCCTTCTCCCATCATTTTATATGACCCATCATTACCTTCAGGATAGAACCTCCCAGAATCATGCCTTATTAATACAAGAATGTTAAGTTGCAAACTATAACTTGCAAAATAAATAAATGATATAGGACTAAAAAACATGAATACCTATGCACGGAGAAGACTAGCACTCGAGGATTCTTGTAGAACATCTTTTGAGTACTATTTTCGTGATGTACATCCCAATCAACTATCAAAATTTTCTTGATACCCAACTCGGACTACAATTTGCAATGGAATGAAATTTAAAATTAACATACATGTGTAAAGTACTGACAAAGTATCAATTTTTCCAAAGAAAAACTTCGAGAAACTTTATCTAGCTCTCACCCTTTCATTCAAGATAACACTTGTGGCAATAGCAACATTATTCAATAGGCAAAAACCCATTGGTTCAGACTGTTCTGCATGATGCCCAGGTGGCCTTACTATAGCAAATGCTGAATCCAATTCCCCTTTAGCAACTTGCTCTGCAGCCTATACATGCATAATTAAGCTTATAAAAAGCTCAAGAAAAAGGTATCATGTTGCAATTAACTAATAATGATCAATAACAAATTGCATCTTGCAACGTAATGAAATTTGAAAAGTGTATAACTAATTCCTAAACTTTTTCAAGTTAATGAAAAGGAGGCCAATCATCATGGTCCATGCAGAGTAAATTTTTGAAGTTACCGATCTCGAATAAACCAAACAATACAAGAAGCACATGCAAAAATGTGTTCGTACAAGCATACAAATATTTTTTTTTTGCATAGAGTTGTTACCTCAATGACAAAGCCAGCGGCAAGATAAGCTGCTTCCGACGAGCCTTTATTGAAATATATAGAGTTGTATTTATTAGCACTACTTCTCATTTTCTTCAAGGTTTTAGAGCTAATGGTCTTGATAATATCAATGTGCTCTTTGGAATGAACCAAAGCTAAATGATCATCCTCTGCTTCCTTTCCATTTAAAACAACACATCTGAAATGAAAAAGTGTTAATACAAGTTGGATGCATTTAGCCATTTACTCAGTAAATCACACTAGAAAACAAAGGGTAAAGTTCCACTACAACATTGTATATAGTGCCCATTTGCGCAACCTCCATTTCCAGCTTAAAATCACTTTTATTTTGAAAATATGCAACAGTAGAGTGTTTGAAATTGATTTTTTAATCACTTAAAATCTAATTCTTCAAAACACCTAAAGCCCAACTTCTGGTTCTCAAGAAGCCCTTCCGAGTATTTCAATAATTAAATGCACCTTAATAATATGACTTCCACCAATGTTTAAGTGCTGAAAATCGAAAAAAATATTAAATCATAAAGAGTAAATTTCGACATAGAAATCATAATGAACAAAAAAAATCACTGGATTGTGCTCTTAAAAACCCCAAATTCAGGGATGACAGCAAAAATAACATATCATAATCCACTAGAAATAAAACACAAAAAAGCCAGAAATACATATCATGAACACAAAAAAACAGGGAAAACACACACAAACGAAATGGGTTGTAATGAGAATACCTTCGAAGAATGCCAGCGGCTTTGAGATTGTCCCAAATGGCACTAATCCTTTGTGGGTTTTCTGGGTGGTTTCCTCCTGGTTGCATATGCTTGCACATTCTCTCGTCGAAGAGCAGCCCCACGCGACGTCGTTCCGTTTGATCTTTCTTCTCCATTTTTTCTCTCTGTGATGGAAGCTGTCGTTTCAACTCCACAGGCTTTTTCTGTAGCCACTTCTGTTTGAGCTATACCTCTATTTACTAATATGCCCTTTGTTTCATGCCTTGGGTTAATAACCCTTTTTTCCGTCAACCAAAATATAGTTTTTATTTTTATTTTTGCTCAAATAAGCCCTTTGTCTTATTTTTGAGTTAAATAATTTTATTTTATTTTTTGACCGTGTTAAATAATTTTTAGAACAAGGAAATGTTTGTAACTTAAGTGGATGGGTAGAATCATATAGTATTTTTTAAGTTACCCTTCTAAGAATTAAGAAGTGCTTCTATATAAATTATGGGTAGAGTTTGCAAACACATGTTGATCTATGTTTTAAAAGCGGGAGCGAGTCAAAGATTCGTATAGTCACAGCGCTTTTGGTTAAACCGAATTCATTCGAGTTTGAACGTTATTCAAGCGGTTGAGCGGTATGACCTCATTATTACGTAATATACAGTAGTAATTTAATACATATAAATCATAAATAATCATTTATATTTTTTAGATAATAGCCCTTTAAATTTAATTTTCCAAAATAATTCCTCAAATTTTAAAATAAAAGCCCTCAAATTTAATTTTTCCAAGATTCTATGGACCATCTTCCTAATGCAAAAGTCATACTATGAGACTTCAAAAATGCAATTAACACTATATCCACTTCCTTCAGTGTGATGAAACGGTGTTACTGAATTGGTTAGGAAAGATTTTTATTTTTTTTTATCGGAAATTGGTTATGAAAGATTAATTGATGAGAGGTGAAAATTTATATAAAAGAAAAGGCAAAGTTTTTCCAACCGAAAAGTTTAAAAATTTCTTCATGTTTTATCTCTCTCTCTACCTACAAAGATACATACCAAATTATAGGGTACATATATATTTCAGTTTGCCAGCTTGAAGAAGCATCCAACTAGTATACTGTAAATATAAATAATATTAATAATTTCATTCATTGTTGCATGAGAATAAAATGTTGCTTCTTTAATTTGATTTTTCTGATCAAGATTAAAGTGTGAGTTCACATTGACGCCAGGGATGACGTCATTGCCACCGAGAGTATCCATAATTCCATATTAAAAAGTAGATATACAAGAAGATACTTTCGTGATAATACTAGACATTGCAAATAAACATGATTAACATAGAATCTCAATATTTGATTTCCCAAGTAAATGTAAATGGCCTGCTAGATTTTATAATTATCACCTCTAATTTTTCTGGTTAACATAACCATCTGAGTTAAATTAAACACATGCACACATATATAGGTACAAATTAATGTCTTCACGATTCATAAGGATTGGGTAGAATCCAAAATAGTCCCATATCTTCTTTTTTTTTTAAGTTTGGTTTACGAAATTGGTCTCAATTTATGCGAATTGTATAATTTTCGTCTCAAATTTGCTATAATTGACGAAATAAAGTCGTTTTTTTGTCATGCGCCTTACATGTGAGCATTCGATTTGGAGATTTCGGCTGAAATGCATGACAAGAAACGACGTCATTTCATCAATTCCAGCAAATTGAGACGGTAATGGTACAATTCACAAAAATTTGAGATCAATTTTGTGCATCAAACGTTTTTGGGACTTTTTTGGATTCTATCACCATAATTAGGTTTTCCACTTTTATAAAGCATACATCGGAATTCTTACAAAGTTTTGTATATGCACTACATGCACACGTGCAATTCGAGCACATTTTTCAATGAAAACAATTTTTATGTGAAAACTTGCATGTTTTAGTGAATTAAATTGCATATTTCAAATACACTTTGAGTTGAGTCTCGAGACAATGAGACTGACAAAATTAGGTCTCCCATGATGTATGTATATAAGAATTCAATGTTTGCTCCATTACTTTCCAGGTTTGGAAAATTTTGAATCAGATTTTTTAGGACATTGCTAGATCAAATTTAGATTGATAATATTATGTGTTTATTTCGTAGTATAATAATATGGCCTCTTCGAATTATATGGAAGATTATGAAGAAATCAAGGAAAGGATTTGGACGTGTGTGACGACAAAAGATTCGAAAGTAAATTACCTCGCTTTGAGAATTGGCTTTTCTAAATTTTAGATTTGTTTAGAGGACATATATGTTTGTTGATACTCATGTCTACATTTTAATGTATGTGCTAGGAGTTCGATTTTTACTTCCATTATAAATTCACTATTGTAAGGGTGGGAGTACCCCTTATACTTCACATCTTTTCTCTTTAATATATATTCTTTTGATTGATCAAAAAAAAAAAATAACAATAGTGCATGATCTAGGAATGATATCACATGTTTCATAATTGATGTTTCACTTAATTTATATTTTATAATATGGATGAATATCACGTGTAATAAAAAAATATACAACGAATCACTATATTTTTTAGTTCATGTGTTAAAAATTCAGTAGGGTGAAACACCAATAATTAAAATACAAAAAAATATAACAGAAAAATCAAACCGATCTATGCACTCAGTTATTAATGAGACGGTGAAGAAAAGTGTGAACTTGCATTAAGCATTTAAAAAGTTAGGAATTGCACTATTCAAAGTGCCAATAATAATGTCAATTATTTAGGATGATTGGAAAGCTTCTAAATTTATCGAGTTGGTAAAATAATTGTTTTAAAATATTTTTAATAAAAGTAGGACTCTTGTGAAATATTGCACCATAGTATTATGTGCAATATATTATAATTAAAATAATTTTTAAAAAATTCACAAGTTGGGTCGGCACGGGTCAAGCGCGGATCGGGCGTAGGTCTGGGCAGATGGATATATATTTATAGAAAATATATTTATTAAATATGTATTGTAGCATAGTGGTTTAAGTTTGTTGTTAAGGTATTTGGTTCTAGGTTCAATTCTTATTGAACACATAATTTTAATTTTTTTTACCAAGTTTTTGTGTGTTACCACATCTATGTGTAAGTGTTACTCCCTCCGTCCCTTAAAAACTTGCACACTTTCCTTTTTCGTCCGCCCCTTACCAACTTGCACGCCTTAAAATGACAAAAGATATTACAATCTCCACCCTTTATCCCCTTTGAAAAGTCAACAAAACACTAATTTTTTTTTTTTTTTTAAATTTGTGTGCCAAATCAAATGTGCAAGTTGCTCGGGGCGGAGGGAGTATTACATTGTTATATTGAAATAACTTCATATCTTACGTAACACGTATTAAAACATAAAGTAACACATAAATGTTCATAAGGTAACACATTGTTGTTCATATAGTAACACATGAATATTTACATAGTATTACGACATGTATACAATGTTCCATATTAGTAAAAAAATAAGTGTTATTACATGAACAAAAAAATGTTATCCTATGAAGAAAAATGTGTTACCACATGAACAAAACAAGTATAACTGCAAAAAGAAATCTCAAATTTAAAATTACAGATTTAAAGAACAACTTGATGTGTTACTACATGAACAAAATAATGTTACCCTATGAACAAAAGAGTGTTACTATATGAACAAAAAATAGTACCAGCGCGAAAAAAATACCTCAGTCCAAAATCATATGAACTGCCCATGTGGCATGTACATAATTATATATTATCGAACCTGTCGAGTTGAGTGTTACTGAGTTCAAGTTCAAACTTAACTTATGCTCAAGTAGTTAAGCAATTCGAATTTATAAATTCGAGCTAAACTAATTTATTATGCTACGTAAATTATCAAATCAAGCTCAAGCAAAATAACTAATAATAAAAATTAAACGCAATGAGTCGAGTTTAAATCTGACATTCTTAAGTTAACTCCTCCTCAATATTTGCACTATATTAGAAATGTGTTTATAGTAAAATTTGTTCAATGTGAAAGTGATTTTATATTTATAGATTTGAACCTTCGGTTATAACGACTCATACCCTTCAATTGTCATTATTAATAAGTAATACTTTTATTATAATATAACTCATATCATTCAGTATCATGAGTAATACTTTATCTATAGTATTAAGTAATACCCTTTAATTATCACTACTAATATTTTTTAATTAATGATGTCAATCATATTCTTAAATTAGTTTCACGAATTCCTAGTATAAAAACTCATTCACCCCATGCTTTGCTCTACATGCAGTCTCCTTTTGTAAAATCATTTGCTGAAATCTAACATGTCATGTGGTAACATTTACGTACACATACATGTCAACCAATATTGGTAAAACAGGTGGACTAATAAAACATCATTAAACTCTCAAACCTAGCACCAGAAAATCAAACTATGTCAGTAAAATTCGACTGCTCAGTGTTCAAATATTTATCAGGAATAATAGTTTTTTTAAAACGCAATTATCAGGATTAATAATTTATGGATACCTAATTGTTAGTTATAACCAATATCATCTTATAAATACCGAGTAAATAGTAAGCTACATTCACACACAAATATTAACAATCTAAGGTACTAAACCTCTCCATTCTTCCCTTCAATAAATTCTCAGATTTCATAAAATTATTGAAATATTAATTCTTACTCTTCAAAAAATCCCAAGCAACCTACTACTATTCTCGATTTCAACTTATTTAATCCAAATATCAAATTTCCAACCAAATCCAAGAATTACCCACTCCCAAGTCTTCTACAGTTTCCAATTCCTCTTATTTTCTTTTTCAAATCCTAGATCACTATAATTAATTTAATCATTTAAATATTGGCATACTAATTAGCTATTTTAATTTTCAGGTGACAAAGGATTTGAGGCACTTGAGTTTGTTGGCACAATCGCACGTTAATTTATCATCATTTGAGGAGGTTTCTTATTTTTCTTTTTAAAAATTCTGTCAATTTAAATTCTGATACATTCTGTGAAAAAAATGCTTTTAGTTTCTTGTAGCAACATGCATGTACAATTTATTTTTAAAATAGGATGTCTCTTATCAATACATGCATTACAACATACATATGTACTGATATTAATTCCTTTTATATTTTAATTTTTGTAGTGATGGCAATTTACTGGCAAATATGTTGTGTGGTGTTAATATTGATGATTAATCAAGCTCATACCATTAAGGCATGCGATGATATTCCAATTACGCTAGTCACTGATGCTGCACAAAAAAGGGCAGGTAATTAAATACTACTAAATTTCATAATTTTAAATTTTATTTTACATATGTTCCATAATTTTACTAAAATAACTTTTTGAGTTTTTGTAGTTTGTATGGAGAGGTAGCCCCGCAGGCTACTACTACGCTCCTGGATATAGAGAGGGAGCCAATAGTTGGGTCATTCAATGGTAAATATATATTAATTTCACATATTTAATTATTTATATCTTAATTCTTCTTATTATTAAATTAATTTTTCCCTAATTTATATATATTGATTTAGGGAGGTGCGTGGTGTGGTACATTTCAATGGTGCAGTCAGAGAATTCAAACTAATCCAGAGCTTGGGAGCACAATAAACGCCACGACTAAAAGTTTCGAGGGAATTTTAAGTTCAAATTAGGCCATCAATCCAGGTATATAAATAAACATCTATTGCTTAAATTCATAATTTTATGTGTATTATAATATTTCATCTAACGTAGTGTTTTTTTTTTATCGATTAAATAGTGACTCGTACTAAGAGATACACCTATTTTTGAATTTATTCATTCTTAAATTTTGATCTAATTAACAACTTCATACCTTCTAAAAAAAACATCAACTTTATTCATTTATGTTTCTTGATATAGTGTACGGCTTTTACTCCCATAAATTATTTTCAATTGCAGACTTTTTTAATTGGAATCGAGTTTTCGTCCACTATTGCGACAACTCATCTTTTCTAGGAGACACTGAAGTAACTAATAATGTAAGTATTACTATAATAATGCATCATTTTAAATTTTTACAATACTGAAATTAAGTTTTGATTCTATATACATGTTTTAATATAATTCGTGACAAAATTTGCACATTAACATATTTCAGGGGATCAATTTCCAGTTGAGGGGATCAAGGATTTTTGATGCTGTGATTGATGAACTTCTGGCATGAGGAATGAGAACCGCAAATAATGTATGCTTACTTTTTGTCACTTTATATCTTCATAATTTTTTTTATAATCTAAGTCTCACAGTTAAATAAATGCATGACAATATATACAGGCTATACTTACGGGTGCTTCAGCCGGGGGCTTGGCCTCTATGTTACATTGCGATTCTTTTCGAGCATTTCTATGTGGCGTTGATAGAGTGAAATGTATATCGGATTCCGGGTTTTTTATCCACGCGTAAAATTTTCTACACACATATTTAATTAAAAGTTGAATTACTATAAAATATAATAGTATATATAATTTATTATGGTTGCCCCTAAAATTCAACTAACATGTGTATTTTTTGTGTTGTCTGACACAGAAAGAATGTCCCTTATGCTTCTTTCAGAGAGAGAATTTTCGTACAAACAATTACGTTTCACGTAAACCTCATATTCGTCTCACAAAATCTATAATAATTAATAATTGACTTATCATTAAATTATTATTATTGTAAATATTGCAGAATTTAACCAGTTTTCTTCCCACAACCTGCACATCAAAAAGGAACCCGAGATTGTTAAATTAATAGAGTTATCTAATTATTATCGAGTCAAAAATCATCCTTAATTAAATTGCAATTTATTCCATATTAGATATTGATTTGTTACTAACAACATATTTATGCAGTGTTTTTTTGCTGAATATTTGGTCCAAGATATCACGACTCCAATCTTTTTGCTAAACAGTGTTTTTGATTCCGCTCAGGTAAGCATTTTATTTATTTTTTTGGTGAAATTTTGCATAAATCCTACATATAATTTTCTGAATTGACAATGATCTTATATATAACTCGTGTATTATTATTTTTAAAAATAATGTCTATCATTAAAAATATTGATTTTTTAGATACAAAGTGATCTTCAGCCTGACGCTCCAGACCTTCCAGACTGGGATGTTTGCATACATGATCTAAATAAATGCACACTTGCTCAGAAACAACTCATGAAAGGTATTTTTAATTACTTATCTTTATGATCATTATAATGTTCCAATATTTTCTTAAGTACAAATACTAACTAATTAAAATTACATTCTTACAACTTAATTAAATCCAGATTTTCGAAATGCATTTCTAATGAAACCGGTAATAATACTTCGAGAGGATTATTTATCAACGCTTGCTACTTACATATTTACACGGAACATAACGCGTTGTGGAACTCCTGTTGGATCGCCCAGACTGGAGAACAAGGTAAAATTACTTTCGATGCAGATCTATATCGTTTCCCTCCATTACCAGATGGATATGAAAAAAATTATGTAGATGTATCTTATTATCTTGTTCTGAACGTAATATGCACAGAATATGTTGGGATAAACGAGACTAATGTACCATCATCTGTTTGCGACAACCTTAATATATAACGAAGTTGGAAAAGATTGTTTCTTCAATACAACGGTAAAAAGGGACATTAAGGAACAAAATCAGTGAGGCGTAAATTTAGATTACGATGTGGTTGATCATCCGGCTCAACAATTTTGGAATTAAAACGAATTTGTATGTTTTTTCGACCTGCCAAAAAATGTTTCGCATTTCAGGTAGTTGTTATATTATGTTTAAAACGCAAGTTAATTATATAATTAATTAACACTCATTTATGTATAAACATCGATCATAGTTATGCTGCAAAAAGTAGTAGCTTTTCTTTCAAAATAAAAATGCATATCGAATTAATTAATTAGCAAAAACTAACTCTTTATACTTCAAATTAATCTAATTCCTTTTTGAAGCTTTCGATTATCCAGATTGCATTTTGTTTGGATATCTATACATGTCAATCTGCTCGTTTTCAAGTGAAATATTTGTAGTAAAATCATTTTTATTGCAGACCGTCTCACAAAGTAGGCATAACATTGAATTGATAACTAGAACTTTGACTGGAGTCCTGTCCAACCGATAGATATTGCATCTGATTTTGTATTAAATTGTATCATAATTATCAAAATAGGCACTCTTGAGTGAGACCGTCTCACGACGAGACGGAGTGTAATTTGGATATTGACGCTTTAACATTTGGAAGGGATGAGTGCTAATTGTACTAAGTTATACTTTGTCTCATGTATTCGACCGTCTTATACGATTTTTTGTCTTATCCCCAAAATGTTCGAGATCATTGGGCAAATCTTGGCACTATATATTGGTAAACTAATCCCGATTTTGACTCTTTATATTGTTAAAAGTACATGTGTATGTGAAATTTTATTTTATGTTAAATTAATGTTTCATAGCAAATGATGTTGTATTATTATACTGAGCATGACTCCAGGTGCATGCACCGTATAATTCAAGTGTATTGTTTAAACATGTAATCTGTTGCATTGAAACACATAATTTATTACATTAAAATATGCAACTTGTGTTAGTGAAAATAAATTGCACATTTTAATGAAATAAATTGTATATTATAAAAATACACTTGAATGACACGGTGCACCTTGTACAAAGTTTTTTTCTATTATATTATATTGAGTGAGAAAAAAAATTATGATATGTTTACATTATATTTAATTTGTGAAAATGTATAAGTGTATTTTAGAATTTGGTATAGAAGACGGATTTTAAAACTCGAACTAGAATGATACATTAATCACAAAGTCGAAAGTCCATTGGATACATATGTCCTAAAGCAAACTCAACCTTTAACATATCTATAATTTATAAATATATAAAAGTTGAAGTTTGTCAAATTTTCAAGATTTCATATTTGAGCACGTGTAAGTACACTTGTTTTATGATGAAGGGGTGAACTTCACTCTCTACCAAAGAGAGTGACTTAATATCAACCAATGCATTTTTTTCTTTTTGTTCTTTACATTTTACTTTCACCTATATTTTTTAAATTTGATAATTTTTTAGAGATTAAATATTTTTGTAGTCCTATAACTTTGCTGTGTTTTGAAATTGATCTCAATTGTTTTGACTTTTTGATTTTGGTCCTGTAAGTTTCCAATTTTTTTGAAATTGGTCATTTAACCTGTCATAGCAGGTCACCAAACAAGTAACAACCACTTATGTAATTATTTTATTTTTTCTTTTAATTTCGAATTGCCACTTATACTTTTATAGTCCTAATATTTTTGTGTCGGGATTTTTTTGCGTATTTTTTTAGGGAGGAAGAGTGGTTTTCTGCGTATTTTGGTTTATTTTTTGATTTTTCGTCTGTTTAGACCTAGTAAGTTGATCTGATTTGCTTTGTCATTTAATATACAAATTGTTTTTAAACCCGACCAAAAATCCGTCCAAAATTATTAGGAATAAAAAAGTTCAAGTGACGCTTAGAAATTAAAGGGAATAACAAAATAATTACATATGTGGCGATTATCGGCTTGGTAACCTATTGTAGCAGGTGAAAATGACCAATTTCAAAACTTTTGGAAATTTAAAGGACCAAAATCAAAAAGTCAAAACAATCAGGACCAGTTTCAAAATGAAGCAACATTACAAGACTACCAAAAACTTAACCCCATTTTTTTATTACAAATGTATTTTTAACACATTAATTGTCAAATTAATCGTCTTTTTACTATCTTTAATTTGACATACATATTACACACATATAATTCAAATTCATATTTAAAATATAAATTTTAATGTTTTAAAATATTTATAATTGTGGGATTATATGAGTTTACTTTTTTTTTCTTCTAATTTTTTAAAATCTTACTATCATAAAAACAATTTGGATGTGTTGAGATGAATGATTAATTGAAAAATATATATTTAATTTTATAATAATGAGATATACACCATAAAATTCATATATCAATACAAATAAATTAATAAATAACAATATGTATATTAACACAATATATTTAATTTAAATTTCTATTATAATTAATTTCACATTGAAATTTATTAATATTTAATTCGTGCATCGCACGGGAGAAATACTAGTATAGTATAAATCATTGTTGCTACACATAATTTTTGTTTGTAGTAAGATTTTCAGTTATTAGATGGCACGTCATTCTCTAACTTGCATATTAATGGTTTACCAACGTAAGATAATCTTAAATGTCAGTACGTAGTTTCAGTTCCAAATTATTAAATCGAGTTGTAACAAACTTAATTCCCAAATAATCGTGAAATTATTAAATTATGTAGTAGTATATATTTCACTATGTAAGTTATTCAAAATTAAAATTGATCATATATACCACAAATTAAATTTTTAGACATGATTTTCCAATCAAGGAGCATGTTCAAAATTATGTTTTTGTTAATAACGATTAGTGGAACAATTTTAGCAAACATGTCCAATATGGATCCATTATATGGATTCCCAGTGTTCCCAGACGGATGAGATAAAAACTACTCGGGTGCATTTTATTATTCTGTTTTGGATGCAATATGCTTAGATAATATTAAGATAAACCTTAATCGAGTTGGGAAAGATTGCTTCTTCAATACAACGATAGAAAGGGATGTCAAGAAACAAAATGTTTGTATCACAAAGTTAGATTGCAATGTAGTTGACGAGAGGGCTCAAGCCGCTCAACAACTTTGGGATTTATGTTCAAGTGGTAATGAATGAGAAATTGAAAATAATATGAGATTTTTTTTTTTTTTGGTCCCATATCTTATAAACTGTCCATTTTTCGTCCCAAAAAATTTAACTGTCCAATTTTAGTCCAATAACTAAATTGATTGTCCAATTTTGGTCTCATTTTTGCCAAAAAAATGCGAATAACGACGTTTTGATGACGTGTAAGTCACGTGTCGATAAAATTTAGAGGTTCTTATATTCGATAAAATGAACAGAGAGTTATTTATTTTTTTTTATTTTTTTTCCGAATCAATTAAACTACACATGTGTAAATAATCTAATAAATCTAATCAAAACTTTTCAAATCTATAAATGTAAGAATAACTAATTTTTATTTTTTACGTTTTTTCCAATTTTTTCGGTATAAATCAATCAAAATTAGACAATCCATTTAGTTAATTAAAATTGACATTAAATTTTTTTTGGATAAAAAAATTAAAAATCAAGATAAGTTATAAAAAACTAAAACTTTTTTCTCATAATAATATGCAATAAAATCGATCGTAATAATTTTCTTTAGTCTTTGTACGAGTCTTTTGACATTTTGAATTGGGCAATGAATTATATTTATATATAACATACATGTGAGTAATGATGGTCATGCTTTGATTATAAAATACTTTTAAGATTCATTCAAAATCAATGAATTGGAGTGTGCTGTGCATGATGAATTGGTGGTTTTTAAATTTTACAAAAAAAACTAAAAAATTATTCGCCGTTGCCGGGGATCGAACCCGGGTCACCCGCGTGACAGGCGGGAATACTTACCACTATACTACAACGACTTCATGTCTAAAATTTGAATATCAGTATATAAATAGGATACGTAGAATAATTTGGTGAATTATTTCAAATTTTATTAAAACACTAGTATAACGCCACCCGCCACAGGGAAGCAACGCCGATCGAGCCACCCTCGCGCCGCCGCTGTAGACCGCCCCTCCACCGTCGTGAGGCCGCCCTTCCATTGCGACTCTGGAGAAACAACAGGTTTTGATTTAGGAATTTACGATTCTGGAACTAGGGTTATTGATTCTCTGTAGTTCTCGAGTTCTGGAATTAGGGTTCTTTGTGAGTTTGATTTTGAGTTAACTATTGATTCTTGATTCCGTAATTTCAATTTTTGCATTTTGGGTTAATTTTTGTGTTTCTTGTTTCTGTGATTTTGAGTTGTCAAAACTTCCAAAATACTGATGGTACAAAGGAAATTCGAGATATTTTTGTCGACATTATACTTTCTTGGTTTGCTGTTCCTGGTTATGTTTGCTTGCTTGCTATATCCATGCTCTAATGTCGATGACTTTTGGTGATTATTTTGTAGACATAGTGGGTTTGTAATTTAAAAAGTTTTTGTCATTTTTTCCTACTGGATTGATGATATTTGGGAGAATTCTTCGCAGAAACTCTCTGCTTCTGCTTCTGCTGTTCATCTGTTTTTTCTTATATTTATCGTTTCTTCGTTTGTTTTGTAAGCAAATTCAGTATTTTTGGGTAGAAAGGAAGAAGAAATATGGGAGAAAGCAAATTGTTGAACTAATTGTAGTAAGTTTTTCAGATTTAAGCAAGAAGGCGAAGAACAATCAAATGCTTCAAACTTACTCTGCTCTCCATCCTCCTTACACACGGATTCGTTCAATTCCCACTCAAATTTTCTTGTATAAACCTATAAAAAGTCATTATTCTACTGAAGCTGCTGTTGTAAACCCCAACATCCCTTCATTTTCTAAGCCAAATCAAGTCGATGAAGATTTATCTTCCCTGAACTTTTCCGGAATTGTAAAATCCGCGATATCAAAGTGTTCGCATGTGCGGAATGCCAATGAAGGTGAGAAATTGACCAGCCTTTCCCTTAAAGATTACTTTCTGAGACTGTCTGATATAAGCCCCGAGATTGTACGTCGATTCTGGAGAGTTTCTGCACTAAAACCTGAAGATGTTCTTGAAATATTGCTGGGTTTTGAATCTAAAAGAGGGAAATGCGAAATTGAGGCGAAAAAAGTTGAATATTTGTGGGAAATTTTCAAGTTTGCAAGTGAGCAAACTAAAGAATCATGGCATTTACCTCAGTCTTTTAAAATTATGGCTTCGATGCTTGCGCGGGTCGGGTTGTTTAGGGAACTTGAGTACTTGTTATCATGGAGGGAAATCCAAGAATTTGTGTTGGATTATCAGGAAGTTTTCAGTAATTTGATTGAAGGGTATGTTGGAGAATTTGAGTTAGAGAGGGCTGTATTGGAATATGAGAGAATGAGGAGGCTGAATTTAGTACCATCTATGTCAAGTTATCATGCTCTTCTTAGATATTTGGTTGAGATCAATGGAATTGAGTTGACACATCATGTTTATGTGGATATGATTCGGATGGGGATGGAAGGGAGGGTAGACGAAATGTCAATTCATGAAAATGTTATTCGGGTGCTTTGTCTAGATGGAAAAATGCAGGAAGCTAGAAATCTTGTCAAGAAGCTCATGCATTTTGGAATTAGACCAAGTAATTTAATTATAAATGTTGTTGTTTGTGGGTATTGTGATAAGAAGGACTGTGATGATCTATTGAGTTTCTTCGTTGAAGTTGGGATTGCACCTGATGTTATACTTGGGAATAAGATTCTCTTTTCGTTGTGTAAAAACTTTGGTGTTGAACAAGCAAGCCTGTTCTTGCAGAATTTGGAAGAACTTGGTTTCTGCCCTGATGAAACATCTTTGGGAATCTTGATTGGCTCGAGTTGTAAGGAGGGAAAATTGAAGAGTGCCTTATTTTATATCTCAGACATTATGTCAGCAGGTCTCAAGCCTCACGTATATTCGTATAACGCTCTCTTAGGTGGAGTGTTTAAAGAGGGCATGTGGATGCATACTAAAGATATACTTGTGGAAATGAAAGATATGGGAGTGACTCCTGATTTGTCTACCTACAGAGTTCTCTTGGCTGGATATTGTAAAGCTAGACAATTTGATGAAACAAAGGCAGTAGTGCTTGAAATGGCAGATCGAAATTTAGTACATCTCTCGCCTTTAGAAGATCCATTAACCAAAGGATTCGAGATATTGGGGCTCAGCCCATTGACGGTGAAGATTAGACGAGACAATGACAAAGGGCTTTCTAAAACCGAGTTTTTTGATAAACTCGGGAATGGACTCTATTTAGACACAGATCTGGATGAGTATGAAAAGAGGATTATTCAAGTCCTCGATGATGCTATGATGCCAGACTTCAGCTCGTATGTGATTGAGAAATTACATAATCGAGATATAAAAGATAGTCTTGTAATGGTGGATGAAATGAAAAGATGGGGGCAAGAAATGTCTTTAACCGCCTTATCTTCATTGTTTAGTTGCCTCTCCAGAGCTCCCTTCGGTATTGAGATCATTAACCATCATTTGGACGTCATGCCTGTATCAACTTATCAGCTTGATCAAAAGACTTTAAATATGCTCGTTCAGACTTTCAGTCGAAAGGGATTTTCTTTTAGGGCAAGAGCAATGTTCGATGGGATGGTGCGTAGGGGTTACACAATTGATCATGATACTTGTACTGCTTTTCTGTTTAATGTATGCAAGACGGGTGATTTGAGAAGCCTCCATTGCTACATGAAGCTTGCACGAGAATCTAATTGGTCACCTGAATTGAAGGGTGGAAAGGCCCTTCTTGGTTATTTGTGCAAGAACAAGTGGTGTAATGAAGCATTAGGGCTATTTGAAACAATGCACTTTGTGAGTTCTTTCGATATGGTTGACACTTATCACTCACTACTAGAAGAGCTCTGTCGTCAAGGATTCACTACTAATGCGTGTGTTTTCCTGGACGAGTTTTCAAATCAAGGCGTCGTCTCTGATCACATAGCTTATAGCCATGTTTTCAACGGGCTTTGTTTGGAGAAGAGGTTCACAGAAGCTGTCAATATCTTTGAAACTATGGCTTCTCTGCATTTATCACCACCTTTGGAGGCATCCACTCGGTTACTTTCTCATCTGTGCAGGATAAACTATGAGAAAGCCGTTGAATTGAAGAATATATGTTTGAGGGATCAACTTCCTGTCCACTGTGCCTATTTACACGGGCTTTCTAAGGTGGGAAGGATTGGAGAAGCAACTAGTCTTTTTAAAGAAGTATTCTTAAAGGGCTTAGTTCTTGATGCTGACTTATATAACGCTATGGTTGAAGGCTATTGTGGAGAAAATAACTCCAAGAAAGTGTGGGAGTTTCTTGGTATTATGATAAGGAAGAACTTGAGCATCTCTAGTTCTAGTTATAGCAAAATGGTTCGTCTCACGTGTACACGTGGAAAATTCTCTGTTGCACTGAACTTAAACGAGCTTATGATTCGATTAACTGTCATTCCAGAGCTCGTTTTATACAACATTCTGATATTTCACGTTTCCACAATGCGAAACAATTCCTTGTTGGATCAATTACTTCACAAGAAAGGACTTGAGTTCGACGATGTTACTTACAATTTTGCCATTCGAGGATTTTTATTGTGTGGAG
Source organism: Stenogyne calaminthoides (assembly GCA_037126765.1). Taxonomy (NCBI): domain Eukaryota; kingdom Viridiplantae; phylum Streptophyta; class Magnoliopsida; order Lamiales; family Lamiaceae; genus Stenogyne; species Stenogyne calaminthoides. Next base: position 4,234,797 of record JBBCBC010000041.1, read on the forward strand.
ATGTGTCTCGTTCTCTTAACTATATAACATCCATGATTAGGCAAGATCTTGGGCCCAGTAACCGTAGTTTACGAGGAGTTATCACTCGCCTTTGCCATAACGGGGAGGTGGGGACCGCATTGGATTTGAGTAGAGAAATGGAGCAACGGGGTTGGGTGCATGGCTCGGTCATTCAGACTTGCATTGTTCAGGCGCTTCTCAGAAACGGTAGCCTCTATGAAGCCGTACAGTTTCTGGAGAGACTAGCTTTGAAAGAACTGATACCAAATAACATAAAGTATGATACTTTAATCAAGAAGTTTTATCATCATCATAAACTGGATAAAGCAGTTGACCTTCTGAACATTATGTTGAGTAGAGGAAGCTCCCCTGAGTCTAGCAGCTATGATTATGTTATCCAAGGCTTCTGTGATAGACGGAAGCTGGATGTAGCCCTCGATTTTCATACTGAGATGGTGTACAGAGACTTAAAACCGAGTATGATTACATGGGATACACTTATTCGTAGATTGAGTGAATGCAGTAGATTGGAAGAAGCAGAGAATTTGCTTAAATTGATGATCCAGCTAGGGGAAACTCCAAGCTATGAGGCTTTCAACTGCGTGATTGATAAGTATCGGTTGGAAAAGAACGTTGGGAAGACGTTTGAGCTTTTGAAAGTAATGCAGCAGAATGGCTATGAGCCGAATTTTGACACACATTGGTCGTTGATAAGTAACTTGAGCAATTCGAGTAAGAAGGATGGTGCCCATGGTGGAACCAGTTTCTTGTCGAGTCTTCTTTCTGGTTTTGGATTTGCAAGGAAGACGAAGAACTCGAGTTAATGTGAAAGATGTGTTATTCTTTGTGAATTTGTTAACCTCTAATGTGCTTCTTGTTGATCTCCCTCCATGTATAATTCTTTGATAACTTTGTATGATATGCATGTATAATTGTTGATGGATAAATGATGGCAACATAAATTTGTTTGAGGGGTCCTCAACATCCAATAATGGTAATTTCAGAGGGATTTTGCCGCTCGAATTTAGGATTACATCGTTGTTTTAGAATTCGGGATTGTTTTGGATTTAAATCGAATGGATAACAGAGATTTTGTGAAGGTTTGAAGTTGTGTGGCAAACCTGTAGTTATGAAGATTGACTGGTTCACTTTGATCGGGGTAAAAATGAATGTTTAGTCACCAAATTGCAAATACTCCCTGCTTCTGCTGTTCATCTGTTTTTCTTATATTCATCATTTCTTCATTCGTTTTGTAAGCAAATCCAGTATTTTTCAGGTTTCGTAGAAAGGAAGAAGAAGAAATATGGGAGAAAGGAAAGTTCTGAACAAATACTATCTGCTGGACTTTGATCCGGCAAAGATTCCACGGCGGAGGCAGCCCAAGAACCAGCAGATGAAAGTGCGAATGTGAGTATTAGGTGCAGTACGTGTGGGAATTATATTTACAAAGGAACCAAATTCAATTCCCGCAAAGAAGGCATCGTTGGGGAGGTGGGTGTTGATTCTAATTGATCTTTTGGATTACGGTTCTTGTTATACTATGATACATTTCTGTTGCTAAATTATAAACAAACAAACGTGCCGAACCTTTAATCCCAGATAATTGGGGTAGGCCACATGAACCAATAGATGAATCACGTTCTGCTTGGAAATAAATCTTGTTGATGATTGGGCACCGGGAGAATTTGAGAGTATAAGGTTTATAAAAAAAAAAATAAAAACTAATGGCTTTTTATGCAGTTTCTTTAATGTGTGCCTATGGAATATGTTCAACTTTTGATATTTATGTAATTAATGTCAGGTTTGGATATGTGAACTTAAAATTTCAAGGCTTTTCTTTAGGACAAATCAATCTTGGTGGTTTTGGTTTGGAAGTGTTTGAAATTACTTAAAAACATGTTTTTTCAGGACTGAAATGTACTTGGATTTTTTATGGATCAACATTAGAAAACTGCTTTTAGACTAAGGTGATTCAACCGCACTCGAACATGATTGCAAGATATGATTCATATAGCCAACTCCACGTGGTGGGACAATAGCTTAGTTTGTTATTGTTGTTGGATATTCAATCCAATGTATAGTTAGAATGAGCTGGGCTTCTATTTGAGCTTTATTGGCTTTTGAGGTCTATAGTGCTATAATTATTTTATGGGCGTTAGATCTTTCTAGTAGTTGTGGATTTTCTTAAACTTCAGTTTCAGATTACGCAGTTGGAGTGTTTAGAAGTTACTGACAATCCAAAACTCTGCGATGATTTTGAAGTGTACTCGTTTTTTATTTTTAATGCAGAGGACGAAGTTGCCTGAAGAAATTCCTGGTAAACCAACTGATATTTTGACGAAAGAGAGTGCTGACAGCTCAAACAATCATGGTTCGTAACATAAAACTGTCGATTACATCATCAAAATGCGTGTGTGTGTTTGTGTGAAGATACTTAATAAGCTGTTAGTCTTGCTTGGTTTCTGATAGGTAATAATGGTGGTGTTGGTGGGGCTTCTGGAAACGGCAAGTTTTTCAAGTCTTCGTCGGTCAAAGTTTCTATCGTCAAGAAACCTGCCTCAAAATCTCATGGGAACAAACCGAACGAAGAAACACAAATGCAGGATGCAGAATTGTTTGGGAAAGAAAAGCAAGACGCAGTAGCCACAGGTGTTGCAAGAATCGGGATGCAATCCTTATGGGAGCGACGAAGATGATGAGCGATAGCGATGAAATATTTGCATATCTTCATTTCTTCCGGTCTTCAATGTCTTCAACAGCAAACTGTACTGTGAAAATTGCTTTAAAAAAGCTGTTAATTAAGTTCAAGGCAGGTTCGAATTTAAACCCGCCCAATTGTCATCCTTAGTTATTAGTCAGCACCCGGTTAGTTTCAATATATATTGTTATATATTATTAAAAAATATAAATTTGAACCTAAAATATAAAGACATTAAAAAACTTGAATCCATTGTCTAGTATCTTTTGTCTACTTGTTAAAATATTATGCATATAAAAAATGAATATAAACAAGAATCAAGTTATTAATAATGTGATAGTGCATCTAATTTGATAGGGTCGTTACATCACTCCTAGCTGCAATTAAGTTTATTATTAAATTGATTAGAATCAAAGAAGATCAGTTTTCATTTCGTAGAATTGGATTTTTGATTGTGTAATCCTTACATAATAATATTATGCAAGATCTATACATGTATGACTACTAGTTACAGTGAATATTTCGTTTTGAAACACACGTGGACTGTTTTAGTCTATATAAAGTTTTTAAAATCATCTGCAAGTATTTTTATGTCTTTCGTTGTCTACTGCTGCTCTACATGTTATAATATTATATATGTACAACATCTTTGAAATACACCTATGTACACCTTCAGTTGGATTATCGATAACATATTCACCTCCAATACGATGAGTTTTTTCTTGCATTCAATATTTATTAATTAAACACTCTTTAAATTTAAAAATAGCCTTTAACTAACTACAAGTGAAACATTGATGGGCGCAATAAAATGAAAAGAAATTAATACATGCCTCATTTAACATGACCCTTAATACATAAAGCATATGGTAATGTTCATGTAATTAATTGGTCTAATACATAGTATATCAAATTAATACTACCATAAATTCATATATGTTTCACTTAAGACCATTAAAGCTGCAATTCCTCCAATATTCATATATATAAACTGCCAATGGTTGAAGAAAAATACCAAACAAACAAATGAATTCAAGAGTGAACAAAATCACCAAGAATTTAAGCATGATTTCCAAATCGAGGGCCATAACCAAGATTATAATGATTTTCCTGATAATCAGTTTAGCAATTTTGGATGAATCCGAAGCAATGAAGAAATCATCTTGGGAAGGCCCGTCGTCTTCACCAGATGTTTCGCCATCTGGTGAAGGCCCGTCACCTTCACCAGTTGTTTCAACATCTGAAGAAGATTTCTTCAGTAATCTATTGATGATCATGATGAAGAACACGAAGAATACTCGTCTTAATCATCATTTAGTGAAGGTGATAAAGAAGAGTAAATCGCGAGTTGAAGAAGATGAGAATGTGAGAATAGATTAATAGGTGAGCGCGACGATTAAATGTTGCAAAAATATAGAGATCCAAGAAGATCATTATAGGTATAAATTTGTTAAAAACAAATTTTGATTTGTAGTTGAATATTGGTGAAGTAGTCCACGCATTTCAATTGCTCATATTTCTTAAGTATTCGATATTAGTAATGTACGTAGTAGTAATATTTAATATATGATATATATGGATTTAATCTTATTAAGGTTTTCAGTATAAGAAGATTCGACCTCGTGTTGAATGTTTTAATTATATATATATATATATATACTTCGTGTACAAATGAAAAAGACAGATCTAATGAAACACAATTATTATTAAAGAAGGTATTGTACGCAACGTGTTTGTTACTTAATTAAGCATGTAACATATTCATTTCTAGAGAAATAATACTTTTGCTGAAAATAGAAATGAATTAAAACTTTTTAATCTGGCATTTGTTCTAAATTTTTTAAGTACATACCCCCAAAGAAATTAAGTTTTTAAGATCAAGATGTACATACCTGCAGATAAATCTCATGTTTCATGCCCCTGCTGAAAAGAACAAATTAAATATATATACATGCTATTAAGTTTAGCAAGGCACCGCCAACTATAAAAAATAAAAATAAATTAATTTAATACACATGGGAAATTTGAGAGATGGATCGATACACACTTATATATCTAGATTAGAACAATGGTACTCTCCAAAAAGAACATCATTCAATCGATCGCCAAAGTAGTAACATTGTATATATGTTAATAAATCATCATCAATCTAGCATGAAAAAATCAGGCATAGATATAGTCAATAATAACTTGCCGGACATTCAAAATTACTAAAAAAAATACGCCGGCAAGTCATCCTTGGCTACACATTTTAACTTAATAATCTCATGCAAGACTTCAGATGAAAGAAAAAATCGAATAATTCAGCTTCCAAAAAAACACGAATAAAATTTCAACCAATGAAAAGGAAAATCAAATGATTGAAGAGAGCCGTTTGTTTTCCCAATTAGGAGAAGCATTTGGTAGAAGATGGTGATTGGTTGAGAAGAAATAAATATTGAAAATGGATATGATGGGGTTTGATAGATATAGGTGAATCTTGATGTTGATAAATGAAAAAATAAATTCTTGGCAGCTTTAATTTTAAATAAATGCTGCTGACTTATTTACAGAAAGTAGCTAGGTTTTTTGACCATTATATTTTGGGATATAGGCAATAGGCAATAGGCAATAGGCAATATCCCATGTGTGGTAAGGAAAAAGGTGGGGATTTCAGTGTTTTCATATGGTTAAATTTCAGAATTGTATGTGTATCACCACTGAAATTACAATTTTACCCATAACATGGTCAGAATTATCAACAATACGAAAAAATTAAATACGCCTCATCTAAAAAGTTCAAATTTATAGAGAGATGTGAAATTAGTTCTTTTTTATTTAATATGGATGGGTTCTTTTCAACTTAATCAAACTCAAAATTTGGGTGTGAGCCTGAAGGCTCTGAAATAATGAAAGAATTTCATCTCATCTAAAAAATCTAAAAATCCAAATTTATAGAGAGGTGTGAAATTAATTCATTAATTTAGTTTCCCTAACAAAACGGTATAGGACAAATCAGCATTTTATTCAAGATCAAACTGACTAACATATATGTATGTGTAAATTACGTCGTACATTGGTAGATACATCACGAAGTTTATTTTTTTACTTAGTTTGTCTTAAATTATAGTCATCTTCCTTATGAAAAGTATATAAGATTATTTAAAATATTTTTATTTAATGTACATTAAAATTACACATTATAATTTTTATATTCAATAAATAAGGACATACCATTAATTTTATATGTAAATTAAATCCAAAATTTCAAGGACAATACTTAATTTTTATTGTTCTTTGGAAAATTAAAGTGACCTATTTTTATGTGATTTAAAGAGTATCATTTATCAATAAGTATACGGTGAACAAATTTAATGGTGAAACTAGTTAAGAAATGTGACTTAACTAAAGGGTATTAGTTATATAAATGAAAAATGTGATTTTTTACTATAAAGAATATTAACCATAAAAATGAAGGGTGTGACTTATATTACAACAGAAAATATAGTCATAATAACTGAATAGAGTGACTTATATTACTAAAGGGTGTAGTCGTGATAACTGAAGTGTAAAAATAAACAAATTTCACAGCATAGTAACTCATCATTTATAAGTTAAACAATACTCATACCTCACATATTTAATTCGAATGCAAATATAGTTAACTAAAGAATCATGGCATTTACCTCAGTCTTTTAAAATTATGGCTTCGATGCTTGCGCGGGTCGGGTTGTTTAGGGAACTTGAGTACTTGTTATCATGGAGGGAAATCCAAGAATTTGTGTTGGATTATCAGGAAGTTTTCAGTAATTTGATTGAAGGGTATGTTGGAGAATTTGAGTTAGAGAGGGCTGTATTGGAATATGAGAGAATGAGGAGGCTGAATTTAGTACCATCTATGTCAAGTTATCATGCCCTTCTTAGATATTTGGTTGAGATCAATGGAATTGAGTTGACACATCATGTTTATGTGGATATGATTCGGATGGGAATGGAAGGGAGGGTAGACGAAATGTCAATTCATGAAAATGTTATTCGGGTGCTTTGTCTAGATGGAAAAATGCAGGAAGCTAGAAATCTTGTCAAGAAGCTCATGCATTTTGGAATTAGACCAAGTAATTTAATTATAAATGTTGTTGTTTGTGGGTATTGTGATAAGAAGGACTATGATGATCTATTGAGTTTCTTCGTTGAAGTTGGGATTGCACCTGATGTTATACTTGGGAATAAGATTCTCTTTTCGTTGTGTAAAAACTTTGGTGTTGAACAAGCAAGCCTGTTCTTGCAGAATTTGGAAGAACTTGGTTTCTGCCCTGATGAAACATCTTTGGGAATCTTGATTGGCTCGAGTTGTAAGGAGGGAAAATTGAAGAGCGCCTTATTTTATATCTCAGACATTATGTCAGCAGGTCTCAAGCCTCACGTATATTCGTATAACGCTCTCTTAGGTGGAGTGTTTAAAGAGAGCATGTGGATGCATACTAAAGATATACTTGTGGAAATGAAAGATATGGGAGTGACTCCTGATTTGTCTACCTACAGAGTTCTCTTGGCTGGATATTGTAAAGCTAGACAATTTGATGAAACAAAGGCAGTAGTGCTTGAAATGGCAGATCGAAATTTAGTACATCTCTCGCCTTTAGAAGATCCATTAACCAAAGGATTCGAGATATTGGGGCTCAGCCCTTTGACGGTGAAGATTAGACGAGACAATGACAAAAGGCTTTCTAAAACCGAGTTTTTTGATAAACTCGGGAATGGACTCTATTTAGACACAGATCTGGATGAGTATGAAAAGAGGATTATTCAAGTCCTCGATGATGCTATGATGCCAGACTTCAGCTCGTATGTGATTGAGAAATTACATAATCGAGATATAAAAGATAGTCTTGTAATGGTGGATGAAATGAAAAGATGGGGGCAAGAAATGTCTTTAATCGCCTTATCTTCATTGTTTAGTTGCCTCTCCAGAGCTCCCTTCGGTATTGAGATCATTAACCATCATTTGGACGTCATGCCTGTATCAACTTATCAGCTTGATCAAAAGACTTTAAATATGCTCGTTCAGACTTTCAGTCGAAAGGGATTTTCTTTTAGGGCAAGAGCAATGTTCGATGGGATGGTGCGTAGGGGTTACACAATTGATCATGATACTTATACTGCTTTACTGTTTAATGTATGCAAGACGGGTGATTTGAGAAGCCTCCATTGCTACATGAAGCTTGCACGAGAATCTAATTGGTCACCTGAATTGAAGGGTGGAAAGGCCCTTCTTGGTTATTTGTGCAAGAACAAGTGGTGTAATGAAGCATTAGGGCTATTTGAAACAATGCACTTAGTGAGTTCTTTCGATATGGTTGACACTTATCACTCACTACTAGAAGAGCTTTGTCGTCAAGGATTCACTACTAATGCGTGTGTTTTCCTGGACGAGTTTTCAAATCAAGGCGTCGTCTCTGATCACATAGCTTATAGCCATGTTTTCAACGGGCTTTGTTTGGAGAAGAGGTTCACAGAAGCTGTCAATATCTTTGAAACTATGGCTTCTCTGCATTTATCACCACCTTTGGAGGCATCCACTCGGTTACTTTCTCATCTGTGCAGGATAAACTATGAGAAAGCCGTTGAATTGAAGAATATATGTTTGAGGGATCAACTTCCTGTCCACTGTGCCTATTTACACGGGCTTTGTAAGGTGTGAAGGATTGGAGAAGCAACTAGTCTTTTTAAAGAAGTATTCTTAAAGGGCTTAGTTCTTGATGCTGACTTATATAACGCTATGGTTGAAGGCTATTGTGGAGAAAATAACTCCAAGAAAGTGTGGGAGTTTCTTGGTATTATGATAAGGAAGAACTTGAGCATCTCTAGTTCTAGTTATAGCAAAATGGTTCGTCTCACGTGTACACGTGGAAAATTCTCTGTTGCACTGAACTTAAACGAGCTTATGATTCGATTAACTGTCATTCCAGAGCTCGTTTTATACAACATTCTGATATTTCACGTTTCCACAATGCGAAACAATTCCTTGTTGGATCAATTACTTCACAAGAAAGGACTTGAGTTCGACGATGTTACTTACAATTTTGCCATTCGAGGATTTTTATTGTGTGGAGATGTGTCTCGTTCTCTTAACTATATAACATCCATGATTAGGCAAGATCTTGGGCCCAGTAACCGTAGTTTACGAGGAGTTATCACTACGCCTTTGCCATAACGGGGAGGTGGGGACCGCATTGGATTTGAGTAGAGAAATGGAGCAACGGGGTTGGGTGCATGGCTCGGTCATTCAGACTTGCATTGTTCAGGCGCTTCTCAGAAACGGTAGCCTCTATGAAGCCGTACAGTTTCTGGAGAGACTAGCTTTGAAAGAACTGATACCAAATAACATAAAGTATGATACTTTAATCAAGAAGTTTTATCATCATCATAAACTGGATAAAGCAGTTGACCTTCTGAACATTATGTTGAGTAGAGGAAGCTCCCCTGAGTCTAGCAGCTATGATTATGTTATCCAAGGCTTCTGTGATAGACGGAAGCTGGATGTAGCCCTCGATTTTCATACTGAGATGGTGTACAGAGACTTAAAACCGAGTATGATTACATGGGATACACTTATTCGTAGATTGAGTGAATGCAGTAGATTGGAAGAAGCAGAGAATTTGCTTAAATTGATGATCCAGCTAGGGGAAACTCCAAGCTATGAGGCTTTCAACTGCGTGATTGATAAGTATCGGTTGGAAAAGAACGTTGGGAAGACGTCTGAGCTTTTGAAAGTAATGCAGCAGAATGGCTATGAGCCGAATTTTGACACACATTGGTCGTTGATAAGTAACTTGAGCAATTCGAGTAAGAAGGATGGTGCCCATGGTGGAACCAGTTTCTTGTCGAGTCTTCTTTCTGGTTTTGGATTTGCAAGGAAGACGAAGAACTCGAGTTAATGTGAAAGATGTGTTATTCTTTGTGAATTTGTTAACCTCTAGTCTTCTTTGTGATATGCATGTATAATTGTTGATGGATAAATGATGGCAACATAAATTTGTTTGAGGGGTCCTCAACATCCAATAATGGTAATTTCAGAGGGATTTTGCCGCTCGATTTTAGGATTACATCGTTGTTTTAGAATTCGGGATTGTTTGGCTCTTGTTTGGATTTAAATAGAATGGATAACAGAGATTTTGTGAAGGTTTGAAGTTGTGTGGCAAACCTGTAGTTATGAAGATTGACTGGTTCACTTTGATCGGGGTAAAAATGAATGTTTAGTCACCAAATTGTAAATACTCCCTGCTTCTGCTGTTCATCTGTTTTTCTTATATTCATCATTTCTTCATTCGTTTTGTAAGCAAATCCAGTATTTTTCAGGTTTCGTAGAAAGGAAGAAGAAGAAATATGGGAGAAAGGAAAGTTCTGAACAAATACTATCTGCTGGACTTTGATCCGGCAAAGATTCCACGGCTGAGGCAGCCCAAGAACCAGCAGATGAAAGTGCGAATGTGAGTATTAGGTGCAGTACGTGTGGGAATTATATTTACAAAGGAACCAAATTCAATTCCCGCAAAGAAGGCATCGTTGGGGAGGTGGGTGTTGATTCTAATTGATCTTTTGGATTACGGTTCTTGTTATACTATGATACATTTCTGTTGCTAATTATAAACAAACAAACGCGCCGAACCTTTAATCCCAGATAATTGGGGTAGGCCACATGAACCAATAGATGAATCACGTTCTGCTTGGAAATAAATCTTGTTGATGATTGGGCACCGGGAGAATTTGAGAGTATAAGGTTTATAAAAAAAAAAAAAAAACTAATGGCTTTTTATGCAGTTTCTTTAATGTGTGCCTATGGAATATGTTCAACTTCTGATATTTATGTAATTAATCGTCAGGTTTGGATATGTGAACTTAAAATTTCAAGGCTTTTCTTTAGGACAAATCAATCTTGGTGGTTTTGGTTTGGAAGTGTTTGAAATTACTTAAAAACATGTTTTTTCAGGACTGAAATGTACTTGGATTTTTTATGGATCAACATTAGAAAACTGCTTTTAGACTAAGGTGATTCAACCGCACTCGAACATGATTGCAAGATATGATTCATATAGCCAACTCCACTTGGTGGGACAATAGCTTAGTTTGTTATTGTTGTTGGATATTCAATCCAATGTATAGTTAGAATGAGCTGGGCTTCTATTTGAGCTTTATTGGCTTTTGAGGTCTATAGTGCTATAATTATTTTATGGGTTAGATCTTTCTAGTAGTTGTGGATTTTCTTAAACTTCAGTTTCAGATTACGCAGTTGGAGTGTTTAGAAGTTACTGACAATCCAAAACTCTGCGATGATTTTGAAGTGTACTCGTTTTTTATTTTTAATGCAGAGGACGAAGTTGCCTGAAGAAATTCCTGGTAAACCAACTGATATTTTGACGAAAGAGAGTGCTGACAGCTCAAACAATCATGGTTCGTAACATAAAACTGTCGATTCCATCATCAAAATGCGTGTGTGTGTTTGTGTGAAGATACTTAATAAGCTGTTAGTCTTGCTTGGTTTCTGATAGGTAATAATGGTGGTGTTGGTGGGGCTTCTGGAAACGGCAAGTTTTTCAAGTCTTCGTCGGTCAAAGTTTCTATCGTCAAGAAACCTGCCTCAAAATCTCGTGGGAACAAACCGAACGAAGAAACACAAATGCAGGATGCAGAATTGTTTGGGAAAGAAAAGCAAGACGCAGTAGCCACAGGTGTTGCAAGAATCGGGATGCAATCCTTATGGGAGCGACGAAGATGATGAGCGATAGCGATGAAATATTTGCATATCTTCATTTCTTCCAGTCTTCAATGTCTTCAACAGCAAACTGTACTGTGAAAATTGCTTTAAAAAAGCTGTTAATTAAGTTCAAGGCAGGTTTGAATTTAAACCCGCCCAATTGTCATCCTTAGTTATTAGTCAGCACCCGGTTAGTTTCAATATATATTGTTATATATTATTAAAAAATATAAATTTGAACCTAAAATATAAAGACATTAAAAAACTTGAATCCATTGTCTAGTATCTTTTGTCTACTTGTTAAAATATTATGCATATAAAAAATGAATATAAACAAGAATCAAGTTATTAATAATGTGATAGTGCATCTAATTTGATAGGGTCGTTACATCTCTCCTAGCTGCAATTAAGTTTATTATTAAATTGATTAGAATCAAAGAAGATCTGTTTTCATTTCGTAGAATTGGATTTTTGATTGTGTAATCCTTACATAATAATATTATCAAGATCTATACATGTATGACTACTAGTTACAGTGAATATTTCGTTTTGAGACACACGTGGACTATTTTAGTCTATATAAAGTTTTTAAAACCATCTGCAAGTATTTTTATGTCTTTCGTTGTCTACTGCTGCTCTACATGTTATAATATTATATATGTACAACATCTTTGAAATACACCTATGTACACCTTCAGTTGGATTATCGATAACATATTCACCTCCAATACGATGAGTTTTTTCTTGCATTCAATATTTATTAATTAAACACTCTTTAAATTTAAAAATAGCCGTTAACTAACTACAAGTGAAACATTGATGGGCGCAATAAAATGAAAAGAAATTAATACATGCCTCATTTAACATGACCCTTAATACATAAAGCATATGGTAATGTTCATGTAATTAATTGGTCTAATACATAGTATATCAAATTAATACTACCATAAATTCATATATGTTTCACTTAAGACCATTAAAGCTGCAATTCCTCCAATATTCATATATATAAACTGCCAATGGTTGAAGAAAAATACCAAACAAACAAATGAATTCAAGAGTGAACAAAATCACCAAGAATTTAAGCATGATTTCCAAATCGAGGGCCATAACCAAGATTATAATGATTTTCCTGATAATCAGTTTAGCAATTTTGGATAGCAATGAAGAAATCATCTTGGGAAGGCCCGTCGTCTTCACCAGATGTTTTAAATATCTGGTGAAGGCCCGTCACCTTCACCAGTTGTTTCAACATCTGAAGAAGATTTCTTCAGTAATCTATTGATGATCATGATGAAGAACACGAAGAATACTCGTCTTAATCATCATTTAGTGAAGGTGATAAAGAAGAGTAAATCGCGAGTTGAAGAAGATGAGAATGTGAGAATAGATTAATAGGTGAGCGCGACGATTAAATGTTGCAAAAATATAGAGATCCAAGAAGATCATTATAGGTATAAATTTGTTAAAAACAAATTTTGATTTGTAGTTGAATATTGGTGAAGTAGTCCACGCATTTCAATTGCTCATATTTCTTAAGTATTCGATATTAGTAATGTACGTAGTAGTAATATTTAATATATGATATATATGGATTTAATCTTATTAAGGTTTTCAGTATAAGAAGATTCCACCTCGTGTTGAATGTTTTAATTATATATATATATATATATATATACTTCGTGTACAAATGAAAAAGACAGATCTAATGAAACACAATTATTATTAAAGAAGGTATTGTACGCAACGTGTTTGTTACTTAATTAAGCATGTAACATATTCATTTCAAGAGAAATAATACTTTTGCTGAAAATAGAAATGAATTAAAACTTTTTAATCTGGCATTTGTTCTAAATTTTTTAAGTACATACCCCCAAAGAAATTAAGTTTTTAAGATCAAGATGTACATACCTGCAGATAAATCTCATGTTTCATGCCCCTGCTGAAAAGAACAAATTAAATATATATACATGCTATTAAGTTTAGCAAGGCACCGCCAACTATAAAAAATAAAAATAAATTAATTTAATACACATGGGAAATTTGAGAGATGGATCGATACACACTTATATATCTAGATTAGAACAATGGTACTCTCCAAAAAGAACATCATTCAATCGATCGCCAAAGTAGTAACATTGTATATATGTTAATAAATCATCATCAATCTAGCATGAAAAAACCAAGCATAGATATAGTCAATAATAACTCGCCGGACATTCAAAATTACTAAAAAAAATACGCCGGCAAGTCATCCTTGGCTATACATTTTAACTTAATAATCTCATGCAAGACTTCAGATGAAAGAAAATATCGAATAATTCAGCTTCCAAAAAAACACGAATAAAATTTCAACCAATGAAAAGGAAAATCAAATGATTGAAGAGAGCCGTTTGTTTTCCCAATTAGGAGAAGCATTTGGTAGAAGATGGTGATTGGTTGAGAAGAAATAAATATTGAAAATGGATATGATGGGGTTTGATAGATATAGGTGAATCTTGATGTTGATAAATGAAAAAATAAATTCTTGGCAGCTTTAATTTTAAATAAATGCTGCTGACTTATTTACAGAAAGTAGCTAGGTTTTTTGACCATTATATTTTGGGATATAGGCAATAGGCAATATCCCATGTGTGGTAAGGAAAAAGGTGGGGATTTCAGTGTTTTCATATGGTTAAATTTCAGAATTGTATGTGTATCACCACTGAAATTACAATTTTACCCATAACATGGTCAGAATTATCAACATGAAAGAATTACGTCTCATCTAAAAGTTCAAATTTATAGAGAGATGTGAAATTAGTTCTTTTATTTAATATGGATGGGTTGCTTTCAACGGGAATCAAACTCAAAATTTGGGTGTGAGCCTGAAGGCTCTGAAACAATGAAAGAATTTCATCTCATCTAAAAAATCTAAAAATCCAAATTTATAAAGAGGTGTGAAATTAATTCATTAATTTAGTTTCCCTAACAAAACGGTATAGGACAAATCAGCATTTTATTCAAGATCAAACTGACTAACATATATGTATGTGTAAATTACGTCGTACATTGGTAGATACATCACGAAGTTTATTTTTTTACTTAGTTTGTCTTAAATTATAGTCATCTTCCTTATGAAAAGTATATAAGATTATTTAAAATATTTTTATTTAATGTACATTAAAATTACACATTATAATTTTTATATTCAATAAATAAGGACATACCATTAATTTTATATGTAAATTAAATCCAAAATTTCAAGGACAATACTTAATTTTTATTGTTCTTTGGAAAATTAAAGTGACCTATTTTTATGTGATTTAAAGAGTATCATTTATCAATAAGTATACGGTGAACAAATTTAATGGTGAAACTAGTTAAGAAATGTGACTTAACTAAAGGGTATTAGTTATATAAATGAAAAATGTGATTTTTTACTATAAAGAATATTAACCATAAAAATGAAGGGTGTGACTTATATTACAACAGAAAATATAGTCATAATAACTGAATAGAGTGACTTATATTACTAAAGGGTGTAGTCGTGATAACTGAAGTGTAAAAATAAACAAATTTCACAGCATAGTAACTCATCATTTATAAGTTAAACAATACTCATACCTCACATATTTAATTCGAATGCAAATATAGTTAATATTGAAACTGCGGATTCCATCCGACCCATACCTCACACATTTAATTCGAATGTAAATATCTAGCTGTTATGATTTATAGCATTAAAATGCATGAATTAATGGAGGTGAAAATTGATGTGAGAAAATAGAGCAATTAAGGCAATGCTAGGATTCAATCTTTAGGTTCGTACATGGTGGATTCATGAACATTGAGTTAGGTGCCCCAAATTTACTTCATGCATTGCAAGTACAAACCTAACCTCCCATGAGCTTGACCCATTTGGTCATATGAAAACGGGTCGGCCATGTTGAATTCGGGTCGTCATCAATCAAAATCGATGGTACAATATTAGTTTTTTTATTATAAAACGGGTCGGCCATGTTGAATTTGCGGGTTATCAACCAAAATCGGTTGTTTTGCTATAAAGTTAAAATTGCGAAATAGTTGTGAGGTAAAATTATTTTATGTAAGGTCGGTTTTTATTTTTATACCCGTGAGGCCATGCTATAGAAATCTCAATTTCAGTATGGAACTCAATAGAAAAACATTAGAATATCATGCAATTGTGTCGACTTCTTTTTTCATTTTTAAGATATGATATCGATATTTTTTAAAATGACTAAATTATAAAAAATTACATCAAAATTGACAAAGTTATCAAAAGAAGTATATGATTTGAATAATTACTCAATATCAATATCCTATTAGAAGAATAAGAAAATCATTTGATTGATAAAAAATGTCAGATTATTTCATTTGAATAATTACTCAATATCAATAGCAAAAGTTGTTTCCATGGAGTTCAATAGAAAAACATTAAAATATCATGCAATTGTGTCCATGGAGTTCAATAGAAAAACATTAAAATATCATCAAGTGATTACAAAAGTTAAGCAAATTGGTATTCAATAAGCTATTACCTGTTAAGAAAGATGCAAGATAATAAATTTGTCCCATCTCCAATGAAACCAACAGATTTAGGTTAGTTTTCCGGTTTTGGGCATAGATCAAAGCCAAAGCTCATCATTCCAAACTGGGTTGGAGTATCAGATCTAAAAGTCTGAAAATAACTTTGAAAATAACTTTAAAAAATAATTGAAGATGACTCATTTACGGGCCTAATCAAGTCTAGACAACGGATTTGGAGCGAGGGGATGATCATTCATTTCTGTAAATCCACTCAATTGGTATTTGTATTTAGGCTTATAGTTATAGATTAGTTATGGGCTTTAGTACTATTATAAAAAACTAGCCCATATATTCCTTAACTTTAGGCCCACTATCACTGTCCAAATATTTTCCACATCGTCACTGCCCAATTTCTTTTTACAATATTCACTGCTCAATTTTTTTTCATAAAAATATTCAAAACAATAGGTGCCACATCTTTTTTTTGTGCTATAATTATTAATTTTAAAATGAATTTTTCAATATAATATAATTGACTTGCATTAACTCCTGAATTATAGCCTAGCCTTTTTAAATATTTTTAATGATAATAATTCATATGAGACAGTTTCGCATATGAGTCGAATTACAAACTAACACAGATTAAAACCCATCATTTCCAAAATGTTAATGTGTTTTATGCATAAATTATATTTTTCGTCTCACCATAATATTCTTTTATATCTCATTTTCAATTGTACATAACACCAAAATATTAAATAATTTAATTATAAAATATTATTTGAAATATTAAAATTTTTATACTAGAAATGCTAGACTAGTGTGAAAATAAAAATACCAATGGTTAAAAATATTACTTATAATATATATTACTGTAATTATAAAACCGTGCATCGCACGGGAGAAAATACTAGTGAGTTTTAAAAGTTTAAACTTTAAGTAACAAATAGTTTCATACTTTGTCCATAAATAGATTCAACTCCATAACTTAATTATTTTGTCGTCGATTTAGTCCTAACTTTTTGACAATGTATAACTTATGTTCCAAGTTCGACGGGAAAATACAAAACGACATCATTTCGCCTCACGTGTTGATTGAATTAGAGGTTTTCCGGCTTAGATCATGCCTCCAGTTTGCAACACGTAACTTTTTTTTTTTTTAACAATACATGAAATTATAGATCATTAAAATAAATAAATAAAGTTCCAAATAATCAATCGGCACACGACCGAGCCGTTAAAATCACAAATTCAATCGGCACTCGCGTCACTTGTGACGCGAAACAACGTCGTTTTGCATTTTTTTGGCGAACTTGTGACATTAATTGTATATTATCTGATAAATTGAAACCAAATCGACGACAGAATAAGTTATGAGACTTAATTTATCTAGAACTAAAGTCATGAGAGGTTTGTGATTTAAAAAATTTTAAACTGCAAAGAGTGTCACTAAACACACCCCAAAATCCTCTAAACACACCCCATTTGTTAAGCGCACCCCAATAAAATTTAAAAATTAACATGCATTACTAAACACACCCCATTGTTTTCCTATTATATCCTTCTTCTATCAAAATATAAAAATAACACTTTCCTACCTTTTTTTTTCTCATGTATTTCTCTCCTAAAAAAATCATTTGATTTTTTTGTATTCATTAATTTTTTATGAAAATATTTTTAAAATTTTGTATAAAATAAAAAATATATTACAAAAAAAGTCAACTAAATCATTTCAAACATCAATAAATTAAAAAACTTAATTAGAAAAAAAAATCTTCAAAATCATAAAAAAGCTAAATACAAAATAAAAACATTAAAAAGTAAACTAAATTTTTTAAAAATATTAAATGAAACCTGTAAAATATTTTAAAAAAATAAATCTAAAAAATAATTAAGATTAAAAAATCAGTAAAACTAAATAAAATCTGAAAAAATCATTTTAATTAAATTAATTTTGAAGATTTATTTTATTTTTTAATATTTTATTTAATTTTAATTGGTGTTTGATTTTTTCTTAATTTAATTATTTTGAAGATTTAATAATATTTTATAAAATTTAATTTAATTTTTTTTCAAATTTTTTTCTTTCAATTTTTGCTTATTTGATTTTTTTATTTAGTTCATTTTAAAGATATAGTTACTGTTTTATTATTTTTATATTTTAATTTATTTTTTTCAATTTTTTTTTAATTATTTTTTCACGTATAATAATTTTAAAAAAATTAGACTTACAAAAAGTAAAGAATCAATTTCAAAGTGAAAAAAACTAAATAAAACTTAAAAGAAAGATAAAATAGTATCTCATACCTATATAGGATAACTTAGTCATTTTGTATATATTTATTTTTATTTTAAAAATTATGGAGTGTGTTTAGAGGATTTTGGGGTGTGTTTAGTGGTACTCAAATGCAAATAGCTAAGTTTTTTTCATTAATACAAGACTTACCTTTTACAAAATAATTAGGTCTAGACTTTAATCTTCATAATTCTTTTTATTTTAATAAAATATTCCCGTTTACATTCATTTCCCGGCAAAAAGAAAAACCATGGACGTAAGAAAGCTTCTTAAAGCATCATCAGATGCCAAAAATCTCAGATTAGGTAAAGCAATTCATGCCCATCTCATTATCTCCTATCAAATCTCTCGAAACCGCGTAATAGAGCGGAATTCCATGATAAATTTGTACTCAAAATGCAGCGAATTAGTCAGTGCACGCAAGGTGTTCGACAAAATGCGCAAGAAGAATGTTGTTACTTGGGGAAGCATGATGGCCGGTTATTTACATAACGGCTACGCAACGGAGGTTTTGGAGCTTTGTAGAAACATGGTTAGAGTGGATAAGTTATGCCCAAATAGATACATATTGTCAATGGTTCTTTCGTCCTGTTCGAATTGTGGGTTACTGGATGAGGGCCAGCAATGCCATGGATATGGGTTGAAATCAGGGTTGATTTTTCATCAGTATGTCAAGAATGCACTTGTGCATATGTACTCGATGTGTTGTGATGTGAGAGGGGGTATGCAAGTTGTTTATTCGTCTCCAAGCTCGGATATTTGTACGTATAACTCTGTTTTGAATGGGCTTTTGAGTCATGGGGATTGTACGTAAGCGTGGTTTGTTTTGCGGAAGATGGTGGATGAATGTGGGGTTGATGAGTGGGATGGTGTCACTTGTGTGAATGTATTCGGAGTTTGCGGTCATGTTAAGGATTTAGTGTTAGGGGAGCAAGTTCATAACAGAGTAGTAAAGAGTGGTTTGGATTGTGATTTGTTTGTATGTAGTGCTGCTGTAGATATGTATGGAAAATGCGGTGAAATTTATTCGATGAGAAGAGTTTTTGATGGTTTAGGAATGAAGAACGAGGTCACATGGACAGCAGCGTTGACTGGTTATTACCAGAATGAATGCTTTGAAGAAGCACTCAAACTTTTTCTAGAAATGGACCTTGATGAAAATGTTGTACCGAATGAATGCACATTTGCAGTGCTTTTGAACTCGTGTGCGGGTGTATCAGCTGTTGGGTAGGGTAATTCATTACATGCTCGTGTTGAGAAGATGGGGATGAAGGATGATACTGTTGTTCGTAATGCTTTGATATATATGTCTTCAAAATGTGGCCTCATTGAAGATGCTTATGTTTTGTTCAAGAATATGCTGCATCGAGATGTCATATCTTGGAATATAATGATAACTGGTTGCTCATATCACGGGCTTGGGAACGAAGCCCTTGATGTATTTCATCAAATGCTGATTGCAAAACAGCAACCGAGTTATGTAACTTTTGTTGGGGTGCTCTCTGCTTGTGGCTTGTTAGGACTAGTAGATGAAGGTTTCTACTATCTAAATCATATGATGAGAGAATTCGGGATTGAGCCCGGATTAGAGCACTACACCTGTATCGTCGGGCTTCTGGGTAGGGCCCGAAGGCTAGACGAGGCAGAGGATTTCATTAAATCGAATCCAATCAGATGGGATGTTATTGCATGGAGAACTTTGCTTAATGCTTGTCATGTTCATCAGAATTATGGTTTGGGAAAGAGAGTTGCTGATATCCTGTTTCGTATAAACCCAAACGATGTGGGCTCGTGTATCTTGATGTCGAATATGCACGCTAAAGCAAAGAGATGGGATAAAGTTGTGGCTGTAAGAAAACTGATGAAAGAAAGGAACATAAAGAAAGAGCCTGGATTGAGCTGGATAGAAGTTAGGAATGATACACATATTTTTGTTTCAGATGACAATAAACATGTGGAGTTTGTTCAAATTCATGAGTATGTGAAGAAATTGCTGGCAGAGATTAAAAATTTGGCTATGTTCCACATATTGTTACAGAGTTGCATGATGTAGAAGAGGAACAGAAAGAAGATTGGCTCAGTTATCACAGTGAGAAGTTAGCTATAGCGTATGGGCTAATGAAGACACCTCCCGGGGCTGTTATTAGGGTCATGAAGAACCTTAGAATGTGTGATGACTGTCACTCTGCTGTTAAATATATTTCGAAGCTCACAAATAGAACAATAGTTGTAAGAGATGTTAATCGGTTTCATAGTTTCAGAGATGGTTTCTGTTCATGTGAAGACTATTGGTGAAAATAAGGCCCAACTTTTATATATATGAAGGGAGAGTGAGGTATTAAATTTCAACCCTGCTGATTCAGTGACTGCTTCATCATCATGTCAGGAAAAGAAGCATTCTGCTTTGGATTTTTCAAAGCTGGAAGATATGACATTGTAAGTGTGATGATGTAGCTCTAAATCTCAGTTCTAGAATCATTGAAGTGTTGTCAAAGATCAGACTGAAACTTTGGTTATTTAACCAAGGAAACTGCTTTCTGGTGCAAAGTTGTGCAGCTTATAAATTGCAGTGGGATGGGAATTTTTTGTAGAACTTTCTAGCATCTGTTAGCTGCATAACAGGCTGAAAATTAAGGCAAGAAACGGTTGGAGATACTTACTGACTCGATCACAATCCAGCTTCAAAGATGAGAAAAAGTCGCAAAAGATCCAGTTTTCAGATTGAGAGTGATCGAGTCTGTGAGAGAGATTTTCTTGCTGTAACACTTGTAGAATCACCACCGTCTCATCTTGGTTGGCTCATCATCAATAAAATATCAATGCTCTCTGTCAGTGGATGTAGATCAATTTGATCGAACCACTTAAATTTCTTGTGTTCTTCATTCATTCATTCAAGTCATCATTTTTATGTGCTTGATTTCTTATCTTGATCATTCATTTTGCTGAAGTTTTTGGTGAGTTTTTTGCATAGTTTGACTCTGATATCACAACAGCAAAGAAATGTCTTCAAATTACAAGAAATGAAGTTCAAAAGATTGTCATGCAATTTGTTCTTCAGACTAACCAACCTTTCACTCTAATGTGATTGATTTTTTGAAATATTCTGGTGCTTAAGAACATAGCATTTCTTTCCTCTCATTTCTGTTTTTCTTTGGACCGCAGGACCCTTAATCATGGTTTTTCAGCGTTTCGCTTGAGATATCACAAGGATACTCCTGAAAGGTATTCAGTTTTTCTTCAAGAAAAAGAAAGCTCTCAGTTTCTTGGATTTATTGCCTAATATTTCCATGTTTTGAACAGGAAAAAAAATCTTTATATTCTTCAATTTCATTGCCTAATACTTGTATGTTTTAAACATGCAGAAAATGTAGTTCCTTCTCTTACCACTTCAGGTTAGTACTATTTTTATGCAGATATTAATTACTAATGAATACATATGATTATGGTACCTATGTTAAGAGTAAAAAAACATTGCTATGTTCTTGAATGATGTCCAATAATCTTATAATCATAGTAATAATATATCATATACAAAAGAACAGCTTTTAAGTGGAAGGCCATAACAGGTATAACCTGCAAAAATGTCCTTCCACTTAAAAAAAATTAGCATGTGGTGAAATTAAACTTCTACTCCCCCACAATAAAACAATCCTTTCAACATAATCTAGCTTCCATGAACTTCACAAATTCATCAAAATCCATCCTTCCATCTCCATTTTCATCAAACATTCCGATCATTCTCGCGCAGTTTTCCAGCTCCAATCCTTCAGTTAATCTCAGGTTACAAAGAACCTTCTGCAACTCCTTTGCATCAATAAAACCATCTCTATTCTCATCAAACACATCAAAAGCTTCCTTGATTTCATCCAAGCTAGGATTTTGCTCTTCAAAGAGGTTAAAAATGTCATCAGAGTCCAAACTTGCTGGAAGTTTATCTCCATTGCAGGACATTCCCAAGCTTCTTAGAACGATTTTGACGTCTCCCCTGCTCACAGTTTGATCAGCTCTGTTGCCCTGTTTGATCGGTGAATCGGAAACAGTTTCTTTGGTATCATTTGAACTGGTTAACTGAGACTGGATTGATGATCCTGAAAAGAGAAAAAATGGATTCTTTTTGCTGTCAGTTAGTAAATGGATCAAGAAAAACTTCACCAATCCCACAAGCAAAAGAATCAGCTCAATTTCATTTATTGAGAAATTCTCAGATGGGAACTGCTTCCTCATATAGTTGGGAGACATGATGGCTTATGATACTATTAAGTTTTTTGTTCAAGAAATATTACTAAGTTTTTTTGTTTTTCTTGCTTGCTTGTTGTATATACAAGAACATATGTGTTTATATATATATATATATATATATATATATATGTGTGTGTGTGTGTCATGTGTGTATGCTGAAGGTGTTAATTGTGGGCTTTGAATGGGGAGGAAGTTGCCTGTGTGGTGCAGGTGATAAGTCATAGGGAGAAGGTGGAAAGAAGATGGGAAGAAATGGCTTGTAAATTTGAATGAATGGAAATTTATGTTTATTGGGAGTTTCTTGGAAATTTCTTAAATATAGTGGGGCAGGATGGATTCGATTTTCTTGTCTCTATTTGATTTATGATATGATATTATATTTTCACAAATTTAATATATAAGAGGATTTAGATTTTCTTTAAATTTTAAAATTATGTAACGGTATGCAGGTCTCCAACTTGATAATATAATTTGTTCTCCTAATTTATTTACCCCTTAATATTGATGAGAACAATTATCTACATGAAATCCCATGTAAAATTATAAGAAGTTAATGATATTATTATAATCATAATTATTATATATATATTAATTGGTGGTACATAATATTTTTTTTTTAATTTTCATTACTACGTGTGAATTAGGGGGATCAGGTTACAAGGTTTGTGGACTAGTTGACCCTTAATTGAAATTTTAGTGCTATAAAAATTCAAGTTATTGAATATTTCTCAACAACCTCATTATCTGTCAAAAAAAAAAAAAACAACCTCATTAAAATATTGTATAGTTACCAGCCTCGTGGAATTGCATAATTTGCAGTTCTTTGTGGGTCATTTATTTTTCTTTTTGTATCTTTCTGACCATGCTTTAAAGAAAATAAGGATCATTGTGACCAAATAGTTGAATTTAAATGGTGTGTAAAGGCGTAAACACATCGAAGTGAATTGAGCAATACCGAAAATAGAGCTATTATTATTATTATTATTATTATTATTATTATTATTATTATTATTATTATTATTATTAACTCAAGCTGATTTTAGTCAAGTCACAACACAAACAATTTAATTTCTTGAGACACACTTATGTAAGATTGTCTCATGATAAAATGGATCCTAATTTGAGCTTTGACATTTTAATGATTTATAAGAAATGAATATTAATTTGTACTAGATTGTACCATCTCATACAAGTTTTTCTCTAGTTTCTTTCATTTTATAAAGATTTTGTGAGACATATATTTGATTCACATATATTATTAAATTACGTTACTTGTTTACGATCCTATTCATTCATGAATTAGAAAACAAAAAGTAATTGGGTCAATGTGGACTTTGGTCTACACGCTTAAATTTTGATTTTCACTTTTCTAATTTTCCTTGAAACCGTAAAAGACATTGGAATTGGACTTATTGGAGTGATTTCAGTCGTATTCGTCCGATTAACGTTTGAACTGAACTAAACCAATCACGAAAATTATACTATATCAGTTCTAAAATATTTTTCACGCTCTCTCTTTTCATCCATCCCATAATATCTTTTACATTTCAAAATTACAAAATTTCTATAAATTCTACCCTTATAATATCTTTAATTTCAACGGGATGCAAGTAAAATTTTAACTGGTACAAAAGTTTTTGTAAAATTAGATTATAATTACATAATTTCATATTTCAAGAAGCCTCAAGTTAGTCCTCAAATTTTAAAATAAATTAATTATGAATACCTCTAGCCCATGTGAACAATCAAGCTTCTATATAAGCGGTACGTACATTAATTGTATATTAGCAGAAATGGTCCTCTTTTTCCTACAAGGAAAACTGTATTTTATTTTAATATTTTACATGAAGAAATAGTCTGTTTCCAATGAGAGAATAACACGATTTCTTCGAATTAGTACCCACTTGCCCGCTTTTTAAAATAATATCTTGGGAAGTGAATTTGATTACATGTTGGTTTTATTGAATCCAAATATTTACAAAATTCTTAAATCAAAAGGTACTAGCAAAATATATTTATAATATAGTCTAAGCTATTATAAATTTCAATGACAAAACTTAAAAAAAAAAGAGCAAAAAGAAAATATAGACTCTTGTAGATGGTGGATAGTGAAATTCCAAGCTCAACCTAATATTTGAAGCTCCAAAAAGGTGAAAAAAAATGAAGAGAAATTGGTGAAAAACACCTTAGAATATGTGAAAGTGTGTTTTTTCGATTTTTCCTATTTTGTTGATCAAATAATGCCTTGATGAATTGATTCCCATATTTTCATTGCTGACCACGTAAATGGGCTTCAATTTGTGAGCTAAGATGCTGAAATTATGGGCCTCCAAAATTTATGCAAATGGGCCCAAAAATGAGTATCAAAATGGGTTGCAAATTTTTGTACAATTATTTGTTAAAAATGGCCGAAAAGGGTTGCCAATTTTTCTCCAATTATTTTTTGAAAATGGGAAATTTTGCTGAATTTGGTTCAATTGCATTCTCTTCTCTTGTAATTTGCTTGTTTCATTCTCAATTTTAGTGGCAATAAAACAATTTTCTTGATGTAAGTATTTTCTCAAATTGAGAGATGCACCTATATTCAAATCAAATATCAACATTGAAATATATACACACACCCTATATATCAAGTCAAGTTTTTAATGAGTCTCATCATACGATGCACATCGATTAAATCTAGGTAAATGTGTTAAAGACAATTGCTTAAAATTACATAATTAATCATTTATCCTCAATTAAGTAATTCAAAAAAGAAAAAGAAAAAGAAGACAATGCAATCGGAAAATATAATTACGATATATAGCCCCAAAATGTAATGTTTTGATTTCTTTAAAAGAACCAAAGGCCAAACATTCTTTAAGTTCATGTAAGAAGACATGAATAAATTGGACAGGAGTATGTAACCATGAAAAGAAACAAATTGTGCACAATCAATTTTTATTAAGAGAACTCTCTAGAAGTTTCCAAAGGTATATAAGTTTGGTCAAAAAAGAGTCAATTTGTCTTTAAATATTCGAGTCATGAAAAGTCAAACAAAGACTATGGTCTTTAGTCAGACAGAGACGACGTGATGCACGAAATACACAGAACACAAAAAAGGTCTATAAATTGATCACAAAACATTTACATTTGTACCTATCAATACCAAATTTCCAATTCAATTATACAACATTCAAATATCATAGAAGCTAAATATGGCCATCATTAAGAAAATAATCTCAAAGCAAATCTTCAAAAACACCAAACACATTTCGACACCACAAACTATCATTTCTAGATCAACTTTCACCATCAATGCACATTCCCTACATTTTCTTCTATCAAAACCATGATTCAAAATTCAATGATCATGCCCAAATCTCTCATCACCTAAAACAATCTCTATCTCAAATCTTAACCGTCTTCTACCCCTTAGCCGGAACGGTTCACAAAAACTCGTTCATCGACTGCAATGACTCGGGCGTCGAGTTCATCGTAGCCCGAGTCCAAGCCCGACTCTCCCGAGTCATAGAAAATGCCAACATGGAAGAATTGAAAAAATTAGTCCCGTTTGAAAGCTCCCATAACTCGAACGCCGTTCTTTTGGTCAAAGTCAACATCTATGACTGCGGCGGCATCGCCGTCGGCGCCAGCCTGTCGCATAAAATCGGCGATAGTGGATCACTCGTGACGTTCATGAATGCATGGAAAGTGATACGAAACCCGTTGACTTTGACCAGCTGGCACATTATTTTCCAGGAAAATGAGAATTTGTACGGCACATCAAAACCCCGCCCGTCCAATGTGGAAATCACTGCCCGGAGGCTCGTTTTCGATGGGGAAAAGCTCGAGAAGCTTAAAAAGCTACAATCCGCAAATTCTGCGGAAGCGGTTTCAGCTTTCATTTGGAAGAACATCACATTTGGTCAAGCAAAGTCATATCCGGTGCGGATAAGGCCAAGTTTGCCGCACTTTATGGCGTGAACTTGAAACCAAGGACAATCCCTCCAATACGCGTTTGGAAATTGCGGAACATTTGCTATCACTCCTACATGCGAAACAACGGATAGTATTGAAGATCTACGGTCCAAGGTTAGCCTTGCTGCATCAGAAATCAATGATAGTTACATCAAGAACGTGCTTAGTGATCATGTGGAGCATTTTAAAGTATTAGGAAAAATACAAGAGTTTTATAGTTCGGGTACGAACGTGTTTAATTTTGCTGACATGTCGTGGGTACCAATTTACGACACTCATTTTGGATGGGGCAAACCCGATTGGGCTTGCGCGACGACCATCCCCAGTATGAATCTCGCGTATATGCTGAGCACGCCGTCTGGGGATGGTATTGAAGCTTGGATTAAACTGCCCGATGGTTTCTTTCAATTGCTTGAAAGTAGTTATAATAAGCTTTAAACGTATGTAAAATTAAGAGATTTTTTTTTTTGTGAGGAAGAGACGAGAAACTCCCCCCACCTGTGCCGTTGGCCCCTCAGTCGGGCGGGTTTTAATTCGAAGGATGTGCCCAAGTGGCAGACACTTGTGGGAGAGAGCCAACATGATTCAATTCACAGGACAAACCCCCATAATATTTCAATGAAGAATTTGTCCCACACGGGGTTCAAACCTGCATTGCCGGGGGACTTCTCCCCACATCACTACAAGCTTTACCACTTGGCTATGCCCTTGAGTGCTTATTTTATTTTGTATGACGGGATTGGGGATTCTAATTAATCAGCAGTGCGTGGCTATTTGTATTGATTTGTGGCGCTAATTATTTTTTGAGAATCACAACTTTCATGTGTTTGTAAGTATTTGAAAAATAGAAAAAAAAAACATTCTTCGGGTAACTTTGTCAATTTTCAATTTTGATCCGATTAATTTTCAAATTTTGATTTTTATCTTGTAATTTAAATATTTTTAAAATTTTGTTATATATTAAATTTTGATTTTTGTCCTGTAATTTACATGAATAAAAAAAAAGAAGAAGATAAGAGTATGTAGATTACCGGATGACAATCAATATTTAAAATTAAAGGCTCAAAAAGTTAAAAGTGTGTAAATTCAAAGACGAAAATTGAAATAGAAAAGTTAATAAGAGCAAAACAAAAACTAAAATAAAATTATAGGACAAAAAAATTATTTTTCACAAATAATAGCACAAATAAAAATTTGTTGATCCAATTCTTTAGTTTTGCTAGTTGGCATCGAAGTAGATCTAGTTTGCTGGGTTATGAAATCGATGGACTGCACCACATTTCACGAACACGACGATCCAACTTTCCGATGAGTTGACTGGGATGTTGCATTATTGAAAGAATTTCGTCTCATCTGAAAGTATGAACTTGAAGATAAGTGTAAAATTAATTCGTTTATTTAGTTTCATCGAGTGGAAAATTAAATATGGGTGAAGTTGTTTTCATCAGGAATCGAACCCAGGACGTGGGCGTGAGCTTAAAGACGCTGATGCCATGAAAGAATTTCATCTCAACTAAAAGTCTGAACTGGTAAAAAGGTATGTAATTAATTCATTTTGTTTAATTTCCCTAACAATTATGTTGAGCTACGACTAAATATGGTACAAACTCCTTTTTACCATTTTCCATTTTATTCAAAAAAATTATCCACAACTTTCTTAAAAGAATCAACCTTTTTTAACTATTAATATACTAATGTATTGCGAAAACAATGAAAAGAAACAAATTGTTTTTGTCTTTCATAATTCATAGGTGAATTAAGTTTATTAATAAAGAAAGGTCATTGTCTTTAGATGGTGGAATCAAAAGTCAAACAAGGCTTTTGGTGTTTAGTCAAACTAAACAGCGTGGAAACGCGTTTTGGCCAGCTAAAGAAGTCAACTATATATTAAAAAATGACAGACATGAAAACAGTATAAATTGATCACAACATCAACATTATGTTTACCCTTATAATTAGTACCAAATTTCCAATTCCATTTCATCATCCAAAAATCGTAGAAACCAAATATGGCGATCATCGAGAAGATAATCTCAAAGCAAATCATCAAGCCTTCGTCACAAACTCCAAACACACACCACAAATTATCCTTTCTAGATCAAATTGCACCACCAATGTACATTCCCTACATCTTCTTCTATCATAACCATGATTCTAAACTCAATGATCATGCCCAAATCTCTCATAACCTAAAACAATCTCTTTCTCAAACCTTAACCGTCTTTTACCCCTTAGCCGGAACGGTTCACGAAAACTCGTTCATCGACTGCGATGACTCGGGCCTCGAGTTCATCGAAGCGCCCTAGTCATGGAAAATCCCGACATGGAGAATCTAAAACAATTAGTCCCGTTCGAGAGTTGCCATATCTCGAACATCGTTCTTTCGGTCAAAGTCAACATCTTTGACTTCAGCGGCATCGCCTTTGGCGTCAGCTTGTCGGTACGCTCGCGTCGTTCATGAACGCCAATTGTCGAGCAGAAAGCAATAATACGAAACCCGTTGATTCAACAGAATACAAACCAGTCTTTGACCAGGCTCTCAATTGGAGAGTTTCATAATTCGGGTACGGGCGTTCTTATATTTGGAGATATGTCGAGAGTTCCAATTTACAACGCGGATTTTGGTTGGGGAAAGCCCGATTGGGTGTGCATTACGACGATCCCCATCATGAATTTAACGTGTATGTTGAGCACGCCGTCTGGAGATGGTATTGAAGCTTGGATTAATCTGCCCGATGATCTCTTTCAATTGCTCCAAAGTGGTTATAATAAGCTCTAAACGTATGTGAAAATTATTTATTTAAATTTGTGTGATGGGATAGAGGATACTAATTGGAATAAAAGTGCATGTGTGGTTATTTTTACGGATTTGTGGCCCTAAATTATGTTACGAGTATCATACTTTTCATGTATTTGTGAGTATTTGAATATAATAGCACAAATAAAACAATTATTCATCCTTTCTTTAGTTTTTCAAGATTATCGTATAGTTCCGTCCCTCGTAAACGTAAATCACTCGCAATTAATCATGGGAATAAATAGAATACGTGATTTTAAAGTCGCGATTAACGAGAGGGAGTTCAAATGAGAGTTGTGACAATCGTCGACGTGATCAGAATAAAAAGTTAGGTCAATGTTTCGATTAAAATTTTAATGTTTTGAAAAAGAAAAAAAACTAAAATTGGTATAAAAAATATCAAAATTAATAAAGTAAAAATTTACATGACTATTATAAACATGGGTAAAGTTACGGGATCATTTGTAATTTTTTCGCCTAAAGTTTCCACAGGTCAGTTTAGTCAAAGAGAGCCATTGTCTATAGATAGTCGAGTAAGAAGTCAAACAAAGGGTGTGGTCTTTAGTCAAGGCAACGTGCATGATACATAGCTAGAGAGAATACGACGTTTTTGGGTGGCAAAAATTCAACTATATATTCGAAAGAACGACGTCAATTCCTGTATTTTCTATTCTCATTAGATTTTTAAAAAATAAAATAAAGAATTTGAAGAACTTCAGAGGAGGAGGAGAAATATCAGAAAATAAAATTTTAAAGGAAAAAATATCAAAATAAGTCATTAGTAAAATTTAGGGCAATTTCACTTTTGGTCCTTTAACTTTTTGTTTTTTTTTTTATTTTTTGTTCTAAATGTATCAGTTTTAGTCCTTTTAGCCCGAAAATTTTGAGTTTATTTCTTTCAATTAGCATGGAGGTACATGTGACCCCTTTAACATTGGTGATTTTTAATTTGTCAGTCAACTTGTACACGTGTAGTGCAACCAAACTCAAAAAGGGACAAAACATGTTTAATTCAGAGCGAGTCGATTAGTGGTGAAGTGGATCTCTTGTTTGGTTGGGTGGCATTTCATGTGTAAAGTTCTAACAAAATTCAATTTCCGAGCAAAAAAGGACTAAAGTTGATACTTTCACAATTAAAATTGAAAAAGTGAAAAATTATAGGACTAAAAGTAGAATTACCTTAATTACAGGAGTAATTTTGAAAATTTCCCCACTTAAAAAAAAGAAAGAATGAAAAATAAAATGTCATTGAATTATGAAGATTGTGTGCAGATTGTGTTTGCATTATTTAAGGAGAAAAATTAATTAAATTGGGTATTGAATCAATTTGACAAGTAATAAGAAAGAAAAATAAGTTATAGGAAGATTTTTTTTTTTTTTTTTGACAACTATAGGAAGATAAAATTACTCTCTGCGTGGGTTGAAAACTATAAGGATTCTGTTGAAAATAAAGTAGGAGATTTGTTTGCTGATCACAGTGTTGAAAAATACAATTAAGGGAAAAAAGGCGGTCGAGCTGGAAAATATAGTTGGGGAAAAAGGGCGATTGGAAAATATAAGTGAAAAATAGCCTAAAGAGTTAAATCTTGCGATCTGATGGATAGCGTAGCAGACCAGTTATGTACATATATAGATTTTAAATTATATTTGTTCCCGCAATTTAATTTCTAATAAAATAGATTTAATCCCAAAAAAGATTAAATTTGTTGATTTAGTCCTAATTTTTCTAATTATGTCCAATTTCGATCTCAAATCTGCCTGAAAATGCAAAATTACGTTGGGATCGTTTCGCTTTTTTCTAGTGATTTAAAATTAAAATTGAAAATTGTCAAAAAATAAAAACAGATCGACAAACATAATTTTTTGGGACTAAACTTACTTTGTCATATATGAGACCTTATTGTCAAATT
Source organism: Stenogyne calaminthoides (assembly GCA_037126765.1). Taxonomy (NCBI): domain Eukaryota; kingdom Viridiplantae; phylum Streptophyta; class Magnoliopsida; order Lamiales; family Lamiaceae; genus Stenogyne; species Stenogyne calaminthoides. The sequence continues at coordinate 4,265,961 of JBBCBC010000041.1, forward strand.
ACATATGGTAGTTTAGTCATTTAACATAGAATTATTTTAGTTTAAATAATGTTGGATTATGTATACTGTATAGAAAAATGGGGGATGTACATATCCGCCCACAAAATGAAAACATAATAAATTGATCACAAGATCGATCAACGTTACATTAATTTGCAACTACTATAACCAAATTTCCAATTCCATTCAATTCATCATTAAAAAATCATAGAAACTGAATATGGCGATCATCGAGAAGATAATCTCAAAGCAAATCATCAAATTAACATGAAACCGACGACAATCCCTCCAATACCTCATAACGCGTTCGGAAACTTTGGAACTTTTGTAATCACGTCTACATCTGAAAGTGAAACAACACACAATATTGAACATCTACTATCCAAGATTAACCTCAAGAACCTGCCTAATGATCATGCACAACATTTTAAAAAACTTAATAATTCGGGTAACCACGTGCTCAATTTTCCAGATATGTCAAGAATTCCAATTTACGACGTGAATTTTGGTTGGGGGAAGCCCGATTGGGTGTGTCTTACGAGCACGCCATCTGAGAATGGTATTGAAGCTTGGATCAATTTGCCCCACCATCTCTTTCAAATGCTCGAAAATGGTTATAATAAGCTCTAAACTTATGTGAAAAAGTTATATTTTGTTTTGTATGATGGGATAGTGAGATCCCAATTGGAATAAAAGTGTACTACAAGAAAATTGACTTTTTATATGTCACTAAAGCTTGTCTTACTCTATCATTTAAATATCGTTTCATAAAAGTCGATTTTTTTTTTTTTTTTTTGGTGGTGTGTTGCTAAATTATGTTATGAGTATCACAATTTCCATGTACATGTGAATATTTAAATATAATAGCATAAATGAAAAACTATTGATGGTTTCATTAGTTTTTCAAGATCTGTCAACGAAGTAGAACTATCTATATCTTTGTGAATAAGCTTATATATGTTAGAGCTACAAATATTATCTTCTACTTTTCTATCTTTTTATCTTGGTCAATCGATGCACATCATCGACGCGTAAATATAGTTACGCATAAAATATAATATGCAAAATTTCATAATAGAGATCCGAAACTGTTTCACACATGTTCCTCTCCATATTAATTAATGAAATATAATGTCACAAAACAATCACCGCAATGAATTTAATTAGGTGGCTGATAAAAAAGCTGGCATGAGCAATTAAAGAAGTCAGAACTATCCTGCTTTGCTTTTCGTATCATCCAGATACAAAGAAAAACACCAATTATGAAACAGACGAACTCATTCCAAAAATCCACGAAAAAGAGAAAAATAGTGAAGATATGTATAAAATTGAAAGTAGAATATTATTGTTTCAGTCAAAAGCCCATGCATTCTCACTGCGAACCTTCTCTTCATCCTCTTTAGTATAGTCGTTCTTTATGTGGAAAATCCTACGAATTTCCTCTGGGCTTTTTCCTCTCATCATGTCTGCTACTATTTCACATGTAAAGTCAAGAAGGCTCTTGATGTTCAAATAATTTGCAGCCTAAAATCAGTAACAAAATCTAATTCAGTATAATAACATAAAGGGTTAATCATATAAAAAAAATCACAATCTTTGGGGGTGTTTATCAATCCTAGCATGTTTTTAAAAGAAATTATAACTTGATATACGAATTGATGAACATCTGATACCACGTAGAGAAAGATGATTGAATCAAAAACCGTAAAATGTGTATTGAATATTATGGAGAGAGTTTGTACAATCGGATAAAATGAAAAAGAAAGTCTAGATTCTAGAGTGCCCTATTTATACAAAGGGAATTAAAAGACTTAAAATCAAAGTATTAGTTGACCCAACTAAAGGTATTAGTTGGTCAAACTATGGTCTATTCCTTATTAATTATTGGCAAACAGTTGTAAAATCACGAGATAATTTTTATTGCAATTTGATGCAAAAATTAGCATAATGCGTCGAATTGTAACAAATATTCGCATATTGAATTACCATTTCAAAAAATAAAAATTGCAATTGATAAACACAAGATTCAGCCGTCATGGTCTTTTATGTAACTATAACCTAAAATAAGTAAAATACTCCCTCCGTCCCAAAATATATAGGCTTATTTGACTTTTCACACAGATTAAGAAATTATATTGGAAAAATAAATTAAACAAGTTAAATTTCTATTATACCCCTATTTAATGATTGTTATAATTTCCAACATAATTAATGAATGAGCTTATATTTGTAAATTAATTAGAAAAAATTATTTTATTTAGAAACAAGCCTATATATTTGGGACATCCAAAAAAGAAAAATAAGCCTTATATAATTGGGACGGATGGAGTATTGGTTTTGAATAAGCAAGAATTAGTATAGAATTTAACAAGAACCAAAATGCTTAAATTGATAAATGCAAGATTCAGCCGTCATCATCTTTTATTCAAACCCCCCTAATCGAATTCCACAAAAGTTATGAGATATTAACACAATTCAAACCAGTATTTTAATTAATACCAAAAATTAAAAACAGAGGAAATGTACCATTATAAGGTCGAACAGAGCTTCCTGATCGCCCTTCAATTCCTTCGTCAATTCGGAATGAAACGGATCGTCGAAGGATTTTCCACCGACGACGGCGGCGGCGGCGGTGCGGTGTTGGCAGTACTGAATCACCTTCGCCAGAACCTTGGAAGTGATGTTAGGCAACGGGATAACAGCGTCGGCGAATTCTCCATCCGTATCGTCGATCATTTCCTTTAGCGTTTCGAATTGGACGGCAATCGCCTCCTCAATTTCGATCGTTTGACCGTCGGAAGTCTTCACGACTACCATCTTTTTATCGGCGACGGCGATTGGAGATGACATTGTCGAAATTTCGAAGCCCTAATTGAAATTTGGGGGAGAAAGGGGTTTAGAGAATTATGGATGCAGAGAGAGAAATTAGTCGATTTGATGAAAATAGGGAAAAGATTTTAGGGTAGTTGGTGTGTATATATATATATATAGAATAGATAGATTCATGGATTTGCTTGACTCCCACGCCGCGAATCTTCAATCAACTCTCAAAATTAAACCTATTTTTGTTAGTTATGATCTTTCTCCGATTACGCAAATCATTGTGAATTTTGTTCTATTAATTTAATTAATAATTAACTTAAATTAATAAGGAGAATTTGCGAAGATGATATTTTATTAGATTGCGACCATGATCTCATGTGAATTTTTTTTTTAAAAATCACTATTATATATATAAAATATCACCATCTAAATAATATTTTTTAAAATAATAATACTCGTTATGAATAACGATAACATTTTATTTGGAGATATTAAAGAAAAGTTTCATGTGAACTAATGTCACATAACTTTTTGCCTAAATTAATTTGTTAACTTGAATTAACGAAGATGTTACATGCACCATTATGTAACATGAACACATGATCTCAGGACTGATTTATTAGGGATATAATACAAATTTTCCTCCAAACATCCCCTAATTCCTATATTATCTAATTTTAGTGTTTGATCGATCCCCGCCCATATAATCAACGAAATATAATTATTGGAGATTATATTGGAGACGAACCTCGATATATCTCCAATTCTAGTTTTATTTCCGTAAATATCTTATCACACATTGTCATACTATCACACCTATAACTTACTATTACACTACTCAAAAGTTGGAGGAAAAAAAAAACACCCAATTATCTATCAAGATTTCAAACTCTTCTCAAATTTTAAAAATCACTTAAAACCTAAAATAAACATCACCCAAGTGAATTCGGGTAACAACGTGCTTAATTTTGCAAATATTTCGAGAATTTCAATTTATGATGCGAATTTTGGTTGGGAAAAGCCTGATTGGATGTATCTTACAAAAACATCAACATCATGAATTTCACGTGTATGTTGAGCGTGTCATTTGTAGACGGTATTGAAGCTTGGACTAATCTGTACGACGGTCTCTTTCAAATGCTCGAAAATGGTCATAATAAGATTTGTTTTTATGTGAAAAAAATGTATTTTGTTTTGTATGATGGGACATGGGTTCCCAATCGGAATAAAAATACACCACATAAAAATTGACATTTATATGTTTAAATACTGCAATATGTACTCCCTTCGTGCAATTATATAGACCGATTGAATTTTGAACAAAGATTTTTTTTTTAAATGACAAGGTAAATTAAATGAGCAAAACTTCTATTATAACACTATTTAAATTCTATTTAACGATTTTTATAGTTTTTAACATAATTAAAGCATAAAGTTATATTAATAAATAATTTTTTTAAAAAAAAAACCTTATATGAAACTAAATTTATACAATTGGGACATCAATAAAAGAAAAACAACCCTATATAATTGATAGGATAAGACCGCTTTTCAACACATGAATCTCTCTATATTGATTAATGAAATATAAGGTCACAATATATGATGAAAAAGTTGGCATGAGCAATTAAAGAAGCCAGAAATGAAAAACATGTTTGCAAACTCTTCTAAACAGGGAGAAACACTTATATTTTTTTAAAGAGCCGAATTTAACAACATAAAAAATAAGTGTTTCTCCACTGCTTTTTTTAGAGTTTCAAAATAGGAACAAAGTATCGATATAGAAAACACTATCTTAAACTGAGGAAAAAGTCCAAAACTTAAAAGCCCATGCATTCTCTCTGCGAACCTTCTCTTCCTCCTCTTTAGTATAGTCATTCTTTATGTGGAAAATCCTACGAATTTCCTCTGGGCTTTTTCCTCCCATCATGTCTGCTACTATTTTACATGTAAAGTCAAGTAAGCTCTTGATGTCCAAAAAATTCGCAGCCTAAAATCAGAAACAAAATCTAATTCAGTATAATAAAATATACAGGGTTAATCATGTAAAAGAATCACAATCATAATATGCTTTTTAAAATTAAATTATAATTCGATATTGGCAAAAAATCACGAGAGTTCATAAATATTTATTGAAATTTGATGCATTGGTAAAAAATTAGTACGATGCATCGAATTGCAGCAAATAATCGTATATTGAATTATCAGTTCAAAAATATATATAAATTGCAATTGATAAACACAAGATTCAGCGTCATGGTCTTTTATTTAACTATAACCTAAAATAAGTAAAATATGGATTTGAATAAGCAAGAATCTAGTATAGAAATTAACAAGAACCAAAATGCTTAATTGATAAATGCAAGATTCAGCCTAATCGAATTCAACAAAAAATTTGAGATATTAACAGAATTAAAACCAGTATAATGACTACTAACATTTACAAATAAAATCCATAAGTTTCAATTAAAATGACATAAAATTAATTATTATACCAAAAAGAAAAACAGAGGAAACGTACCTTGATTAGATCAAACAGAGTTTCCTGATCGCCCTCCAGTTCCTCCGTCAAAACAGAATTAAACGAGTCGTCGGAGGATTTTCCACCGTCGACGACGGCGGCGGCGGCGGCGGCGCGGTGTTGGCAGTAGAGAATCACCTTGACCAGAATTTTGGCAGTGACGTTAGCCAAGGGGATAACAGAGGCGGCGAATTCTCCATCAGCAGCGTTAATCATCACCTTTAGAGTGTCGAATTGGACAGCAATCGCTTCCTCTGTCTCGATTGTTTGATCGTCGGAAGTCTTCACGACTATCGTCTTCGTCTTTTTATCGGCGATCGGAGATGACATTGTTGAAATTCCGAAGCCCTAATTCAAATTTGGGGGGAGAAATGGGGGTTTAGGGAATTATGGACGCAGAGAGGGAAATTAGTCGATTTAAAGAAATAAGAAAAAGTTTTTGGTGTGTATATATATATATATATATATATATATATAGATTCGTGGATTTGCTTGACGAAAATTTTCAATCGACTTTGCAAATTGAACCGATTTCTGTTATGATCTTTCTCTTGTTAAACAATAACTGTAATACGGTTATGTGAGGTTATGATCTTTCTCTTATAATTTGACATGATTTTTTTTCTTAGAAGAAACGAAATTTTGTAAATTAGTAGATCTTCTATACAATGTTTGCATCGTGCAATTTAAATGTATTTTTAAAATGTTTAACTTATTTTATTAAAACGTTCAATTTGTTACACTGAGACGTTTAACTTTCAAATATAAATTGAACGATTCAATAAAATAAGCTGTATATTTTAAAAATACACTTAAATTATACAATAAAATTAGTGTGTATAAGAATATGTCTCGATGAATATTTTGATAAGATTGCAAACATGATATTAGATAAGATTTGAGAATATAAAATTATGTGTTGGATTGATTAGGGGTAATAAGGAATCACTGACATTAATAATGTTTGACAATGAGGGAGGAGAATTAATGATTTGCTTTGTCATATTAACATGTACAAATTAAAAGCGGATGAAGATGATTCATGGAAATAGATTGATTCTACAAATGGACTTTTTTTCACGAATCTAGCGTACAAAATGGCAACAAAATCATCTTTGGATGGAAGAAATCAAGAATCGGAGAAGACGTACACGAGATTTTGGAGAAGCTTTTCACCTAGAAGAGTTCAATCGATTGCTTGGAAGATCCTAAAAAATTGAATGCCGATGAGAACGAGTCTCCAAAATAGAGGTATTATCCTTCCAAGTGGTGATATCTCGTGTGCTTTGTGTTGCTTACAAGATGAAAATGTTGAACACCTGTTTTTTAAGTGTGAGTTTGCACGAAAAATTTGGAATGACATGTATCTTTGGAGTAAATTATCTATGGTACCACATTCTGTTGACATTCGTAATTTTCTCCAACATGGTGATTTCTTTGAGGCGGATTCGAAAGGGAGAAAATCAGCCTCCCTATGGACATGTATCGTTTGGACAATTTGGAAGGTGAGAAATGATCGAGTTTTCGAAGGGATAAATCCAAATATTCACAAAGTGGTGCAAGAGATCAAAGCTAAGGTATGATCGTGGTTCATGACAAAGAACGTTTTGAATAGAAATGGTAGCTTCGAAAATTGGTTGATAGATCCTAGAATATGAGATTTTGATATAGGAGTCGATATGAGGTGCTTGTATTAGGTTGGTGTTTAGGACTTCTTGTTTTTGTTTTAAAATATGAATTATATGTGTTTGAGCACCCTTTGTTCTCCAATTTAGTATAATAAATAATTTTTTACTTGATAAAAAAAAAATGTTTGACAATTCTTTGAATCGGGTAGTAATAATACAATCATCATAGCAATTACCCTTTTTTGAGTGCATAGCAATTACCCCTTAATAATATTTATTTTACTATTTTCATTCCCCACTCATACTAATTGTTATTATATATTTTTAAAGGTGGTCAGATGGTGCTTTGCCCAAGCTTTCCTCCACATAAATATTTTTTATGACAAAATATTGTGGGCGCTATTTTTACTATAAATCATTATTACTATGGTTAACAAGAATCATAACTTTAATTGTAAAGTGATGATCATTAATAATAATAATAATGTATGATAAAAATGAAGCACACAATACCTTCTCTTTTCACGTACCAATGAGTAAAATATAACAATTTTCGTCAATGAAAAAATTATCCTTCAATTTCAATTTGTTATTATTTATTTAGTTTTACCCCGATCAGTTAAAAAATGACGGTTTGTAGTTTCCAATTTTCCATTTCTCTTTAAATGTTTGGACCCCACTGATTTAATAGTATGAAATTTGGAGGAATATAAAATTATACACTTCATGTATTTTAAAATTATATATATAATTTATTATATTAAAAAGAGAAGTTTGTTTATAATCATATGAACCAAATTAATATGAAATTTTATTGAACATTTTAGAATAAAACAAATTTTATATTTTAAAATATAAAATTTGTTTTATTCTGAACCGTTCAATTTATTTCTCATATTAATAATTGGACGAATCATTATAAACAAATTGTATATTTTAATATAATAAATTATATATATAAAAATATTTTTAAATACATGAATTTTATATTCATCTTGTTTCATACAAAATTTAAATCAATGGGGATATAAATTCATTTAAAATGAAAAAAAAAAAAAAAAGACGTGGATGTTATCGGCTTAAGGGGGTTTTTTAAAAAAATGGGTTTTGAAATAGTAGTTATTAAAATTAGTGATTATAAGAGAAAATTGATTAATAGTAAATATTAATTGTGTTTGTTAAAAAAATTCAAAGAAAAATTGATAGTGTTTGCAAAAAAATTAATAATACTTAAAAACATGTTCATAAGCTACTAAAAACACCCCTTTCAACTTTTAGCTTATCATTTTTGAAAGTTTATTTAGATGGTATTTGCAAAAAATTATAAGTGATTATTATCACCTAATATTATGTGCGTAAGCAATTTGAAGTGTTTTAATTTATTTTATTAGATTAAATAAGCTATGAAAAACTAAAAGTTGAAAAAGATTTCTTTTATGGGGGGCTTGCAAAATCTTATACTATTAAAGAAGTCATTAAAATTGGTGATTATGAAAAATAAAATTGAATAATAGTAGAAGTGAATAATGTTTGTAAAATATATTTTTTAAAAAATTGATAGTGCTTTTAAATAAATAAATAAAAAGGGCTATTGATGTGTTTGAATATCTTGCAAAAGAAAGCTTTGAAAATAAGTGCTTTTGAAAGCTATTTTAAGTATTTCAAAGCACACCCAAAGTCTAGTGTGAAAATTTGCATACATGAAAAAACTTTTATTTATAAATAAATTTTGTATATGGTGAAGGTAAGACAAAGTCGAGTGGTTCATGATTCACTCGGCTCGAGTGGTTCATGGTTCATCAGGGCCGAATAAATCATGATTTAGAATTCATTATTTAGTGATTAAGGTGTAGATAATTAGGTGTAAGATTCATTATTTAGTGTTTAAGGTGTAAATAATTTACCCAACCCGAAAAGATCATAATTTAGGACGATTTTATAATTTTTCATATATAAAATTTTTGATACTGGACCTACTCTTCTTACAAATACCCATGAATCTGTTGTTTGATTTAAAAAGAAAAACAAGATCATTTATGACGTCTAAAGTGTGGAGACAAAAACTGGCGATGGGAGTTGGAGGAGCCCAACAATCATAATTCATAAACCCAATGCCATTAATAAGTGTCCCCAGAATATTGTTCGCCTCAAACACATTTCTAAAATTATGTACTGCCCGATGTAAAATTGACAACTTCGATTTATGTGCCTTATGCCAGTAATAATAGTTTACACAAACGCACAAATTTATGGACTATGTATGAATTTAGATCTATTCAAATATTTAGACCCAAATATAAATTTCCCGTTAAATTATTATTTATCAATTTTAGACTTCACATTATTGCTACCTGTTACATTCCAACATATTTTTTTATGTTCCATTTATATCCACAAACTGAATTTTTAACAGCTGGATGTGATTATATGTGCATTATTCATTTTAAAATATTATACTCCAAAAGTGGAGCATATCAATAATCTAAGCAGTAAAATACAAATTGGAATACCAAAAATGACACATTTGATGATATAGAGGACTCAAAATTTAATTGAATTAAGATGCATCAACATAAAATAGGCACAGATGTTACAAGAAAGTTACAAATTATAAGATACATATAGACAAATTATAAAATAGGCAAATATGGTCATAGACCTAGTCATATTAATTAATACAGATAGACCCTCATGGCAATTGACAAACAACCACTAAACTACAAATTCCAAAAAAAGAATCAACAACCCCATCATGCATGTTTACATTATGGATCAGAAGAACCAAAAATAAAGAAAGCCCAAAAGGTTATCTCAAAACCCATCATTTTAATTTCTTGATCATATCATCATTCTCATATGAATCTTGCACCAACCAAACAAGCCACCATTGCAATCTTCCTTCAAGCTTACCAGAAAACAAGTGCTGAGAAAGAGAGGACAATGGAGGAGAAGAAGAAGACGGCGTTCGAGAGCCGAATTTGGACTGCGTCGCTCACGTCGTTGAAGCCCGACGGGCCGAGGCCGTTGCCGGACCCTCCGAGTACGCCCGGTGTTGTCACGACGGGGGAGCCGCCGGCTGTCCCCGGGACGTAAGTGGTGGAGCCTGGGGTGGTGGTGGTGGTAGAACTGCACAAGGAAAGATCATTTAATTTTGTAACTATCACTTTATAGTTGAACAACTAATACTTTTTCACAAAAAAATTAATACTTTTAATAAAACGTATTGTTCATAATTAATACACATGACATGCAAAACAGTTGCACGATAAAATTGGTTCATATAAAACTTTGAGCCTCGAAATTACACATGGATGACCATAAATTCTCAATCTATAAATAAAAATATGTAGATGTCAATGTTAAAAATGTCACTATAGGCCAAAATGTTAGCACTGACTAATAAGTATATTGTAGATTCATACATAATAAATAAATGAGTTGGTTTTTTTTTATCAATGAATTGATCTTGTTGTAAAACAAGAATTGAGTTCCAACTAATGCTTTTAAATGAAACAACCAATACTAACAACTAATATTTTTTAATAAAATGATTAATATCAACAGAAATGAAAAAACTATTGGTATCCATGGATATATTTAAAAGTTAGTAAAATATTGCAATAATTTAAGTGTGATAATCGAGTGTACGGGCATAAATTATGGTGCCTGCAGAGTGTGGCAGAAAGATGGGGGCAACTTATCTTTATAAGCTACTCATCTTGAATATCCACCACTACTTTTTGACTAAAGCTACCACTAAATAGTAAAAGCCCAATAAAAAGGCAAAATTATACCTAGTTTATTTCCACTTTTACCCTCCACAGAAAAAGCTTGCAACAAGGATGCTTTGGATTCTTTGTATCACCTATTATGTGGCTTTGGTTGCAATATCGATTATTTATGAGTTTAGATGATAGTATTAGTAATTTAGTACTAATAATTTGTGTATTTATTAGAACTTTAAATAGCAAATAAATAATGTACTGTAATTAAATTCTTGTAGCAATGACTCCAATGATGTCAAAGTTAAAAATGCAATGCAAAGGGGGAGGAATCTAAAAGGAAATGGGAGTAAATTCCTCCAATAAAAGACATTCTTTATGAAGAATATGCACTCTTTCAAGATGCCCTTCCGACTATATAATATTCTAGGAGATAAAATAAATTAGAACAAGAATCTAACACCATAAATAAAATATAGTAATTGTTCAAACTTGGAAATGTACACATCACTAACTGTAACTCAAGAGTCTAATTATGGAAAGTATACTAGTTTATTTATAGATACATTCTGAGTTTCAAAATTTCAAATCTAATTGAAGTACTTTTTTTTTTAATTCAAATATTGAGTATTTTGTCTAGTTTCCGTTTCCCCAAGTATTATCTACCTATAAACCACTGTCGTCTTCAAAAAAAAAAAAAAAACGAAAAACCACTGTCGGTTTGAATTTTGAAAGTACATGCACAAATACTATTACTATTTTAGTAGTATAAATTAAAGTACTACTAATCTAACTATCTAAGTACATTTTCCTAGTAATTTATTTTGAAATCACCTCCATATAAATAAATAATGTACCTAAGGCTATTTAGTACCAACGACCGTTGATGGATGTTCTATTGGTGCAACTTTAATTATAAAGACGTACTTAAAGCAAAATAGCTTGAAATTTGAAATAAGGTGGGCCCCATTAGTGACAACAGCTGGAGGGCAATACCGGGATTTCACACGAATAAAAGTACTCAGACGCAACAATGAACCTCACATTCACAGAAACAACATTAATTTTATAATATTGGCATTTTCTTTTCTAATAAATACCAAAAAAAAAAAGAAGTTGATACCTTGTTGCAGTAGAAGGGTACGCACAACTGGAAGCCGTGCCTGTGACAATTAATTTACCAAATTAATAAAAAAATCGTCATAATTAATTAAATAAACCAGATCTACCGCCGTAAATATTTTAAAAAATAAAGAGACTGACTAGGGTCGGAGGTGGTAACTACGGCGGTGCCGGAAAAATCACAGGCGGTGGGGAGCTGTCGGTTTTTCTGGAAATAGCTGTTGACGGCGTAACTGCAGTGTGCCCGGACGGTATTCGGGTTGAAACATGGAGCTTTTTCGTGGATCGGGTTGCAGTCCGCCCCGGCTCCGCACGCGTAGTCTAGGGTTTTCTGTAAGAGCGCGTCGCCCAGGCCGTCTTTGCACACGCACCATGTTGCACCTACATCATAAAATGCCAACATTTTTTAGAAAAAAAAAAAATTGATAATAAATAAAGAAAAAGAGTTTGAAGAAAGCGTACTGGAGTGGCCGGCCATGGCGAAAAGGAAGATGAGAAAAACCAGAGTAGCCGCCATTAGAGAGAGAGAGAGAGAGAAGGGTGAAAAGGAGTGGGAGAGTGAGGAAAGATTGGGTTGGTTGGTGAATGTTTTTATGACACACCATAAACCAATTTTCAAACTCCAAAAACTAATTTTAAAATGAAAATGAAAAAAAAAATGTAGAAAAACATTTCATTACAAAGTCATTCAAAAATTTATAATTAAATACTGAAGTCTGAAAAATTTTTTTGATTTTTAGTTCAAATTGAAACCAAAGTCTTTACATACTTTTAGTTCAAATTTTTGCAATTTGTATTTGATTGTAATGATTTACTCAATCTTGTATCTAGTTGTAATTTTTTCAAAAAAATGTCTCCTATGCATTTGATGTAGTACTTTTTAATTATATTGTGTTTTTGAAACATGTAATTTATTTTATTAAAATGTGTAATTTATTTTTATTAATTTAAATAACACTTTTAATAAAATAAGTTATATATATATATATAAATAAATAATTATAATTGAATTGCATGATATATTATTTTGTGCACATAAGATTTACTCGAAACAGAATGAGTAGATTCTTTGTGAATTGAGTTTGAAATGTACATACAATTGTATTTCAATGCAATAACTTGCATATTCAAAAATATAATTTGAGGACAAACGTTAGGGTGAACAAATTTCATGCTATGAAATTATCTTAATTCATGTAAATGTGAAACTATTCAAGATATGATTCGTGTCAAGTTTAATGGATTACTATGTTGAAATGGGTGAATTGAGTGAAAAAAAAATTTAATTTTATATTATAAAACTTATTCATGAAAGATTTACTCTAATTTAAATTGCACGGTGCATCTGATATATAATAAATCTACTTAAAATAAAAGAATAAGTACTTTATGTGCAAGGTTTGAGTGAGATCTCTATATTTCGGTATTAATTTTGCATAAAATTTTTTTTGTAAAATTATTTATTCATTGTACGAATATGATATCATTATAATTATACATTGATACTTTTATTTTTATAAAGTAATATAATTTAATATTAATTTATAAATGTAATACTTTCAATTATTAAGTCTAATGATAATAATTTATATAATGATATAAATTTTGTATTACATATCTGAATATTGTATTACGAGATATTACTGCTTAAAATATATTTAATTTTTAAATAATGCATCATTCATCCAAAGATAATAATGCACCTTTTTTTGAGTTTGATACAAAAAAAGTATAAAATAAAAATAAATTAAATTATGGGCACATTATCTCATTTTGTGTAATGGGGACGATGTGTTCATGTTATTTTATCTCATCTTGGGGACGATCAAAAAAATAATACTCTACTTATTAAAAAAAAAAAAGGACGTGAACACAAATTTACAAAGAGATTGCAGGGTAAAAATAGAAGAGAGAAAACAAAGCAATTGGTAGGGAATGTGGATGGGCGGAAGAAGGTGGCCCAGCCTGGTGAGTGGTGTCGGGTTGTGAGAATTGCCTTTTTTATTTTTGTGTGTTTTCTTTTTAAACTTATTCATTTTTATGGTTGCATTTTTCGCAAATTAAGCCCCTATATATTTTATTCTTAACCTTATTAGGCTAGGTTTTTTTGGAAGTACAGCGTGAGGTGGAATTAGATTATGAAAATATAGGATTTTAAAATTTCTGATGTATAATGATACAATAACACAAAATAATATTCATCACTCTTAAAGTGTTAAATTAATATATTTAGGAAAAAAAAATTTAGATAATCAATCTAAATTAATTAAAATATAATTGATTTTTTTTTTTTTTTTTACATAAGTTTAACATTTTAAGTAAAAAATATAACTCAGCTATTTTAAGGCATTTTAAAGCTAAAAAATAAGCAAATTCTCGTATACTACAAGTGCATCATGCAATTCAATTGCATTTTAAAATATAAATTTTTTTAGTTAATAAGAGTTACATATTTCAAAATTCAAAATATATTTAAATTTATACGGTGCATTTGGTGCCCAAAATATAAATTACAGAAAATATAAGTCATTAACATGTAAAACTCTCTAGAAATTGAAAATGCCCTCATCGATCGAGAAAAATAAAAAATCAACCAAATGATAAAAAAAGAGCAACTAAAAATAATTGGGATTGAAATGACAATCAAAAGATAACAAATGTCTAAGTGTGTGTTTTGAAATACTGAAAATAACTTTTAAAAACACTTATTTTCAAAAGTTATGATAGATAATTTTAGAAATAAGTGCTTCTAGAAATTGTTTTAAATATTTCAAAATACACACTAAGTGAACCGAAAATCTTAATGATATCCTTGCAAAATCTTTCGAATAGAGACACCAAAAGAGTTGTCAAACATCCATACCCTCTTTCGAATATTTCAAGGAAATTTTCGATCCAAAAGTGTTTTAATATGTTTGAACACATGATTAATGTATTATACAATATAATATATTATATTAATATATGTGGTGTAACATGCTAATACATTGATTGCTACGGGTTTAGTAGGCTTATTTCTAAAGATTATTGTTAAGAAAAATTAAATAAACGAATTAATTTAATACTTTTTTATAAGTTCGGAATTTTAGATGAGACATATATAATTTTTTTCTGGTATCAGAGGCTTTAGGCTCACGCCCACGTCTTGGATTCGATTCATACTGAAAGCAACTTCACCCATTGTCCATTAATTATGTTCATTTCCACATCCTAGTTTTGATTTCCACATCAGGATACACAGGAATAACTTGAAAATACTTATATTATTTAATATCAGAACGTGTCCTTACAATGAAGAATGAACACATGTTTATACTAATCCTGATAGTGCATGAAAGGAAAATGCTAGACTTTGGGTCCAAGTACTACTTGGTGGCCAAGTCGAACAATAATAAGGAAAAACTCTTAGGCTGCGTTTGTTTTGAGATTAGACGGATGTACTTAGAACTTTGCGCTCTCCGTCTCATACGAGTTTTAGATTTAGAATCTGGTTTCCAATAAAATCCCACATTTAATCCACACCTACAAATACCTATAAAATCTATTATTACTCTTCTCAATACATCACACTTCTATAAAATCTATTATTACTCTTCTCAATACATCACACTTTATACATTTTATTACTCTTCTCAATATAATATAATAATACAATATCAACATTGATTTGACATAAAGTTAAATATCACCCTACTCAAATTTCAAAACAAACACATACATTTACTATTCATCAAAGATTCTAAATCCCTGGATTTTAAAACATTGACTTGCTCCGCACACTTAAATCCCAAAACAAACGCACCCTTAGTTCTTGATGTTCAAGTAAGTTTTGGAGACCAAATAATATTGGTGTCCAAGTAAGTTTTATTTGCTGAAATTATAATTGTTAAAGGAATACGTATAATATATGAAAATTTTGAACAGGCAAATAATCATTCTGCATCACATACAATTTGTTCGCTAGATGACCAAATAAAAAATAAGAGAAATTGATGTCCAAGAGGAAGTTTAAATAAATAAATTAACTAAATATCTCTCTACAAGTTCGAACTTTTAGATGTGAAAAATTCAATTCAATTATAAAGATAACTTTTTGTTAATTTTCCATAAAAAAATCCTCTTTTTTTTCCCGGCAAACTATCTTGCAATATTGAAAATTGTTGTTGTTGTTCGTTAGATTTTCCACTTTCATTACTCGAGTCGAGATACGGGTGAGTGTGTTATTGGGCTTCATTTTGGGCCTAAGAATATATAGTAACCATGTTCATGATGGAACCAACATTTGAGTTTTTCTTTATATAGTTTTCTAAATTAACGAGTATTCCATAATCATGAATAATTAAGTTAGTTCATATAGACTTGATATATAATTACATTAAAAGAAGAATGAGACCACCCATTTCATTATTAATATTTTATTTTATATTTTATAATATAGATCAATGGCATGTAAAATAATAAAAAATATTTAACAAATTATTAAGTTTTGAATTAATATGTTAAAAATCCAATAGGATGATTGGAATACGAAAAATAGAATAGAGAACTCGAACCGTAAAAAGAAAACCCAGTCTTTGTGGAATCCATTTCCCACCATGTACCATTCAAAAGTGGGAAGCGGAAACGGACCATGTACTTCTTTCACACGGTTCAATTCTTTTGTTCTGCTTTTTATAATAGATGATGATGTAATTATTAATATTAAAAATAATAAAAAAAAGATCATATGTCAAAAATCATAAAAGCACATCATTTGAATTCATAAAGATGAGTCATCGGGGTGTTTTGAAACACTTAAAAAAAACTTTTTTGATTTCTTATTTTTAAAAGTTCTCTCCTCTCACAAATTTGAAAATAAGTCTTTATAAAAAAACTCGCTTTTAAGTGTTTCAAAACACGCTCTATCACGATCAGTTTATTGAAATTAATACCACGTGCACCAAATTCACTAGTCCTTTTTTAAAAAAAAAAAGTCACCAGTAATGATTTCCAAATATCTCGTGGTAATTTTTAAAAAAAAAAAAAAGTATCTCGTGGTAAAAATTAAATAATCAATAAAAAGATAACAATTAATGTCGTTTTCCACCCTATAAATGCTTGTATATATATATGCCTCCATCTCTATCTATAGCTGCACAAGAACATTTTGCAGGGAACACTGCTAGGTAAAATCTCTCTATATATATCATAATATGTAATAATTCACACAAATTTATTTATTATAGAATTCTTGATTGTTTGAAGAGCTCAGGTGGGTGGTTTGAATAGCTTCTTCACCTCTAAAAGGTAGTATAAATTCTCTGTTCAAATCTTTGCATGAGTTCTCATTTCTTCTTTAGTGTGTAACCAGGGATGGATTTAGGGGGGGCGGGGACGGTCGCCCCTTTTGTTATTAAGTTTTTTTGTACTATATGTGTCAATTTTTTTTTTATTTATGTCTTAAAATCGTTAAATTTGTCATTTCGCCTTCGTTGGATCTAAAATTTTGCCGCCCTTATCCAACTGAAAATCTCGCCCCCCTTGATACCAAATCCTGGATCCGTCCCTGTGTGTAACATCGTTAGGTGAAACTATTTTAAACATTTTGTTTTTATTCCCTCCTTTTTTTAATTACTTGACGTTTTAAATTTTTAATTATTTTTTATATTTGTCGGTCTAATTATTTATTTCCTCTTCTCTCAATTTTACCCTTATTTATTGATCATGCGGTTATGATTCTTCAAGAACGTGGCTTTATCTCCCAGCTTAGAATAAGTCAAACTATCACAGTTAATTGAGGGTAACTAAGGAAAAAAAACTTATTCTTAATTTATGGGTTACACTTAAAACGATATGTGTTTTAAAAATGAGGCAGTACTATTTTTTAATTTTACATTCATAAAACCTATATAAAATAATAAAAATATATATTTTTTCCGTCCCACAAAGATGGACATGATTTCTATTTTCTCCTCATCCCACATATGCATAGGACACTTAGCATATTTAATACGCTATTAATGTTTTATTTTCATCATTTTGGCCCTATTCAATATATTTTGTTTTTTTTGGGAATGAGATCATCTTGGTGTTCCGTTTTGTATTTTATATTATGAATAAATGACATTTGGAATAATAAAAAATATTATTCTGAGTTGATATGTTAAAAATCTAGCAGAGTGAAACATAAATGGAAGAAAACTAAAACAAAATCAAATTGTGTTTTTTCCAAATTAATATCTAGGTAATTATAATAAGGGCAAAAAGTGAAAAATTGTAAAAAATTGCTACCTTTGTCCCATACTTGTTTATACTTTTTTAAAAATAATTCGTCACAACATCTTATGCTATTATTTTTATCCAAATAAATTATCATTTTAATAATAAAATAAAAAAATTTACAATATTTTCAATCAAAAATCACTTTATCATTTTAAATAATATAATGTATGTGAAAATATCTATAAACTAATTTTTTTGGAACAGAGAGAATACGTCTAATTGTGCAGTTTCACAACTCTTGTTGCTATATTGATGCTTTAGATTGTCACAACTTGTAAATTATTTGGAATATTCTTTTAGGCAGAGTCTTGTATTATTCAGTTTAATTTTTTAATAGGTTTGCAAAAATAGTTGCAAATTTTAAAAAAATATTTGTTGGTTTTTTAAAAGATATTAATTTTTTCTGAACGAAAAAGATATTAATTTAGTATTATTAATTGTTCATTTAAAATATATCTTACTTATTTTATTATAAAGTATTAATTGATGATAAAATTTACATAAGACCAACTCTTCCTCTGTACGTGTTTAGATCCAAAAACATCAAGTATTAAATTGCATCCTAAAAAAAATTTTTTTATTAGTTTAGGGTAAATTATGAGCATGTCTTCTGTACATTTTCTGCACCATGCAATTCAAGTACATTTTATTTTAATTTTTTTTTAATTTGTTTACACTAAAATATGCAATTGTTTCAGTGTAAAACAAGTTAAAAGTTTCAGGAAAATAAATTATACATTTCGAAAATATACTTAAACCGTAAATTATTATATACTTTGAAAAGACAAAGTATAGGGTGAACAAGTTCCACGGTGAAACTAGTTTAGGAGTGTAACTTATATTATTAAAGAGTGTGACTTTTTACTATAAATAATATTACTCATAAAAGTGAATGGTGTGATTTATATTATAGCAGAGGGTGTCGTAGGTATAACTGAAGGGTGTGACTTATATTCTAAAAGAAAGATTTATATTATTAAAAGAAAAAAAAAAAAAGCTGGGTTTCGCGGTGAAACAAGTTTCACAAAGATACCAACTCCTTTGAAAAATATAACAATATTATTATCATAAGATTTAATTTAAAAAAGAATTATTTTTGTATTTTTAAGAAAGGATGAATATTGGGGACCTTAAAGTTGTGCATGTTATTGTCTGCTCTCAGTGGGGGTAAAGGGAATAAAAAATTCTCCAATACATCCATCTCTATAAATCATTTAGCAATAATGGACGTCTTTATCAGCCCAATAGGACACTAAAGTGGTAACAAACAACAAGCCTAATTGGGCCTTAGCCCTATTTGGGTTTTCGTACGGCCCAAAATAAATACAGAATGATTTTATTTATTTAACATAGCTGAAGAAAAGCATTAAAGGAGGCATTGGGGAGTGTTTGCTAATTATTGTTTTAGATTTGAGCGTCTGTCAATGGAATAAATCTACTTAATTTTAATTATATAGAATACAAAATTTGAAAAATTGAGAGACCAACGTTTCTATCTTATTCTTAGAATTAAGTATCAGAGATATAATAAAAGAATTAATTGTAAACTTCTCTACAAGTTTGGATTTTTAGATGACATAATTCTTTCAGTTTTGCAAACTCCATCATTGTGAAATACCATTATCAATCTTTTGGCTTTTAACTTAGTGAAGTAAATGTAAATTTGTCTAAATAAATGTAGAAACTGAATTAATTGTGTGCTTAATTATTCTTCTAATCATATTTTGCACATTTATTTTTTGTATGTATAGAAAGATGGCTTGTTGGTTATATCTACTTGTATGTTCACTTGCTCTGATGAATACTCAAGTTTATGCTAGTAGCAACATTAGCCCTACTCTTCTTCAAAGCGCGGTTGCAAAAGGAGCAGGTTTTTTATTTATATAATGACAATTGAATTATTAAATCAAATAATATATACAACTACTTATTTTAATTTATATATGTATGCAATCAAATTCTTTTTGTTGCAGTTTGCTTAGACGGGAGTCCACCTGCTTACTATTATCAAAAGGGATTTGGAAATGGATTTAATAATTGGATTGTCACAAACACTTAAATACAATTGCACAAATGAAAACAAATGAGCATGTTTGTATTACTATTATCAAGATCTTTGTAATATTCCTTAAATCATATGAACATGTTTGTGTTCCTATATGGACATGTATGTGTTACTATGTTAGTAATACAGGTTTGTGTGCGTGTTCTTTCTATTTGTTTTGCTCGATTTTGTTGGGAAGATCCAACTGACCTGCGAAAAAGGGGGAAATATATATTTTACAGTCTAAATTTTGTGTGGGTCTCATGTGCATTCAGGTGCATCGTGCACTCGTAACGCATTTTAGAACCGTGCAACTTGCTATACTGAAAGATTGCAATTTGTTTACACTAAACCGTGCAACTATTTTTCAATATTAATAGTTGCACGGTTCAGTGTAAACAAGTTGCATCTTTCAATATAACAGGTTGCATAATTTTAAAATGTACCATGAGTGCACAGTGCATCTGAATGAACATGACACACTCATATTTCGTGTGTGAGATTTAAAACAACTTGACTGGTGGTTTTTAGGGTGGTTCATGGTGTACTTCGACGGACTCATGCCTTGACAGATCAAAAAATTATTTTGGGAGCAGTCGCCACCTTAATAATCAAACTTTTTCACGATTACTTGATGATGATATCAAATTTAATCCGGGTATGTAATCTTTTACACAATTATGCAACTATTAATTATTAATAAGCAATTTAAATATTCCATTTCACCATAAAAAATATTGATTTAAGAGATTAAATTAAGTTTTGTGTTAATTTTTTGCAGCAATTTTCCCATGTTGTAGTGTAATGTACCCATATATATATATGCTATCATTAAGTCAATGCACACTAGCTTATTATATTTTAATTACAATTGTAAAAAAATATATTTTATATTTGATTTCATATTTTTACAACTGGCATAAAGTTAATATTCACTATTGCGATGGCTCATCATTCATGTCGGATGTCGAAAAAGTTGATCCAGTAAGTCTCTCACAATGTTTTATTAGTGCAACCTTAGCTAAAATGCTTATTAATACGAAATTTTAATTGATGCACTTTCAGAAAACCAATCTTAATTTTCGAGGTGCAAGGATTTATAAAGCTATGATGGACGAAATGCTAGCTAAAGGAATGAGAAATGCACATAAGGTATGATTAATTTGGGAAAAATGTGTTTTTAGGACAATAATTTTGAGGGTTGTTTTTAAGGATATATAATAATTTAATAGGAAATATGTTAATATAGGATAATATGTTTTAAAAATCTGTAAATGTAAGACAATCAAATTCGATCAAAAGTCCAAAACGGGCTGAAATGTCACATGAGATTTGGCTTATTCGGGCTCAATTGTCCAACATTTAGGAGCTTTTAAAATATATTGTCTTATATTTACAAACATTACAACATATTTATTCTATATTTATCCTATATTCTCAAGTCCATAAAATTACCCCTAAATTACTATCCTACAAATATTATTCTGGATTAATTTTAACAAATGTTTAATCTACGTT
This sequence comes from Stenogyne calaminthoides, assembly GCA_037126765.1. Taxonomy (NCBI): domain Eukaryota; kingdom Viridiplantae; phylum Streptophyta; class Magnoliopsida; order Lamiales; family Lamiaceae; genus Stenogyne; species Stenogyne calaminthoides. The sequence goes on from JBBCBC010000041.1 coordinate 4,287,600, forward strand.
TTTTTTAAAATAATTTAATTTACCAAAGTCTTCATGATATTATTGGCACATGCAGGTAATACTAGTGGGTAGCTCCGCAGGTGGATTGGCTACCACTCTATATTGTGATAAGTTTCGAAAACTCTTACCAAGTACTAGTAAAGTAAAATGTCTTTCTGATTATGGATTTTTCATTCATGGGTAAGATTTTTATAATAAGCAAATTAAGCACAAAATTAAAATTATTGAATACTATTATTCCGTATAATGTGAGACCATTTTATATCATTAATTCATTTAATTATCTTGTTTTATTGACAGAAAGAATCATCCTGGAGTTAGTATCAGAGAGAAAAAAATTCGCTAATGTGATCGCAACACACGTATTATTCTTCTTTCTTTTACACTTTATGATCCCAAAATTCAAGTGCATTATTTTAGATTTATTATATATATATATAACATATGTAACATGTTTTTCTAATTTATTCATGTCATGCAGAAATTGGCCAAGTCCTTGCCTAAAACATGCACATCCAAACATAACCCGAATTTGGTGAGAGGAGTTACATTGCATATGTCGCAATATAGTTAAAAATGAAAAAAAGTCACTGCAAAAAAATTGACTATTTGTGATAACAGTCCTCTCATTAATGTTTCACTATCTAAAAGTCTTTAATGACATGAAACATTCTTTAGTGACAGGATCTTGTCACTAAAAACTGTTTCCTATAATTAAACTTTTAACTTGAAAATCTTTAATGATAGGAGAGTTGTCTTTAATGACAGGATTAATGTAATTAAATGTCAATTTTATTGTAATGAGTATTATATGCATTATCTTCATGGTACATACACCACTATTACTATTATTTTAAAAAATTAACATTTTTTGTAAATAATATGTTGATCCTTATAAATAATATTTATAGTGATGTACGGTGAAATGAAAGTGAATATAATACCTTTTCTAGTAAATCTCATTGTTTTCCTAGCAAAATTGCATTAAATTAATGCTAACGATATATATGTTTGATCATATTAATTTGTTAGTGTCTTTTCCCTGAGTATTTGGTTGAGGACGTCCGTACACCGCTCTTTATACTTGAATCGGCATTTGATTCTTATCAGGTAATTAATGTCATTTTTTCATGAAGATATATTATATATTCAGTTGGACTTTAATTTCAGATAATTAAACATTGAGTATATATTAAATTTTATGTTGAATTAATGCATAATTCTACATTTTTTTACACGATGTTAATTAATCAATTAATTAATTTGTCTCTTTTGGTGGTCACGAATGGGATAATTGTATGTCGAACTTAAAACACTGTAGTGCTATTCAAATAGCAATCTTGTCAGGTATTTTTATTATTTTAATATATAATATATGTGTAAATAACATTACAGATATATAGAAATGTTGTGACTTGTGAGAAATGATGTACAATTTTCTTTTCCAAGATATTTCAAATCTCAATTGATAAACAAATTTTTAAAAAAGTTCACAAAATAATATGAGTTAGTATGCTGTAAAATTTGTTCATCGTGAAATTGATTTTTTTTTTTTTTTACAGGCATACTCTTTAGTAATATAAATCACACTTTTCAATTATCACTATGATACTCTCTGCTATAATATAAGTCACACCCTTCACTTTTATGACTAATACTCTTTAATTATAGTAAAAAGTCACACTCATTATAGTAAAAAGTTACACTATTTAGTAATATAAGTTACACTCCTTAACCAGTTTCACTGTGAAACTTGTTCACTCTATATTTTGCCAATTAATATACACGATTTCAGATTTTCGAGGTGCTTTCGTAGAAACTTTGATGAAACTTGCCAAATCTTCAAGTACAGGAATGTTTGTCCACCCTTGCTTTCGACATGGCCACACACAATTAAGAGAAGGATGGACTTGCTCGTCTGTTGTAGGAAATGTACTCGCAAATAAAGTAAGATCACTAGTATTTTTAATTTTATAATTTTATTTTGTTTCAGTTTATAAGAGGTATATATTATAAATGTTTTATTTTGTATACCTAATGCAAGTGCAATAAATTCAAGTGTAGTCTTTCTAAATTGATGATGAGTTTGCATGTGCATGCATGATCTCTTTTCAGATTCAAGTAATTATATGGAGGAACTATACTTCCTCCGTCCCCCTATAACTTTCCCCCTTTTTTGGGGTGTTTTAATTAAAGAATAATAATAAAATAATAAAAATAAATGGTAGTTTGGATATTGAGAGAGAAGAAAAAGGTACGTAGAGTAACGGTAAAAATTGTATATGAATAGTGGAATTGTTTTTTCTATCAAAGAGGAAATTTATAGTGGAACGGACTAAAAAGAAAAGTGAGAACCTTATAGTGGGACGGAGTGAGTATAATTTATCTAGCTATTTAAGTTATGAAATAGTTTATTAATTTATAATTGGTTTCACAACATTTAGAAAGTTTTAAACAATCTTATTACAAATCCATTTATGTCTAATATAATTAATTTAATATGCAATTTGCAGACAATCGGACAAGCAATTGGTGACTGGTACTTTGATCGAAGCTCTTTTCATAAGATATATACCCACAATGACTTACCTCGGAATTGCACGAGTCACTTACCTACTCAATCTTTTAACGAAGTTTGTCTTGCTGCTATGCATCATAAATAAGAGATCTTAATTTACATTTTTCTTTATTTAGTCAAAATAGTCAAGAATAAATAAAAAGCCAGTACTTGTATTTCTTGATCTTTAATTTGACAGGATTTGATTGTAAGGATTTGTTAATTTTATGATGGTATGCAATATTGTTATATTTATATGTATCGACAAGTATTCTATGCATTGGTTTTTGTGTTCCATTGATATTGATTTATATAGTTAATTCTATATTTCATTCAATTTAAAATAAGTGATGCTTTAAAAGTTTGTTGGTGAAATTAAGTGCTAATAACAGATGTATTTTTTTTTTTTTTATAACACGATGATCCCGCTTCGGAGCCGACTAATTCAAGGGACCGGAATCCATCATCCATTAAGCGGGTCCCACTTTGCCCAAACTAAATTTATATGGATCGACTTATCTCAAGAGTTAATTGCACTTGAGAGGGTTCGAACCGAGACCCACCAGAGAAAGCATCTCCCTAATTCCCAAGCCTATAACCACTAGACCAACTCTTGGAGGTTAATAACATATGTATTCTTAAGAAATTGGAAGATATAATTTATTTGAGGAGATAATTCACCGTATGGGAAAAGGGGAGAATGAGACATAATTTTATTTTTTTTTGATAAGGGAAATTCATTAATATGAAATGGCAGGCACAAGAAGTGCCCTTAAAAGAGTTACAAAGGTTTGCAGCAGAGTAAATCAAGAAGCATACCATCTAACAATCAAGCACTAGCTAGTCTAGGATTCACTAACCACTCATTGAAAGACCGACTACTTGTAATAAAAGATTTTTTCTTAGAATCACCAACTCTCCACAATCTACCCTTTATCTCCTCTATTGTTCTCTCCACTTCAAAAAGTCTTTTGGTTAAAAAATCAAGTTGTTTCTCCCTTTCTAAATGACAAACTAATTGCAAGAGATTTCCAACAATGAATTCGAAAGTGAGACAAAAAATGCTTAACAAACTAATTTTGCAAGACCATAGGACATCCAAACCAATCATTCCGCTTTTTGGAAGATACTTTCCAAGAAAGAGATGTGAGGTCGCTATTTTGAGGGCAATCAATGTCGCTATTTTGTGGAAGAATATTTCTGAACAAAAGGTTGGGTTTGGTTGGAAGCCTATCTTGAAGTAACCTCCAAGCCATCGTTGAAGCTTTGATATGAGAGATTTTGCACCATATCTTGTTGAGGACTCTTCCATCATCCACGGCATCCTGTGAGATAGAAACGGGGCTGCATAATGAACCATATGCCTTCTTTGTCTTGAATATGTCATCTTTTGATAGACTCCATTTCCATGCATCCAACTTATTTTCTTTTAAAAGGAACCTGTTGAGGAAGCATTCAAACTTGTTAATAGCAATTAAATCACAATCCAAAAGGGCTCTACGCCAATTGAAGACCCACTTCCATCTTCCATCCTCCCACACCCCCATCTCACTCACCACCGCCTCCCTCGATGCACTCAAGTGAAAACCTAGTCTTTAGTGAGCTCCTACCCGTCCAAAGGCCCTCCCAAAATTTAGTGTTATTCCCGTTTCCCACACATCTCTCTAAATAGCCCCACATCCACTTTTCTCCCTCTCCCGCTACATTCTCTATCACTTTTTTCCACCAATATGACCCCCTCTCTAGGCTGCCCGAATAAACAATACCCAACTCCCCCATATCTAAGTTTCCGTACAAGGACTTCAACACCCTCACCCACAAGCTTTCCCCCTAAACCAAATATCTCCAAACCCACTAGGTCACCCACAAGCTTTCCCCCTAAACCAAATATCTCAAAACCCACTTTCCTAGTAAGACTCTATTAAACTTCCCCAAATCCCTCACCCCAAGACCCCCTAATTCTTTTGAATTACAAATTTTATCCCAACTCACCCAACACGTTTTTGAACCGTTTTCACTCCCCCCACAGAAATTTACGTTGCATGGAAGCAAGAACACTCAGGGCTTTCTTTGGTAGTTGATGAAATGAGAATTGGTAGATATGCAACGAAGATAGTACGATTTTCAGTAGAGTGATTCTGACCCAAAAGAGACCTTCCGGTCTTCCCACGATTTCAATTTTTTCTGGAATTTCTGTATCAATTTCGAGTCGAAGCTCCCACTCGTAACCCCAAGTAGGAGAAAGGTATTTCTCCACTCGTAAGAGACATAATTAATATCATTTACATTTTCTTTTCAATTTTTAAATTTTAATTTATGTTAAATATTAAAAAAATTATCGTGTGCTATTATTTGGAATAGCATCCATTCCCACCATTAATTCACCTGATCTGATTTTATTTACAATATTATTTTTATTTCACTTGATCTGATTTTCATATCATTTTTCAAACAATTTACCATCATTGCAGCAACGGACAACCGAATTACTATTTTTACTAAAATTCAAAATACATGGATCGATCCAAAAAAACAAAAAAAGCTCCAAGGGTATAACATTACTACGTTAATGCAATTCATGTTGTTGTGACACAAATTATTCATAAGTGCCACGACTCGTCACGTTAAGCTAAATCACATTGAAAAGGTCCCACCCGTGGCGAGCAACGTCTTGACGAAAAGGGAGTTGCTCGGCGAGCGAGCAATAATATACACAGAGAGTCTTATGGCGAGCAAAATTACGGTTAAGGCAATACATAGTCATCGTAAAAAAAAACAACATACATCAAGAGCCAAAATAAATTCGACTTCGCCAAGTACGGAGCCCAACTACCATAGACACACCAACCATACAAGATCATCAACCTTAAATTTGAGCCTAAAAACTTAACAAATCTCTTTACATTTAATAACTTTCTTCTATATAATTGCATTAAATGTTAATTTAATCATTGGATTGAGGAATTAAAATATTCATTGTTCTATCAAATCAATTCATTATTGCTTTATCCGATCTCTCGCCACATCAACTCGATCTCATTAATCCACTCGGATCTACATCGGGCAGCAACACATGTGAATAGTATTAAATAAGTTTGCAAAACATAGAAATAATATCATAGATATTATAAAGTTTTATATATTATTTTATTCTTTATATTTGTATTATTTTTTATGGTTAATATGAACGAATGACATAATAATAGAGAACTCGGAGTAAGCATATGATTAGCATTTGTATTTATAGTTTTCTAATTTAACAAATAATCATTATAAACAATTAAGTTTGTTCATATATATTGATATAAAATTAATTAAAAAGAAAACCCAGTTTTTGCTAGTGAATTCATGTGGGTAGTTAGGTTGATCAGTGACTTGAATTCAGAATGGTAAGAGTTTAGGTAGGTCTTCCAAGATATCCATTTTCCACCACTCTCCAAAAAGTGGAAACCTAAAATTCAACGCGTACGTTTTTCGTAGTTCATACTAAACTTATAAAGTGGGTTTACATTTTCTATTCCACTTTAATACTACCTCCGTCCCCACATTCTCATTTAATGTTGGTACGATATTTAATATAATTGAATTGTTCATTAATATTTTTGGAGATAATTCATATGGGATACATGATAAATAAAAGGTGTTTGAGGGGTGTGAGTTAGAATTTAGAAGGGGCGTAATGACTTTATACTATTTATGAAAAGGAAAATCAACTATGAGAGAGAATACTTTTATAAAAAGAGAAATTGAATATGAAATAGAGAGAGGGAGTCTATTTATATTGTGTTTTAATTATTATTTTTAGTATAACTTATATAGTAATTGAGGGTTAACTATAATGTTATTTAATATGTATTTGTTATGGGGTGAGAGTACAAGGTGAAAAATACTGCCATTACCTTTAAAAAAAAATGAACGCAACCAATCGTTTATATACATCAAAAATCATAAAAGCAAGCACATCATGTGAATTCAGAAATATGGGAGTAATTAATGGGTCTTCCACGACCAGTTTATTGACTTAATTCGGTGTTATTAATTATAACAACATAGAAATATTAACTTTTTAATTCAACTTACTTTCTTGTGCACCAAAGTTACTAGTAATTAAAGATTTCCAAATCTGTTAAAAATCAAATAATCCATACTATTATAAAACGTTACTTGTCTTGGGAAAACAATTTTGGACCATTTTGCTCCTCCAGTATTTTACACAATGCAAATTAATCCCTGCAAACCTCTAACCCATTCAAATTTTTACACACTGCAAATTAATATCTGCAAACATTCCAAACACTTCATATTAATCCATATACTCAATCTCAAAATAAATAAGTAAAAATATATTAATTTATAAAAAAATAATAAAATACACTCAATTGAAGACAAAAAGAACTCAAAAGGAGAAGATGAGATTGACGAGACGACAAGAATATCGATACAAGATACAAAAGTTTTATGTCGCATTTTCAATAGAAATTTCCATACAAGATACAAAAGTTCTGATCAAATCAAAAGAAAAACATTTGACAAAAAATATTGTGTACAAGGAAATTCTGATGTACAACTCAAAAAAAAAAAAAAAGAAGAAGATGGAATCGACGAGAATATCGATACAAGATACAAAAGTTTTATATAGCACTTGCAAGAGGGATTTGCATACAAGATACAAAAGTTTTGATCAAATCAAAAGAAAAATAGTTGGAAAAAAAATATTGTGTGCAAAGAAATTTTGATGTGGAACTCAAAAAGAGAAGATGGGATTGACGAGATGACAAGAATATTGATACAAGATACAAAAAATTTATGTCGCACTTTCAAGAGGAATTTCCGTACAAGATACAAAACTTTAGATCAAATCATAAGAAAATCATTTGACAAAAAATACTGTGTACAAGGAAGTTCTTATGTAGAACTCAAAAGGAGAAGATGGGACCGACGTGACAACGAGAATATCGATCTGAGATACAAAAAAGTTTTATGTCGTACTTTCAAGTGAATTTCCATACAAAATACAAAATACAAATTTTTTGATCAAATCATAAAAAAATCATATGATAAAAAATATTGTGCCCAAGAAATTCTTATGTAGAAAGGGAAAATAGAAAATCTTCCTTTATCTTATTCACTATCATCACAATTGATTTTTTTATTGTAAGATTTCAAAGAAATTTGAAACTCGCTTTCTTTTATTTTATTAACTGTCATCATATAAGCTCTTTAATTTTATTGTAAAGTTGTTTACGAATCATGACAAAGATATACGTACAAGAATAGTATTATAAATATAAATATGAATGCTTAATTAAATTAAAATTCATATCACATTTTAGTGTACACAATAACAATCAAATAATATGGATAATCTACAAATATATATATATATATAAAAAGCTTGATGATAAACACTCTAATTATTATATAGATAAATTACGCTTCAATGTGCGATGCCTATGGTAAGCTCATAGTAAATAAATAGATAACAATATCGTTTTCCTCCACCTATAAATTATAAATTCTTGTACTATATATAGCCTCCATCTCTCTCTCTCTGCACAAGAACATTTTGTAGGGAATATACTAGGTAGATCTCTCTCACCCCCTTTCTCTCTCTACATATATATTTATATATATATATATATATATATATCATAATAACTCTTACTAATTTATATGTATGAATTGTTTGAAGAGCTTAGGTGCTGGCCATTGAATCTTCTTCATTCACCCTCAGCCCTCTAAAAGGTATTTTTATTAAAATCTTTGCATGGGTTTCTCACTTTTGATTTAGACCTTAATTTGAATCCGATGTTAGAATGTTGTCTTCTGTAGCATTGTTAGGTGAAACCGTTTTAACTTTTTTACTCTTTTTAATTTTACATTCATGTCACACATATAAAATGCTAAAAATGTTTTTTTATTAGTTTCACACTGTTGATGCTTTAGATTGTTACAAGTATTTGCAATTTCCTTTATGACAGTCTTAATATCCATATAAGTATATTAATGGTTACATTAAAAGATAATAGCATAATAGTATATATTAGTTATTTTATTTAAAAATATTAATCTTTTGTTATAAATTTATAAGATGTGCATGTCATTGATGTCAAAACTGGTTTACATAAAACCAACTTCTTTCACTATACGTACCGAGAATATGTATACATTCATAGTCTCAAAAATCCAAAAAAAAAAATTACTCTTAAGTAATATACTAGCTATTTGCATCATAAAAAATATAAGCAATATTATTGTCATAATCTGCGGCTTCCGAGTTTTTGCCTTTAAGCGATCATTATTTGTATTAAGATATTGTAAATAATTTAATTTTTGTTTCTTTCAGAAAGGTTACATATTTGGGACCTTTAAAAAGTAGTGCATGTTATTGTCTGTCAGTTAATAATACAGCCGATTTCTACTCGAATTGTGGGAAAATTGTTCACGGGTTTCATGGCAGTGGGGTATGGCCTATGGGGAATTTAAAAAAAATAAAAAAAATCCTCTAATACATCCATCTCTACAAATCTATAAATAGAAACTGGAAACAGATTTTGCAGTAATGGATGTCTTTAACAGGCCCAATAGGACACTAGAGTGGTAACAAATAACAACCCCAATTGGGCCTTATCTAGTATATATATATATAGGGTTGTTCCGGGCCTATTTGGGCTTTCTTAGGCCCAAAATATATTTAGAATGATTTTTTGGGGTGTTTTAATTAAAAAATAATAATAAAATAATAAAAATAAATGGTAGTTTGAATATTGAGAGAGAAGAAAAAAGGTACGTATAGTAACGATAAAAAATTGTATATGAATAGTGGAATTGTTTTTTTCTATCAAAGAGGAAATTTATAGTGGAAATCAATTTAAAGAGAAAAGTGAAGAGAACCTTATAGTGGGGCCGGAAAAGAGTATAATTTATCTAGCTATTTAAGTTATGAAATAGTTTATTAATTTATAATTGGTTTCACAACATTTAGAAAGTTTTAAACAATCTTATTACAAATCCATTTATGTCTAATATAATTAATTTAATATGCAATTTGCAGACAATCGGACAAGCAATTGGTGACTGGTACTTTGATCGAAGCTCTTTTCATAAGATATATACCCACAATGACTTACCTCGGAATTGCACGAGTCACTTACCTACTCAATCTTTTAACGAAGTTTGTCTTGCTGCTATGCATCATAAATAAGAGATCTTAATTTACATTTTTCTTTATTTAGTCAAAATAGTCAAGAATAAATAAAAAGCCAGTACTTGTAATTCTTGATCTTTAATTTGACAGGATTTGATTGTAAGGATTTGTTAATTTTATGATGGTATGCAATATTGTTATATTTATATGTATCGACAAGTATTCTATGCATTGGTTTTTGTGTTCCATTGATATTGATTTATATAGTTAATTCTATATTTCATTCAATTTAAAATAAGTGATGCTTTAAAGTTTGTTGGTGAAATTAAGTGCTAATAACAGATGTATTTTTTTTTTTTTTTTTAACAACATCCTCTTTCGGTAACGACTAATTCAATGACCGTAATCCATCATCCATTAGCGGGTCCCACTTCAAGCCAAAACTAAATTTATATATTAACCGACTTATCTCAAGAAGTTAATTGCACTTGAGAGGGTTGGACCGAGAGGCACAGAGAGAAAGATACTCCTAATTCCTGTGCCTATAACCACTAGACCAACTCTTGGAGGTTAATAACAGATGTATTCTTAAGAAATTGGAAGATAGAATTTATTTGAGGAGATAATTCACCGTATGGGAAAAGGGAAGAATGAGACATAATTTTATTTTTTTTTTGATAAGGGAAATTCATTAATATGAAATGGCAGGCACAAGAAGTGCCCTTAAAAAGAGTTACAAAGGTTTGCAGCAGAGTAAATCAAGAAGCATACCATCTAACAATCAAGCACTAGCTAGTCTAGGATTCACTAACCACTCATTGAAAGACCGACTACTTGTAATAGAAGATTTTGCCGAATACCAACTCCACAATCTACCCTTTATCTCCTCTATTGTTCTCTCCACTTCAAAAAGTCTTTTGGTTAAAAAAATCAAGTTGTTTCTCCCTTTCTAAATGACCCAAACCACACAAATCCACAAACTAATTGCAAGAGATTTCCCTTTCTTTCCAACAATGAATTCTGAGTGAGACGAAAAATGCTTAACAATCTGATTTTGCAAGACCATAGGACATCCAAACCAATCATAGCACGCGTACCAGATTTTGGAAGATACTTTGCAGTCAAGAAAGAGATGTGAGGCTGTTTCTGAATCTTCGTAACATAGAGGGCACCGAATGTCGCTATTTTGTGGAAGAATATTTCTGAACAAAAGGTTGGGTTTGGTTGGAAGCCTATCTTGAAGTAACCTCCAAGCCATTGCTGAAGCTTTGATATGAGAGATTTTGCACCATATCTTGTTGAGGACTCTTCCATCATCCACGGCATCCTCGTGGAGATAGAAACGGGCTGCATAATGAACCATGTGCCTTCTTTGTCTTGAATATGCCGTCTTTTGATAGACTCCATTTCCATGCATCCAACTTATTTTCTTTTAAAAGGAACCTGTTGAGGAAGCATTCAAACATGTTAATAGCAATTAAATCACAATCCAAAAGGGCTCTACGCCAATTGAAGACCCACTTCCATCTTCCATCCTCCCACACCCCCATCTCAATCACCACCGCCTCCCTCGACGCACTCAAGTGGAAACCTAGTCTTTAGTGAGCTCCTACCCGTCCAAAGGCCCTCCCAAAATTTAGTGTTATTCCCGTTTCCCACACATCTCTCTAAATAGCCCCACATCCACTTTTCTCCCTCTCCCGCTACATTCTCTATCACTTTTTTCCACCAATACGACCCCCTCTCTAGGCTGCCCTAATAAACAATACCCGACTCCCCCACATCTAAGTTTCCGTACAAGGACTTCAACACCCTCACCCACAAGTTTTCCCCCTAAACCAAATATCTCCAAACCCACTAGGTCACCCCCAAGCTTTCCCCTAAACCAAATATCTCCAAACCCACTTTCCTAGTAAGACTCTATTAAACTTCCCCAAATCCCTCACCCCAAGACCCCCTAATTCTTTTGAATTACAAATTTTATCCCAACTCACCCAACACGTTTTTGAACCGTTTTCACTCCCCCCACAGAAATTTACGTTGCATGGATGCAAGAACACTCAGGGCTTTCTTTGGTAGTTGATGAAATGAGAATTGGTGGATAGGCAACGAAGATAGTACGGTTTTCAGTAGAGTGATTCTGACCCAAAAGAGACCTTCCGGTCTTCCCACGATTTCAATTTTTTCTGGAATTTCTGTATCAATTTCGAGTCGAAGCTCCCACTCGTAACCCCAAGTAGGAGAAAGGTATTTCTCCACTCGTAAGAGACATAATTAATATCATTTACATTTTCTTTTCAATTTTTAAATTTTAATTTATGTTAAATATTAAAAAATTTATCGTGTGCTATTATTTGGAATAGCATCCATTCCCACCATTAATTCACCTGATCTGATTTTATTTACAATATTATTTTTATTTCACTTGATCTGATTTTCATATCATTTTTCAAACAATTTACCATCATTGCAGCAACGGACAACCGAATTACTATTTTTACTAAAATTCAAAATACATGGATCGATCCAAAAAAACAAAAAAAGCTCCAAGGGTATAACATTACTACGTTAATGCAATTCATGTTGTTGTGACACAAATTATTCATAAGTGCCACGACTCGTCACGTGGGCGAAATCACATTGAAAAGGTCCCACCTGTGGCGAGCAACGTACTGACCAGAAAGGGAGTTGCTCGGCGAGCGAGCAATAATATACACAGAGAGTCTTATGGCGAGCAAAATTACGGTTAAGGCAATACATAGTCATCAGGTAAAAAAAACAACCGTACATCAAGAGCCAAAACAGCTCTGACTTCGCCAAGTACGGAGCCCAACTACCATAGACACACCAACCATACAAGATCATCAACCTTAAATTTGAGCCTAAAAACTTAACAAATCTCTTTACATTTAATAACTTTCTTCTATATAATTGCATTAAATGTTAATTTAATCATTGGATTGAGGAATTAAAATATTCATTGTTCTATCAAATCAATTCATTATTGCTTTATCCGATCTCTCGCCACATCAACTCGATCTCATTAATCCACTCGGATCTACATCGGGCAGCAACACATGTGAATAGTATTAAATAAGTTTGCAAAACATAGAAATAATATCATAGATATTATAAAGTTTTATATATTATTTTATTCTTTATATTTGTATTATTTTTTATGGTTAATATGAACGAATGACATAATAATAGAGAACTCGGAGTAAGCATATGATTAGCATTTGTATTTATAGTTTTCTAATTTAACAAATAATCATTATAAACAATTAAGTTTGTTCATATATATTGATATAAAATTAATTAAAAAGAAAACCCAGTTTTTGCTAGTGAATTCATGTGGGTAGTTAGGTTGATCAGTGACTTGAATTCAGAATGGTAAGAGTTTAGGTAGGTCTTCCAAGATATCCATTTTCCACCACTCTCCAAAAGTGGAAACCTAAAATTCAACGCGTACGTTTTTCGTAGTTCATACTAAACTTATAAAGTGGGTTTACATTTTCTATTCCACTTTAATACTACCTCCGTCCTACATTCTCATTTAATGTTGGTACGATATTTAATATAATTGAATTGTTCATTAATATTTTAGGAGATAATTCATATGGGATACATGATAAATAAAAGGTGTTTGAGGGGTGTGAGTTAGAATTTAGAAGGGGCGTAATGACTTTATACTATTTATGAAAAGGAAAATCAACTATGAGAGAGAATACTTTTATAAAAAGAGAAATTGAATATGAAATAGAGAGAGGGAGTCTATTTATATTGTGTTTTAATTATTATTTTTAGTATAACTTATATAGTAATTGAGGGTTAACTATAATGTTATTTAATATGTATTTGTTATGGGGTGAGAGTACAAGGTGAAAAATACTGCCATTACCTTTAAAAAAAAATGAACGCAACCAATCGTTTATATACATCAAAAATCATAAAAGCAAGCACATCATGTGAATTCAGAAATATGGGAGTAATTAATGGGTCTTCCACGACCAGTTTATTGACTTAATTCGGTGTTATTAATTATAACAACATAGAAATATTAACTTTTAATTCAACTTACTTTCTTGTGCACCAAAGTTACTAGTAATTAAAGATTTCCAAATCTGTTAAAAATCAAATAATCCATACTATTATAAAACGTTACTTGTCTTTAAAACAATTTTTGGACCATTTTTGCTTCCTCCAAAGATTTTTTACACAATGCAAATTAATCCCCGCAAACCTCTAACCCATTCAAATTTTTACACACTTTGAAATTAATATCTGCAAACATTCCAAACACTTCATATTAATCCATATACTCAATCTCAAAATAAATAAGTAAAATATATATTAATTTATAAAAAATAATAAAATACACTCAATTGAAGACAAAAAAGAACTCAAAAGGAGAAGATGAGATTGACGAGACGACAAGAATATCGATACAAAGATACAAAAAGTTTTATGTCGATTTTCAAATAGAAATTTCCATACAAGATACAAAAGTTACGATCAAATCAAAAGAAAAACATTTGACAAAAAATATTGTGTACAAGGAAATTACGATGTACAACTCAAAAAAAAAAAAAAAAAAGAAGATGGAATCGACGAGAATATCGATACAAGATACAAAAGTTTTATATAGCACTTGCAAGAGGGATTTGCATACAAGATACAAAAGTTATGATCAAATCAAAAGAAAAATAGTTGAAAAAAAAAATATTGTGTGCAAAGAAATTTTGATGTGGAACTCAAAAAGAGAAGATGGGATTGACGAGATGACAAGAATATTGATCAAGATACAAAAATTTTATGTTGCACTTTCAAGAGGAATTTTCGTACAAGATACAAAACTTTTGATCAAATCATAAGAAAATCATTTGACAAAAAATACTGTGTACAAGGAAGTTCTTATGTAGAACTCAAAAGGAGAAGATGGGACCGACGTGACAAACGAATATCGATACAAAGATACAAAAGTTTTATGTCAGACTTTCAAGTGAATTTCCATACAAAATACAAAATACAATTTTTTTGATCAAATCATAAAAAAATCATATGATAAAAAATATTGTGCACAAGGAAATTCTTATGTAAAAAAGGAAAATAGAAAATCTTCCTTTATCTTATTCACTATCATCACAATTGATTTTTTTATTGTAAGATTTCAAAGAAATTTGAAACTCGCTTTCTTTTATTTTATAAAATGTCATCATATAAGCTCTTTAATTTTATTGTAAAGTTGTTTACGAATCATGACAAAGATATACGTACAAGAATAGTATTATAAATATAAATATGAATGCTTAATTCGTTAAAATTCATATCACATTTTAGTGTACACAATAACAATCAAATAATATGGATAATCTACAAATATATATATACATATAAAAGCTTGATGATAAACACTCTAATTATTATATAGATAAATTACGTTCAATGTGCGATGCCTATGGTAAGCTCATAGTAAATAAATAGATAACAATATCGTTTTCCTCCACCTATAAATTATAAATTCTTGTACTATATATAGCCTCCATCTCTCTCTCTCTGCACAAGAACATTTTGTAGGGAATATACTAGGTAGATCTCTCTCACCCCCTTTCTCTCTCTACATATATATTTATATATATATATATATATATCATAATAACTCTTACTAATTTATATGTATGAATTGTTTGAAGAGCTTAGGTGCTGGCCATTGAATCTTCTTCATTCACCCTCAGCCCTCTAAAAGGTATTTTTATTAAAATCTTTGCATGGGTTTCTCACTTTTGATTTAGACCTTAATTTGAATCCGATGTTAGAATGTTGTCTTCTGTAGCATTGTTAGGTGAAACCGTTTTAACTTTTTTACTCTTTTTAATTTTACATTCATGTCACACATATAAAATGCTAAAAATGTTTTTTTATTAGTTTCACACTGTTGATGCTTTAGATTGTTACAAGTATTTGCAATTTCCTTTATGACAGTCTTAATATCCATATAAGTATATTAATGGTTACATTAAAAGATAATAGCATAATAGTATATATTAGTTATTTTATTTAAAAATATTAATCTTTTGTTATAAATTTATAAGATGTGCATGTCATTGATGTCAAAACTGGTTTACATAAAACCAACTTCTTTCACTATACGTACCGAGAATATGTATACATTCATAGTCTCAAAAATCCAAAAAAAAATTACTCTTAAGTAATATACTAGCTATTTGCATCATAAAAAAATATAAGCAATATTATTGTCATAATCTGCGGCTTCCGAGTTTTTGCCTTTAAGCGATCATTATTTGTATTAAGATATTGTAAATAATTTAATTTTTGTTTCTTTCAGAAAGGTTACATATTTGGGACCTTTAAAAAGTAGTGCATGTTATTGTCTGTCAGTTAATAATACAGCCGATTTCTACTCGAATTGTGGGAAAATTGTTCACGGGTTTCATGGCAGTGGGGTATGGCCTATGGGGAATTTAAAAAAAATAAAAAAAATCCTCTAATACATCCATCTCTACAAATCTATAAATAGAAACTGGAAACAGATTTTGCAGTAATGGATGTCTTTAACAGGCCCAATAGGACACTAGAGTGGTAACAAATAACAACCCCAATTGGGCCTTATCTAGTATATATATATATAGGGTTGTTCCGGGCCTATTTGGGCTTTCTTAGGCCCAAAATATATTTAGAATGATTTTTTGGGGTGTTTTAATTAAAAAATAATAATAAAATAATAAAAATAAATGGTAGTTTGAATATTGAGAGAGAAGAAAAAGGTACGTATAGTAACGATAAAAATTGTATATGAATAGTGGAATTGTTTTTTCTATCAAAGAGGAAATTTATAGTGGAACGGACTAAAGAGAAAAGTGAGAACCTTATAGTGGGACGGAGTGAGTATAATTTATCTAGCTATTTAAGTTATGAAATAGTTTATTAATTTATAATTGGTTTCACAACATTTAGAAAGTTTTAAACAATCTTATTACAAATCCATTTATGTCTAATATAATTAATTTAATATGCAATTTGCAGACAATCGGACAAGCAATTGGTGACTGGTACTTTGATCGAAGCTCTTTTCATAAGATATATACCCACAATGACTTACCTCGGAATTGCACGAGTCACTTACCTACTCAATCTTTTAACGAAGTTTGTCTTGCTGCTATGCATCATAAATAAGAGATCTTAATTTACATTTTTCTTTATTTAGTCAAAATAGTCAAGAATAAATAAAAAGCCAGTACTTGTAATTCTTGATCTTTAATTTGACAGGATTTGATTGTAAGGATTTGTTAATTTTATGATGGTATGCAATATTGTTATATTTATATGTATCGACAAGTATTCTATGCATTGGTTTTTGTGTTCCATTGATATTGATTTATATAGTTAATTCTATATTTCATTCAATTTAAAATAAGTGATGCTTTAAAGTTTGTTGGTGAAATTAAGTGCTAATAACAGATGTATTTTTTTTTTTATAACACGGTATCCGGCTCAGGAGCCGACTAATTCAAGGGACCGGAATCCATCATCCATTAGCGGGGCCCCACTTTAAGCCAAACTAAACTCTATATGGACTGACTTATCTCAAGAGTTAATTGCACTTGAGAGGGTTCGAACCTGAGACCTAGAGAGAAGCATACTCCTAATTCCCAAGCCTATAACCACTAGACCAACTCTTGGAGGTTAATAACAGATGTATTCTTAAGAAATTGGAAGATATAATTTATTTGAGGAGATAATTCACCGTATGGGAAAAGGGAAGAATGAGACATAATTTTATTTTATTTTGATATGGGAAATTCATTAATATGAAATGGCAGGCACAAGAAGTGCCCTTAAAAGAGTTACAAAGGTTTGCAGCAGAGTAAATCAAGAAGCATACCATCTAACAATCAAGCACTAGCTAGTCTAGGATTCACTAACCACTCATTGAAAGACCGACTACTTGTAATAAAAGATTTTGCCGAATACCAACTCCACAATCTACCCTTTATCTCCTCTATTGTTCTCTCCACTTCAAAAATCTTTTGGTTAAAAATCAAGTTGTTTCTCCCTTTCTAAATGACCCAAACCACACAAATCCACAAACTAATTGCAAGAGATTTCCCTTTCTTTCCAACAATGAATGTCGCTATTTTGTGGAAGAATATTTCTGAACAAAAGGTTGGGTTTGGTTGGAAGCCTATCTTGAAGTAACCTCCAAGCCATTGCTGAAGCTTTGATATGAGAGATTTTGCACCATATCTTGTTGAGGACTCTTCCATCATCCACGGCATCCTGTGAGATAGAAACGGGGCTGCATAATGAACCATGTGCCTTCTTTGTCTTGAATATGCCGTCTTTTGATAGACTCCATTTCCATGCATCCAACTTATTTTCTTTTAAAAGGAACCTGTTGAGGAAGCATTCAAACTTGTTAATAGCAATTAAATCACAATCCAAAAGGGCTCTACGCCAATTGAAGACCCACTTCCATCTTCCATCCTCCCACACCCCCATCTCACTCACCACCGCCTCCCTCGATGCACTCAAGTGAAAACCTAGTCTTTAGTGAGCTCCTACCCGTCCAAAGGCCCTCCCAAAATTTAGTGTTATTCCCGTTTCCCACACATCTCTCTAAATAGCCCCACATCCACTTTTCTCCCTCTCCCGCTACATTCTCTATCACTTTTTTCCACCAATACGACCCCCTCTCTAGGCTGCCCTAATAAACAATACCCGACTCCCCCACATCTAAGTTTCCGTACAAGGACTTCAACACCCTCACCCACAAGCTTTCCCCCTAAACCAAATATCTCCAAACCCACTAGGTCACCCACAAGCTTTCCCCCTAAACCAAATATCTCAAAACCCACTTTCCTAGTAAGACTCTATTAAACTTCCCCAAATCCCTCACCCCAAGACCCCTAATTCTTTTGAATTACAAATTTTATCCCAACTCACCCAACACGTTTTTTGAACCGTTTCCTCCCCCACAGAAATTTACGCATGCATGGATGCAAGAACACTCGTATTTCTTTGGTAGTTGATGAAATGAGAATTGGTGGATAGGCAAACCTAAGATAGTACGGTTTTCAAAGAGAGTGATTCTCGACCCAAAAGAGACCTTCCTGGTCTTCCCACGATTTCAATTTTTTCCGAATTTCAGATCAATTTCGAATCGAAGCTCCCATCAGAATTCCCCAAGTAGGAGAAAGGTATTTCCACACTCGTAAGAGACATAATTAATATCATTTACATTTTCTTTTCAATTTTTAAATTTTAATTTATGTTAAATATTAAAAAATTTATCGTGTGCTATTATTTGGAATAGCATCCATTCCCACCATTAATTCACCTGATCTGATTTTATTTACAATATTATTTTTATTTCACTTGATCTGATTTTCATATCATTTTTCAAACAATTTACCATCATTGCAGCAACGGACAACCGAATTACTATTTTTACTAAAATTCAAAATACATGGATCGATCCAAAAAACAAAAAAAAAAGCTCCAAGGGTATAACATTACTACGTTAATGCAATTCATGTTGTTGTGACACAAATTATTCATAAGTGCCACGACTCGTCACGTGGGCTTAAATCACATTGAAAAGGTCCCACCCTGGCGAAAGCAACGATTGACCAGAAGGGAGTTGCTCGTGAAACGAGCAATAATATACACAGAGAGTCTTATGGCGAGCAAAATTACGGTTAAGGCAATACATAGTCATCGGTAAAAAAAAACAACCGACATCAAGAGCCAAAATTTCGACTTACTTCCAAGTCTGGAGCCCAACTACCATAGACACACCAACCATACAAGATCATCAACCTTAAATTTGAGCCTAAAAACTTAACAAATCTCTTTACATTTAATAACTTTCTTCTATATAATTGCATTAAATGTTAATTTAATCATTGGATTGAGGAATTAAAATATTCATTGTTCTATCAAATCAATTCATTATTGCTTTATCCGATCTCTCGCCACATCAACTCGATCTCATTAATCCACTCGGATCTACATCGGGCAGCAACACATGTGAATAGTATTAAATAAGTTTGCAAAACATAGAAATAATATCATAGATATTATAAAGTTTTATATATTATTTTATTCTTTATATTTGTATTATTTTTTATGGTTAATATGAACGAATGACATAATAATAGAGAACTCGGAGTAAGCATATGATTAGCATTTGTATTTATAGTTTTCTAATTTAACAAATAATCATTATAAACAATTAAGTTTGTTCATATATATTGATATAAAATTAATTAAAAAGAAAACCCAGTTTTTGCTAGTGAATTCATGTGGGTAGTTAGGTTGATCAGTGACTTGAATTCAGAATGGTAAGAGTTTAGGTAGGTCTTCCAAGATATCCATTTTCCACCACTCTCCAAAAGTGGAAACCTAAAATTCAACGCGTACGTTTTTCGTAGTTCATACTAAACTTATAAAGTGGGTTTACATTTTCTATTCCACTTTAATACTACCTCCGTCCTACATTCTCATTTAATGTTGGTACGATATTTAATATAATTGAATTGTTCATTAATATTTTAGGAGATAATTCATATGGGATACATGATAAATAAAAGGTGTTTGAGGGGTGTGAGTTAGAATTTAGAAGGGGCGTAATGACTTTATACTATTTATGAAAAGGAAAATCAACTATGAGAGAGAATACTTTTATAAAAAGAGAAATTGAATATGAAATAGAGAGAGGGAGTCTATTTATATTGTGTTTTAATTATTATTTTTAGTATAACTTATATAGTAATTGAGGGTTAACTATAATGTTATTTAATATGTATTTGTTATGGGGTGAGAGTACAAGGTGAAAAATACTGCCATTACCTTTAAAAAAATGAACGCAACCAATCGTTTATATACATCAAAAATCATAAAAGCAAGCACATCATGTGAATTCAGAAATATGGGAGTAATTAATGGGTCTTCCACGACCAGTTTATTGACTTAATTCGGTGTTATTAATTATAACAACATAGAAATATTAACTTTTTAATTCAACTTACTTTCTTGTGCACCAAAGTTACTAGTAATTAAAGATTTCCAAATCTGTTAAAAATCAAATAATCCATACTATTATAAAACGTTACTTGTCTTTAAAAAACAATTTTGATTATTTTGCTTCCTCCAAAGATTTTACACAATGCAAATTAATCCCTGCAAACCTCTAACCCATTCAAATTTTTACACACTGCAAATTAATATCTGCAAACATTCCAAACACTTCATATTAATCCATATACTCAATCTCAAAATAAATAAGTAAAAATATATTAATTTATAAAAAATAATAAAATACACTCAATTGAAGACAAAAAGAACTCAAAAGGAGAAGATGAGATTGACGAGACGACAAGAATATCGATACAAGATACAAAAGTTTTATGTCGCATTTTCAATAGGAATTTCCATACAAGATACAAAAGTTCTGATCAAATCAAAAGAAAAACATTTGACAAAAAATATTGTGTACAAGGAAATTCTGATGTACAACTCAAAAAAAAAGAAAAAGAAGAAGATGGAATCGACGAGAATATCGATACAAGATACAAAAGTTTTATATAGCACTTGCAAGAGGGATTTGCATACAAGATACAAAAGTTTTGATCAAATCAAAAGAAAAATAGTTGGAAAAAAAATATTGTGTGCAAAGAAATTTTGATGTGGAACTCAAAAAGAGAAGATGGGATTGACGAGATGACAAGAATATTGATACAAGATACAAAAAATTTATGTCGCACTTTCAAGAGGAATTTCCGTACAAGATACAAAACTTTAGATCAAATCATAAGAAAATCATTTGACAAAAAATACTGTGTACAAGGAAGTTCTTATGTAGAACTCAAAAGGAGAAGATGGGACCGACGTGACAACGAGAATATCGATACAAGATACAAAAGTTTTATGTCGTACTTTCAAGTGAATTTCCATACAAAATACAAAATACAAATTTTTTGATCAAATCATAAAAAAATCATATGATAAAAAATATTGTGCCCAAGAAATTCTTATGTAAAAAGGGAAAATAGAAAATCTTCCTTTATCTTATTCACTATCATCACAATTGATTTTTTTATTGTAAGATTTCAAAGAAATTTGAAACTCGCTTTCTTTTATTTTATTAACTGTCATCATATAAGCTCTTTAATTTTATTGTAAAGTTGTTTACGAATCATGACAAAGATATACGTACAAGAATAGTATTATAAATATAAATATGAATGCTTAATTCGTTAAAATTCATATCACATTTTAGTGTACACAATAACAATCAAATAATATGGATAATCTACAAATATATATATACATATAAAAGCTTGATGATAAACACTCTAATTATTATATAGATAAATTACGTTCAATGTGCGATGCCTATGGTAAGCTCATAGTAAATAAATAGATAACAATATCGTTTTCCTCCACCTATAAATTATAAATTCTTGTACTATATATAGCCTCCATCTCTCTCTCTCTGCACAAGAACATTTTGTAGGGAATATACTAGGTAGATCTCTCTCACCCCCTTTCTCTCTCTACATATATATTTATATATATATATATATATATATATATATCATAATAACTCTTACTAATTTATATGTATGAATTGTTTGAAGAGCTTAGGTGCTGGCCATTGAATCTTCTTCATTCACCCTCAGCCCTCTAAAAGGTATTTTTATTAAAATCTTTGCATGGGTTTCTCACTTTTGATTTAGACCTTAATTTGAATCCGATGTTAGAATGTTGTCTTCTGTAGCATTGTTAGGTGAAACCGTTTTAACTTTTTTACTCTTTTTAATTTTACATTCATGTCACACATATAAAATGCTAAAAATGTTTTTTTATTAGTTTCACACTGTTGATGCTTTAGATTGTTACAAGTATTTGCAATTTCCTTTATGACAGTCTTAATATCCATATAAGTATATTAATGGTTACATTAAAAGATAATAGCATAATAGTATATATTAGTTATTTTATTTAAAAATATTAATCTTTTGTTATAAATTTATAAGATGTGCATGTCATTGATGTCAAAACTGGTTTACATAAAACCAACTTCTTTCACTATACGTACCGAGAATATGTATACATTCATAGTCTCAAAAATCCAAAAAAAAATTACTCTTAAGTAATATACTAGCTATTTGCATCATAAAAAAATATAAGCAATATTATTGTCATAATCTGCGGCTTCCGAGTTTTTGCCTTTAAGCGATCATTATTTGTATTAAGATATTGTAAATAATTTAATTTTTGTTTCTTTCAGAAAGGTTACATATTTGGGACCTTTAAAAAGTAGTGCATGTTATTGTCTGTCAGTTAATAATACAGCCGATTTCTACTCGAATTGTGGGAAAATTGTTCACGGGTTTCATGGCAGTGGGGTATGGCCTATGGGGAATTTAAAAAAAATAAAAAAAATCCTCTAATACATCCATCTCTACAAATCTATAAATAGAAACTGGAAACAGATTTTGCAGTAATGGATGTCTTTAACAGGCCCAATAGGACACTAGAGTGGTAACAAATAACAACCCCAATTGGGCCTTATCTAGTATATATATATATAGGGTTGTTCCGGGCCTATTTGGGCTTTCTTAGGCCCAAAATATATTTAGAATGATTTTTTGGGGTGTTTTAATTAAAAAATAATAATAAAATAATAAAAATAAATGGTAGTTTGAATATTGAGAGAGAAGAAAAAGGTACGTATAGTAACGATAAAAATTGTATATGAATAGTGGAATTGTTTTTTTCTATCAAAGAGGAAATTTATAGTGGAATCAATTTAAGAGAAAGTGAGGTAACCTTATAGTGGGACCATGAAAGTGAGATAATTTATCTAGCTATTTAAGTTATGAAATAGTTTATTAATTTATAATTGGTTTCACAACATTTAGAAAGTTTTAAACAATCTTATTACAAATCCATTTATGTCTAATATAATTAATTTAATATGCAATTTGCAGACAATCGGACAAGCAATTGGTGACTGGTACTTTGATCGAAGCTCTTTTCATAAGATATATACCCACAATGACTTACCTCGGAATTGCACGAGTCACTTACCTACTCAATCTTTTAACGAAGTTTGTCTTGCTGCTATGCATCATAAATAAGAGATCTTAATTTACATTTTTCTTTATTTAGTCAAAATAGTCAAGAATAAATAAAAAGCCAGTACTTGTAATTCTTGATCTTTAATTTGACAGGATTTGATTGTAAGGATTTGTTAATTTTATGATGGTATGCAATATTGTTATATTTATATGTATCGACAAGTATTCTATGCATTGGTTTTTGTGTTCCATTGATATTGATTTATATAGTTAATTCTATATTTCATTCAATTTAAAATAAGTGATGCTTTAAAGTTTGTTGGTGAAATTAAGTGCTAATAACAGATGTATTTTTTTTTTTGATAACACGGTATCCGGCTCAAGGGCCGACTAATTCAGGGGACCAGAATCCATCATCCATTAGCGGGGTCCCACTTCAAGCCAAACTAAATTCTATATGAACTGACTTATCTCAAGAGTTAATTGCACTTGAGAGGGTTCGGACCTGAGACCTAGAGAGGAGCATACTCCTAATTCCCAAGCCTATAACCACTAGACCAACTCTTGGAGGTTAATAACAGATGTATTCTTAAGAAATTGGAAGATAGAATTTATTTGAGGAGATAATTCACCGTATGGGAAAAGGGAAGAATGAGACATAATTTTATTTTTTTTTGATAAGGGAAATTCATTAATATGAAATGGCAGGCACAAGAAGTGCCCTTAAAAGAGTTACAAAGGTTTGCAGCAGAGTAAATCAAGAAGCATACCATCTAACAATCAAGCACTAGCTAGTCTAGGATTCACTAACCACTCATTGAAAGACCGACTACTTGTAATAGAAGATTTTGCCGAATACCAACTCCACAATCTACCCTTTATCTCCTCTATTGTTCTCTCCACTTCAAAAGTCTTTTGGTTAAAAATCAAGTTGTTTCTCCCTTTCTAAATGACCCAAACCACACAAATCCACAAACTAATTGCAAGAGATTTCCCTTTCTTTCCAACAATGAATTCTGAGTGAGACGAAAAATGCTTAACAATCTGATTTTGCAAGACCATAGGACATCCAAACCAATCATAGCACGCGTACCAGATTTTGGAAGATACTTTGCAGTCAAGAAAGAGATGTGAGGCTGTTTCTGAATCTTCGTAACATAGAGGGCACCGAATGTCGCTATTTTGTGGAAGAATATTTCTGAACAAAAGGTTGGGTTTGGTTGGAAGCCTATCTTGAAGTAACCTCCAAGCCATTGCTGAAGCTTTGATATGAGAGATTTTGCACCATATCTTGTTGAGGACTCTTCCATCATCCACGGCATCCTGTGAGATAGAAACGGGGCTGCATAATGAACCATGTGCCTTCTTTGTCTTGAATATGCCGTCTTTTGATAGACTCCATTTCCATGCATCCAACTTATTTTCTTTTAAAAGGAACCTGTTGAGGAAGCATTCAAACATGTTAATAGCAATTAAATCACAATCCAAAAGGGCTCTACGCCAATTGAAGACCCACTTCCATCTTCCATCCTCCCACACCCCCATCTCAATCACCACCGCCTCCCTCGACGCACTCAAGTGGAAACCTAGTCTTTAGTGAGCTCCTACCCGTCCAAAGGCCCTCCCAAAATTTAGTGTTATTCCCGTTTCCCACACATCTCTCTAAATAGCCCCACATCCACTTTTCTCCCTCCCGCCACACATTCTCTATCACTTTTTTTCCACCAATACGACCCCCCTCTCTAGGGTCAGCCCCTAATAAACAATACCCGACTCCCCCACATCTAAGTTTCCGTACAAGGACTTCAACACCCTCACCCACAAGTTTTCCCCCTAAACCAAATATCTCCAAACCCACTAGGTCACCCCCAAGCTTTCCCCTAAACCAAATATCTCCAAACCCACTTTCCTAGTAAGACTCTATTAAACTTCCCCAAATCCCTCACCCCAAGACCCCCTAATTCTTTTGAATTACAAATTTTATCCCAACTCACCCAACACGTTTTTGAACCGTTTTCACTCCCCCCACAGAAATTTACGTTGCATGGATGCAAGAACACTCAGGGCTTTCTTTGGTAGTTGATGAAATGAGAATTGGTGGATAGGCAACGAAGATAGTAATCTGGTTTTCAAGAGAGTGATTCTCGACCCAAAAGAGACCTTCCTGGTCTTCCCACGATTTCAATTTTTTCGAATTTCAGATCAATTTTAAGTCGAAGCTCCCACTCAGAACCCCAAGTAGGAGAAAGGTATTTCTCCACTCGTAAGAGACATAATTAATATCATTTACATTTTCTTTTCAATTTTTAAATTTTAATTTATGTTAAATATTAAAAAATTTATCGTGTGCTATTATTTGGAATAGCATCCATTCCCACCATTAATTCACCTGATCTGATTTTATTTACAATATTATTTTTATTTCACTTGATCTGATTTTCATATCATTTTTCAAACAATTTACCATCATTGCAGCAACGGACAACCGAATTACTATTTTTACTAAAATTCAAAATACATGGATCGATCCAAAAAAAACAAAAAAAGCTCCAAGGGTATAACATTACTACGTTAATGCAATTCATGTTGTTGTGACACAAATTATTCATAAGTGCCACGACTCGTCACGTGGGCGAAATCACATTGAAAAGGTCCCACCTGTGGCGAGCAACGTACTGACCAGAAAGGGAGTTGCTCGGTGAGCGAGAAATAATATACACAGAGAGTCTTATGGCGAGCAAAATTACGGTTAAGGCAATACATAGTCATCAGGTAAAAAAACAACCGTACATCAAGAGCCAAAACAGCTCGACTTCGCCAAGTACGGAGCCCAACTACCATAGACACACCAACCATACAAGATCATCAACCTTAAATTTGAGCCTAAAAACTTAACAAATCTCTTTACATTTAATAACTTTCTTCTATATAATTGCATTAAATGTTAATTTAATCATTGGATTGAGGAATTAAAACATTCATTGTTCTATCAAATCAATTCATTATTGCTTTATCCGATCTCTCGCCACATCAACTCGATCTCATTAATCCACTCGGATCTATATCGGGCAGCAACACATGTGAATAGTATTAAATAAGTTTGCAAAACATAGAAATAATATCATAGATATTATAAAGTTTTATATATTATTTTATTCTTATATTTGTATTATTTTTTATGGTTAATATGAACGAATGACATAATAATAGAGAACTCGGAGTAAGCATATGATTAGCATTTGTATTTATAGTTTTCTAATTTAACAAATAATCATTATAAACAATTAAGTTTGTTCATATATATTGATATAAAATTAATTAAAAAGAAAACCCAGTTTTTGCTAGTGAATTCATGTGGGTAGTTAGGTTGATCAGTGACTTGAATTCAGAATGGTAAGAGTTTAGGTAGGTCTTCCAAGATATCCATTTTCCACCACTCTCCAAAAGTGGTAACCTAAAATTCAACGCGTACGTTTTTCGTAGTTCATACTAAACTTATAAAGTGGGTTTACATTTTCTATTCCACTTTAATAATACCTCCGTCCTACACTCTCATTTAATGTTGGTACGATATTTAATATAATTGAATTGTTCATTAATATTTTAGGAGAGAATTCATGTGGGATACATGATAAATAAAAGGTGTTTGAGGGGTGTGAGTTAGAATTTAGAAGGGACGTAATGACTTTATACTATTTATGAAAAGGAAAATCAACTATGGGACAGAATATTTTTATAAAAAGAGAAATTGAATATGAAATAGAGAGAGGGAGTACTATTTATATTGTGTTTTAATTATTATTTTTAGTATAACTTATATAGTAATTGAGGGTTAACAATAATGTTATTTAATATGTATTTGTTATGGGGTGAGAGTACAAGGTGAAAAATACTGCCATTACCTTTAAAAAAAAATGAACGCAACCAATCATTTATATACATCAAAAATCATAAAAGCAAGCACATCATGTGAATTCAGAAATATGGGAGTAATTAATGGGTCTTCCACGACCAGTTTATTGACTTAATTCGGTGTTATTAATTATAACAACATAGAAATATTAACTTTTTAATTCAACTTACTTTCTTGTGCACCAAAGTTACTAGTAATTAAAGATTTCCAAATCTGTTAAAAATCAAATAATCCATACTATTATAAAACGTTACTTGTCTTTAAAAACAATTTTTGAATTATTTTGCTCCTCCAGTATTTTACACAATGCAAATTAATCCCTGCAAACCTCTAACCCATTCAAATTTTTACACACTGCAAATTAATATCTGCAAACATTCCAAACACTTCATATTAATCCATATACTCAATCTCAAAATAAATAAGTAAAAATATATTAATTTATAAAAAAATAATAAAATACACTCAATTGAAGACAAAAAGAACTCAAAAGGAGAAGATGAGATTGACGAGACGACAAGAATATCGATACAAGATACAAAAGTTTTATGTCGCATTTTCAATAGAAATTTCCATACAAGATACAAAAGTTCTGATCAAATCAAAAGAAAAACATTTGACAAAAAATATTGTGTACAAGGAAATTCTGATGTACAACTCAAAAAAAAAAAAAAAGAAGAAGATGGAATCGACGAGAATATCGATACAAGATACAAAAGTTTTATATAGCACTTGCAAGAGGGATTTGCATACAAGATACAAAAGTTTTGATCAAATCAAAAGAAAAATAGTTGGAAAAAAAATATTGTGTGCAAAGAAATTTTGATGTGGAACTCAAAAAGAGAAGATGGGATTGACGAGATGACAAGAATATTGGTACAAGATACAAAAATTTTATGTTGCACTTTCAAGAGGAATTTCCGTACAAGATACAAAACTTTAGATCAAATCATAAGAAAATCATTTGACAAAAAATACTGTGTACAAGGAAGTTCTTATGTAGAACTCAAAAGGAGAAGATGGGACCGACGTGACAACGAGAATATCGATACAAGATACAAAAGTTTTATGTCGTACTTTCAAGTGAATTTCCATACAAAATACAAAATACAAATTTTTTGATCAAATCATAAAAAAATCATATGATAAAAAATATTGTGCCCAAGAAATTCTTATGTAAAAAAGGAAAATAGAAAATCTTCCTTTATCTTATTCACTATCATCACAATTGATTTTTTTATTGTAAGATTTCAAAGAAATTTGAAACTCGCTTTCTTTTATTTTATTAAATGTCATCATATAAGCTCTTTAATTTTATTGTAAAGTTGTTTACGAATCATGACAAAGATATACGTACAAGGAATAGTATTATAAATATAAATATGAATGCTTAATTCGTTAAAATTCATATCACATTTTAGTGTACACAATAACAATCAAATAATATGGATAATCTACAAATATATATATACATATAAAAAAGCTTGATGATAAACACTCTAATTATTATATAGATAAATTACATTCTCAATGCGATCTTTTATGGTAAGCTCATAGTAAATAAATAGATAACAATATCGTTTTCCTCCACCTATAAATTATAAATTCTTGTACTATATATAGCCTCCATCTCTCTCTCTCTGCACAAGAACATTTTGTAGGGAATATACTAGGTAGATCTCTCTCACCCCCTTTCTCTCTCTACATATATATTTATATATATATATATATCATAATAACTCTTACTAATTTATATGTATGAATTGTTTGAAGAGCTTAGGTGCTGGCCATTGAATCTTCTTCATTCACCCTCAGCCCTCTAAAAGGTATTTTTATTAAAATCTTTGCATGGGTTTCTCACTTTTGATTTAGACCTTAATTTGAATCCGATGTTAGAATGTTGTCTTCTGTAGCATTGTTAGGTGAAACCGTTTTAACTTTTTTACTCTTTTTAACTTTACATTCATGTCACACATATAAAATGCTAAAAATGTTTCTTTATTAGTTTCACACTGTTGATGCTTTAGATTGTTACAAGTATTTGCAATTTCCTTTATGACAAAGTCTTAATATACATATAAGTATATTAATCGTT
This sequence comes from Stenogyne calaminthoides, assembly GCA_037126765.1. Lineage (NCBI taxonomy): Eukaryota > Viridiplantae > Streptophyta > Magnoliopsida > Lamiales > Lamiaceae > Stenogyne > Stenogyne calaminthoides. The sequence continues at coordinate 4,317,420 of JBBCBC010000041.1, forward strand.
ACATTAAAAGATAATAGCATAATAGTATATATTAGTTATTTTATTTAAAAATATTAATCTTTTGTTATAAATTTATAAGATGTGCATGTCATTGATGTCAAAACTGGTTTACATAAAACCAACTTCTTTCACTATACGAACCGAGAATATGTATACATTCATAGTCTCAAAAATCCAAAAAAAAATTACTCAAAGTAATATACTAGCTATTTGCATCATAAAAAAATATAAGCAATATTATTGTCATAATCTGCGGCTTCCGCGTTTTTGCCTTTAAGCGATCATTATTTGTATTAAGATATTGTGAATAATTTAATTTTTGTTTCTTTCAGAAAGGTTACATATTTGGGACCTTTAAAAAGTAGTGCATGTTATTGTCTGTCAGTTAATAATACAGCCGATTTCTACTCGAATTGCGGGAAAATTGTTCACGGGTTTCATGGCAGTGGGGTATGGCCTATGGGGAATTAAAAAAAAATAAAAAATCCTCTAATACATCCATCTCTACAAATCTATAAATAGAAACTGGAAACAGATTTTGCAGTAATGGATGTCTTTATCAGGCCCAATAGGACACTAGAGTGGTAACAAATAACAACCCCAATTGGGCCTTATCTAGTATATATATATATATAGGGTTGTTCCGGGCCTATTTGGGCTTTCTTAGGCCCAAAATATATTTAGAATGATTTTTTTTACCATTGATGAAGAAAAGCATTAAAGGAGGCACTGGGTCATTTTTATTACAGCATAATTTTTTTTTGCAATAACTAAATTTAAAAACTTCTCATAAGCATAATGAGAGAATTCCGTCTCATCTAAAAGCTCGAGCTTGTAGAGAGGGTCGGGAATAATCTATTTATTTAATTTCCCTCAACACTCCCCACCAACAAAATCATCATTCTTATTTCCTCTCTGGAGAGGAGGCCCAACAGAGTGGACAATTTTAATGGGTGGAGTGTTTCCACGGGAATCGAACCCACAACCTGGGCTCTGATACCATGAGAGAATTCCGTCTCATCTAAAAGCTCGAGTTTATAGAGAGGGTCGGGAATAATCTATTTATTTAATTTCCCTCAACAATAATGTTTTGCAAACACCGTCATTGTGAAACACCATTATCTGTCTTTTGGCTTTTAACATGGTGAAGTAAATATAAATTTTTCCAACTAAATGTAGAAATTAAACTCAATCAATTGTGTGCTTAATTCCTATTATGGTGGTGTGAGGTCATGAATTCAAGTCATTATTTGTCCGATAAAAAAAATGCGTGTTTAATTATTCTTCTAATCATATTTTTCATACTGTTTTTGTATGTAAAGAATGGTGGCTTGTTGGTTATACCTACTTGTATGTTCACTTGGCCTGTTGAATACTCAAATCTATGCCATCAGCAACGTCAGCATTACTTTTCTTCAAAGCGCGGTTGCAAAAGGAGCAGGTTCTATATTTATATATTGACAATTGAATTAATAAATCAAATAATGTTGCATATATATGTATTTATATGTATACAGATATACCCACTAAATACTAATGTTAATTTATATACAATCAATTTCTTTTTCTTGCAGTTTGCTTAGACGGGAGTCCACCGGCGTACTATTACCAAGAGGGGTTTGGAAATGGATTAAATAATTGGATTGTTAATATGGAGGTATCATCTCAGACACTTCTATACAATATTGCACATATTAAATTCTATGGACATGTTTATATTATTATTATTATTAAAATATGTGCAATATTTCTTAAATCATATGAACATGTTTGTGTTACCACATGGGCATGTATATGTTACTATGATTATAATAACACATACATGTTCATGTAGTAACGAAGATCTGCATGCGTGTTTTTATTTTTTGTTGGGAAGATCCAACTCATAACCCCCAATAAATTCGCAATTTTCTTGGCCTTTACTTAAATGTGCTAATATTACTCTGCATTAATATTATATATAAGTATCCCTCATATATCATAACCTAGGTTGTAAAAGGGGGAAATAATTTAATCATATAAGTTTTATACCCAAAAATACTTCTATGACGCATGCGTTTATAGTACTACTTTTTATATTTCTTTTGTCTATCGATTATTTCATGCATTAAATTTAAAATAACTTGAATTGTGGGTTTTAGGGTGGTGGATGGTGTACTTCGACTCACGATTGTCTCGACAGATCAAAAAAGTATTATGGGAGCAGTCGCCAACTTGGTAATTCTATTTTTTCAGGATTACTTGATGATGATGTCGCATTTAATCCAGGTACGTATATGCATGTAATCTTGGCCACAATTAATATAGCAATCAAATCCCGCAACTATTAATAATTAACAATTGTAAGACATGTAGTTTATATTTTATTTTCGGATTTTTATACTTATTGTATCTACATAACAATTGTAAAACAATATAGATTATATTTGATTTCAGATTTTTACAATTGGCATAAAGTTTTTATTCACTATTGTGATGGCTCATCATTCATGTCGGATGTCGAAAAAATTGATCCAGTAAGTCTCTCACAATGTTATTGGAGCAAACTTAGCTATTTTTCTTTTAATTTTTTAGTCATATATATGAAATTTTAATTGACATACTTTCAGAAAACCAACCTTACTTTTAGAGGTGCAAGGATTTTTAATGTTATGATGGAGGAAATGCTTAGTAAAGGAATGAGAAATGCACATAAGGTATGATTAATTTTAACAAATTATTAATATATATGAATATATATATTTTAAATATTTCATTTAATTTACGTGCAGGCTATACTAGTGGGTACCTCTGCAGGTGGATTGACGACTACACTGCATTGTGATAAGTTTCGAGCACTCTTACCAAATACTAGTACAGTAAAATGTCTTTCTGATTCTGGATTTTTCATTCATGGGTACGTACGATTTACAAGAAAATTAATAACGTAATTGGATATTATTGTTCAGTATATATGAGACCATTTCGTATTATTTATTTATCTTATTTTATTGATAGGAAGGATCACCCTGGAGTTACTATTAGGGAGAAAATTTTCGCTAATGTGATCACAACACATGTATTATTCTTCTTTCTTTACACTTTATGATCCAAATTAAAGTTCAAGTACATTCTTATATATATATATATATATATATATATATATATATATATATCACTACAAGAAAATGAAGAATTGCCTACGAAAACTTTCAAATGGCTAGGAAATTTTCTTACAAAAATAATTTGGTCCTTAAAAAGTGAGGATTGTCTACGATTTGTCTACCAATTATTAGAATAATCTTTGAAAAAAATACCTACAAGACTTAATTTCCTAGGCAAACGAATTACCTACGAGCAATATACCTACACATTTGTAATGTCCGTAAACAAATTTACCTACACAAATAATTTCCTAGACAATTTACATTTTCGTAGGCAATTATATTTTTAGTTTAAAAATAGCATATATAATTAGAATTAATATTTTGTAGGCAAGTCATTGGCAAACCTTATTATTTAAAGACAAAATATTTTCGTTGGAAATTTTGTAAACATATTGAAAAATTATTGATAATTTTTGTAGGCAATACACTATTTTTTAGTAGTGTATATATAACATATGTAACATGTTTTTCTTTGTTCATGTCATGCAGAAATTGGTCAAGTCCTTGCCTAAAACATGCACATCCAAAAATAACCCGATATTGGTGAGAGCGTAAATTTTATTATTTTCGTAGCAGAATTGCAATAAAATAATGCTAACAATTTATATGTTTGATCATATTAATTTGTTAGTGCCTTTTCCCTGAGTATTTGGTTGAGGACGTCCAAACACCGCTTTTTATACTTGAATCAGCTTTTGATGCTTATCAGGTAATTAATGTCATTTTTCATGAAGATATATATCATATTCAAATTTAAATTTTTAGAAAATTAAACCTAGCTAATTTGGGAGTCACGTTTTATGTTGAATAAATGATTCTACTTTTTTTTTTTACGTGATGCATGTAGGTTAAAGTCACCTTAGTCCCAGCTGTTGGTGGCCGTGAATGGGATAATTGTATGACGAATTTAAAACTCTGTAGTGCTATTCAAAAAGCAATCATGAAAGGTACTTTAATTTTTATAATAATATATATATGTAAAACACGTTACAGATAAATATGTTGTGACGTGAGAAATAATGTACTAAATATTTTTCAAGAAATTTCAAATTTCTATTGACAATTTTTTTTTAAGAAAAATGTTCATAATATTAATATGCATGATTTCAGATTTTCGAAGGGCTTTCATTGGGACTTTGAAGAAACTTGACCAGTCTTCAAGTAGAGGGATGTTTGTCCATTCTTGCTTTCGACATGGCCACATTTATTTAAGAGATGGGTGGACTTGCTCGTTCGTTGTGGGAACTGTACTTGCAAATAAAGTAAGATTACTAGTATTATTAATTTATAGATTTTATTGTTTTCAAAAAAAATTATAGATGTTATTGTTTTAGTTTATAAGGTATATATAGGGAAAAATGTGTTTGTAGGACAATAATTTTTTGGAGGTTGTGTTTTAAGGACAATAATTCTACGGATTTGGAAATGTAGGACAATATGTTTTAAAATATGTAAATATAGGACAATATTTTTTAAAATTTGTAAATGTAGAACAATTGAGCATGAATAAGCCCAATTCGGGCTGAAATATCATGTGAGGTTCAGGTCAATTGTCCTACATTTACATATTTTTAAAACATATTGTCCTATATTTATAAATTTTAAAATATATTATTCTATATTTACATGTTTTAAAATATATTGTGCTACATTTTCAAACCCGTAAAATTTTTGTCCTTAAAACACAAATCTACTGCTCTTAAAAAACATTATTCCCGGTATATATATAACACTTTAGGAAATTTTTAAACAATCTATTACACATCCGTTTATGTGTTATATAATTAATTTAATATGCAATTTGCAGACAATCGGACAAGCGGTTGGTGATTGGTACTTTGATCGTAGCTCTTTTCATGAGATATATACACAGGATGTCTTGCCAACGAATTGCACGAGTTCCTTACCTGAACAATCTTTTAACAAAGTTTGTCTTGCTGCTTTTCAGCATAAGTAAGGGATCTTAATTTGCATTTTTCTTTATTATATCAAAATAGTCAAGAATAAACAAAGATCAATACTTATAATTCTTGATCTTTTGATAGGATTTGATTGTAAGAATTTTTTACTTTTATGATGGTCATGTAATTTTTTTAAGGCATTGGTTTTTGTGTTCCATTGATATTGATTTATGATAGAATTTCGTCTCATTTAAAAGCTTGAGCTTGTAGAGAGGGTCGAGAATAATCTATTTATTTAATTCCTTCAACACCACCCCTCACTCGTGGGCCGAATCATTGTCTCTACTCTTTGGAGAGGAGGCCCAACAGAGTGGACAATTTAAATGGCTGGAGTGCTTCCACGGGAATCGAACCCACAACCTGGGCTCTGATACCATGATAAAATTTCGTCTCATCTAAAAGCTCGAGCTTGTAGAGAGGGTCAAGAATAATCTATTTATTTAATTTCCCTCAACCGTTTATATAGTTTATATTCCATCCAATTCAAAGAATAATTGATGCTCTAAAGTTTATTGGTGAAATTAAGATTGTTAGAGAAATTAAATAAATTGAATTAATTTCACATCTCTCTACAAGATCGGACTTTTAAATGAGACGAAATTATTTTATGGTATCAAAGCCTTCAGACTCACGCCCACGTCCTGGATTCGATTCCCGCTAAAAGCAACTCCACCCATATTAAATTGTTCACTCGATGGGTCTCCTCCAAATGATGGTTTAAGAGACTTAAACCCACGAGTGACTTAAACCGACGATTGAGGAGGAGTGTTAGGAAAATTAAATAAATAAATTGATTTCACGCCTCCACCCTTATTAAACTGTTCATTTAATGAGTTTCCTCCCATGATAGAGTATGAAAATCCAGCCCACGAGTGAAAAGAAATATTAGAAAAACTAAATAAACGAATTAATTATCTCTCTACAAATTCGACTTTTAGATGAGACGGAATTATTTCAAAGATTAATGCGTGCTAATAATAAACGTATCCTTCTTAAAAAAATGGAAGATGGATTTATTTGAGAGATAATTAATTTACTGTATAGGAAGAAGAAAGAATGAAAGTCGACGTAATTTTATATATAATTATGTTAAATATTTAAAAATGTACGTATTATGTGCTATTTTTACAATAATATAAATAATTTCTCATCTCGTGATGAATAACGGGTCGCCCCATCCGTATTCAAATACCCGCTCCGCCCCATTGTCATTTTATTTTAATAGACTAGTCAACTTATTATTATACTTCAACAATCTCTCACTCTACAAAACCAAGCAATAATCAATCTCTCCCTTTCCCCATTAATATCTATATATTGCTCATACTATCTATATCTATGATTATCAGATTCTTGATTAAAAAGCATTAATATTTCTTGCCTCAGATTAAAAGGTGATCAGCCCCTGGAATCTTCTTCACCTCTAGTAAAAGGTACTCCATAAATTAACTTTCTTTTTTCTTTTTAATTTTAGACCATGAGTGAATCCAATTGATGTTAATAGACATGAGTTTATAAACTCTTTCGGATCTCGTATATATATAATACTATTTCTTTAGGCTAAATAAACTGATAAATATTTTCTTTTACTAATTAAAGTTTTGTTTCATGATGTTTTTATGCGAACGATCTTCCTCGAAGATACTAATCGTAATGTCCAGAAGGAAATTTCTCATTATGTTTCAGAATAAAATATCAATATATTAAGTATTAATTACTCACGTTTTTGCCTATGACCATTGATGGTAGTATCATTGCAAATAATTATATTTTTTATTTTATGTAAGGTTGCATATTGCACATGGTGTCCCTAGAAAGTCGTGCATGATTTTGTCTTTACTCTCTAGCTAGTTAAATAATTAGATACTAGTATTGCACCCGTGCTAACGCACGGTCATTGTTGTCATCAAATATTTTATATATTAAAATAATTATTTTTTATTAATATAAAATTTTATATTGACATTTTGTTATATTATTTATTTTTAAAATTATATTTATTTTTAAAATTATATTTAATTTTATTTATAACAATATTGATTTGTTAAAGAAAATTCTTTGCAGAGAAGAATTAATATTCTTCACTTTATAGTATTTTTTTAGTTAATTGCAAAAGATATCACCACCTTTAAAGGTTTTATCAATTATAATTTTTTTTTTACAATTCGAGACACCACGTTTTATGTTATTAGAAGTATCTGTTAATTTTTTGGCAGTAATTAAGTAAGATGACCTCAAAGTTGACATTAATATCCACGTAGGATGTCATGATTGGTGCATAAAATATTTTTTTTTAATTAAAAAATATTTTTGTATGAAAAATAATATATAAAATATATTTTTAAATATTTAAAAATTTGGAGCTGTGATTTGATGAGCGATGTAGTGTTCTTCTTTTGAAAAAATAATAAGAGCATGGTTTTTGTTGGGATGAGTTTTGGGGGTTATATTCCTAAATTATAAAATTAATTTTTAGACATTACTTTTCTTTAAAAAAATCAAATAAAAAAATATATTTTATTCAACAATTGTGATATCCTACACGGACATCTATGTAGCAGCTCTAGCAGCCACATTATTCAATTGTTGCCAGAAAATAGGCAAATGCTTCAAATTGTAAAATTTTAAAAGGTCATGCCTTGAAGTGCAAAAAAAAAAAAAGAAAAAGAAAGAAAGAAAGAAAGATGTCAAGACTGGTGTATAAAATGATTTTTTGAAAGCTAAAAATATCTTTGTAAGAAAAACAATATCTAAAAAAAATATTTTTATATTTAAAAATTTGGAGCCGCGATTTGGTAAGTGATTTAGCATACTACTATTATGTTTTTTTGGAGAAATAATAAGAACATATTTTTTTATCAGGATGGGTGGGAGTTCCATTCCTAAATTTTAAAAATATTTTTTTTGATATTACTTTTCTTTATAAAAAATTAAATTAAAAAATAAAAAAAAGTATATTTTATTCATCAGTTGTGACATCCACATGAACATCTATGTAGTTAGTAGCTCTAGCAGCCACCATTTTCAATTGTTGCCAGAAAATGGGCAAATGCTTCAAATTTTAAATTTTTAAATGTGATATCTTGAAGTGCAAAGAAAAAAAAGGATATGTTGTAATTGTTAAAAATCCTAACAATGGTGATTTTTTTTTTGCAATTAACATTATTTTTATTACATATGTTGTATTGGTGTTATAATGTATCTATAACAAAGTTCAAATATTGATGTAATAATTATATTCATGAGTAAAATATCGATTAATTTTTAAAACATATAATTTTGATATATATTTTACTAAATTAAATTTATAAAATTTATAACAAATAGCTTATATTGGTATCTTGCTATAATATAAAAATTCATAAAAATATATATTTACATATATAAAATATCTAATATTTTCGTGTTAAACATTAATTTGACAACCAGTAGACTCATCATAAAGTGTTAGAGAAAATATAATAATTCATTTATTTATAATATTTTAAATAATTGATAATGTAATAATCCTATATGATAAGGACTTTAACAAAAATAAAACATCATGAGAAAGTCGTGGCATTTGAATATTTATTATTACAAAATTATATATTCCTAAAAGCTTCATAAAAAACTACATTTTTCGTGATACTACAATTATGATTATCATCATCGCACAATAGGATCTTCAAATCCTAGAGGTTTGTTATCTGGGAAACAACTGCATACAGTTGTCCATGACTAAAAATGGACTTCTGCAAAAATTCCCCTACATTAGAAAATAATTGTCCTTGACTTTTATTTATAGATATAGCATATGAAACAATCAACGAAAATTGTCTTAATTGAAATTTAAATGACAATCCATGACCAGAAGGAGTCAATGTAAGCCTAGGTATCAAAGCTAACTATTCGGCATTACTTCGCGATAGAACTTTAACTTCAAGAATATTATCACTCATCTTCGTAATAACCAACCTACATATTAAAAAATAACATTTCATTACAAATTTAATTAATTAATAAATATTCAACCTTTAAAATATGAAGAAAAAAAATTAAAAAAGATAATATTAAAAGACTAAACCTGGTTTCATTGCACAAACTCTTGAATGATCAATGTTTCTTAATAACATTATCAATGTTCCAATTTTGAGATCCAGTTCATGATTAAGAACACCCGAACACTTTATATTATTCAAGAATTCAGGAGTTCGCACATTAGAAAGATTATCAACATTTAAACTCACACAGTAAGGGACTATCAGAGCTCAAATAAGTACGTGGTTCATTTTCGTTCAACCAAATCATGTTATCGTTTATGTACCTAACAACATCCACAATAAGAGCATAATTGATCTATTCTGCAAATAATCATGATCGTTCACCATGTTCTTAAAATCAGGATAAATATTATCAACAATATGACCGATCAATTATCACCACTTATCAAAAGGTGTCATCCGGAATTTGTACATCAAAACCATTACTCAGTTTGTGATCATATACTTCCATCTTCAATAGGTGTTATCTAATCAGAAAAAACATTCAATTTGTTTAAATAATCAGCCGATTACAAATTCTGTAACCACATGTTCCTTGTAAGTTTCAGTAGGGTACAATCTATCCACAAAAGAGATTAACTTATTATAGCTTGAACATATCGTGTCTTGTTCGTTTTTGAATAACTGATAATATCTGTCATAAATCGTCTCCAAACATAACATTCTTATCACGAAAATACAATTCAGAAGATAACAGATCAACCGGCTGCATAATAAAGTAGTATCAAGTGCTTCTATACAATATTTATTTACCATCGGAGCTTCATTTTATATATTGAGGTCGATCTTAATCAAAAGCTCGACAAATTGACCATCCTAATTAAAACTTTCAAGTAGATTCTTTAGTATCATTATTTGGAATGACAAACATATATTGAGCAGAGAAGTAAAGATATACCACTGGATGCTACAATCTTACTAATAGACCACAAACCAGCAGAGAACTTCTTCAATATAAATATTTTTTTCTAATTTCACTGTATTCATACCTAAAAAATACCCCAACTCTACCATAATGAATGAACTCGTGTATTGATTCATAAACATTGCGTTGTTCATCACTAAGTCTACTCAGTAAATATTCATACTCAATCTTCAATTCTAATATGTTGTACGCAAATTCCATCATTAAGAATCTATTCCGAGATGAAAAATTATGATCAGGATTGACATATCCTCAAAGTCCTGCAGATACTTGCCAAGAGTCCGCAACATATTATTAATCTCTATAAGACAACTATTTTTAATTATTTATAGTTCATCCTTAATTATACATAAATTCAAGATTAAATGGATATTAATTAATCTATATTCATAATTAAATTATGTGTTAAATCATGAATATGATCTAATTATATTATGAATAATAGAATATGACATATATTATTGGTAAAATAAAATAATATTATTGTTTAAATAAAAAAAAATTGTTTACTACCTTCATCCCGCGATTTTGTTCATACTTTCCTTTTCGGTACGTCCCAACATTATGTTTACACTCTAAAAAAAGAAAACCCTTTATAAACTACACTCTCACAATATTCACAAATTTACACAAAATGTCATTACTTTTGTTCCCACCCATACACACAATTCAACTCATATATTTACTTTATACATAAAGTTTTACAAAATTACCCCTCAAAAACCCAAACCATTATTCCATCACGTCACATGTGAACAAATTGGGACCGAAGGAGTATTTTTTTTTATATAGATATATGTCATTTCTAAAATGTATTATGAATATATTTTAAATTGAAATAAATATAATTGAAACTTGTGTAATGAGAATATTAACTTGATCTACAACATTTTTAGATGATCCACTGATTTATTGTCAGTTAAATTTATTGACTAAAATGTAAAGTTATATAACGTTTAATTTAATTGAATCAATAATCATTTTAAAAATCTACTAATTTTAAAAATCTATAAATCTCATACACTATATAAATTCTATATTGCATAACATCAATTAACGGTTTACTTTAATGGATGGTTATTTTTTATCCCATACTTTAGCAGATTGATTAATAACCTTAATTGTATAAATCTATTAAAATATCACATATCACGATAATATATATATATATATATATATATATATATGTTGTATTATATATTTAGATTAGAATAATATTATTCGTCATTTAATAATGTTGATAATTTATATAGAATAATGTTGATCAACATAATAATTTAAAATTAATATCTTTTTGTGATATGAACATCCTATGGTATTTCATTACAATATTATATTGAACTATACATAATATCTATTATTTTAATAATTACATAACTATGTATACTAAATAGATCGTATTAGTTAGTAAATTAAATAAATTATGATTAATAGAAAAAATACATAACAATATTAAAAACCTCTCTCCCATAGTTTAACATGTATGTGGTGCAAAAAAATTCATTAAGCATATACTACAAATATATGTATATATATATATTGTGTGTGTATTAATCAACTTAAGAGAATTCTTAAGAGTTATAAGAGACTATTTCATATATAAGACAAATCTAATTTTCTATATTATATGATCCATGAACTTATGGAACCCAGTCCAATCATATTTTAAAGGTTAACAAATGTTAAAGTGGAACTCTATCACAAGTATAAAACTGTGCCACAAAAGACTTCCTCATTACCTTCTGTATATTTTCTTGAAATTCATCTAGCTTACCTGCTTTACTAAGGAACAATTTTAAAAAAATTATCTAAATTTTTTTATATAGAAAAAGTACCAAATTGAGTCCCAACATTTTAGTGTAATTGTCTCGATCAAAACACTTCACAATTTAAAAAATAAAGTCACGTATTCATCTCATATACAAAACTATAAAGAAAATAAAATAAACAGAGCAAACTCTTCCAAATTTGAGAATCCATAAAGAGTTGAATATAAAATGAGATGAAATAAATGGCTCCAATTATATTACGTATGCATATTCTTGTCCTCACAGTCAATGCATGCCAAAGTTTCAATGTGCATATCACAAATAAAATATATGTACATGTAATCTTATTGCCTACTCTACTTGCCTATAGAACCTACATAATTAATAAGTTAACTCTACAGGCACAAATTCAATGTGAAATGCTATTTAAAAAGAATTGGCTGATTATAAGTGAAAATTTTGTGCTAAAGTTAATATTCTAAACCACTTTAATCGACCATAGCTAAATCTCACAAAGAGAGTTATTATATGAAAGTAAGAAACAATTCAATGGATCAATGGGACATCACAAAAATATTATCACAGAACTATTGAAACGGAAATGAAAAATAAATTAGTACAAATTGTAAATTGAATTTAGCACCAATTTAAGAAAATCATGGAAAAATTTTTGCACTACATTTAAGGCATGATTTAAAGGAGATAGTGAAATGAAATATATAGTCTTATTTTAAAAAAAACTTACATTCAAGGCAAAAAAAAAAAATCGATAGTAAGAAGGTTCACTCATCTTGTAGCACATAAGTTTGGAAGAAAGAAATAAGAGATTGAAATCTTAAAAAATATTCACATGCTAAACTACATAACTGAAATTCTTTATAGCAAACCAATTCAATATTTTAAAAAATTCAACATATCACAAAGTGGAATATTGATGAAAAACCCGCCATAGGTAAACACATTACAAATTACACTGATTAAAACTTCAAAATAAGTTTAAAACCTCGAGAATTCCCGAGAACCATATGAATTAAAATATTTTTTACCTGTTGTTAACTTGTAACACTGACATGCAAAATAAATTGAACTAATATAAATATTGGTAGGTGAAAGATGAAGAGTTTTTGGCGAAGAGAGAAACACTAGAGTTCGAAAAGAAAAAAGTTAAGAGCCATAGCCTAAAACAATGGCAGAGAGAAAACATTTTAGGGGAAAATAAAATGGTAAAATGAATGTTAATAATTTTGAAGTCATAGCCTTACAATCAAACTTTTTTTAAAATTAGAAAAAGAAAATCAGATTGAGCGCGGATATCACGTTTTAGGATTAATGCAACAAAAATGGATATAAAAGCATAACAAAGTTGATATTAGGAGGAAAAAATCATCTATTTAGTACATTCATCTAGCCTTCAAAACAAAATAAAATATACACAATTCATAAACAGAAAAGAAGACAATTGAAATCATTCACAAAGAAGAACATGAGAAATGTGAAATTGGAATTTATAATGGATCTGCAATTGAAAAGAGCTGATGGATAATCCAGTTTATTAATTTGGTCACATCCACAAATTATTCATTCCATTTTTTCCATAATTTAATGTTTATCAGGTTATAAATGAAATATTTTTCATTTCACTATTATTTTCATGAAAAAAATAAAATAAATGAACCCCTCAACATTGTACAAAAAACAGGAAAGTTACCAATGGTGATATTTTATTTATAAAATCAAGGATCCTTGAACTAATTATTTCGTTAATAAGGACAACTTCACAAGCAATGTTGCCATTTTTTTTTTAAATGTTCACACGCTGATTAGCTCACTGTTAGGATTTTCTATTTTGATTCTAAATTTTCTTAAATAGGTGATTGCATTTGACACTCAATTTGAGAAAACTAAAGCCTCATCCTAATAGGACACCATCTAAAGATAGAATTATTCAGAATATCTTTTTCATAAAATTCAAGAAAATATAATGTGGCATCATACATCTTGAATTTGAAGGTGTTCGAGATCTTGATTCTCTTGTGTAATTATTTCCTTTTTAGCCACATGAAATAGAATTTAATACTATCAAACAATACCAATTTTAGAAAGACACAATTAATTATGAACATTAAAATTTATTCATCGATTAATTTCCACTTTAATTAGAGAGTTTAGAAAATACTGAGCAAACATTATTACAAAAAAAGGGACATCATCTTCAGAGATTTGAAAGATAAAAAGTCTTGTAAATCAAAACTATTTAGTGGTTATTGTGATAATTGGAAAATTTTATTGTAAAACTTACTAATTACCAAGTTATGAAATATAATAGGTATATAGAAAAATTTGCATATGCTGATAAGCTTAACTGTACAAAAAAAAGCGTCAATTTCGAAAAATCAAAATGATACTTCAATATACTTTCAAATTAAAAATTAGTAAATGGTTGGGTTCTCTTGCGGATTCACCAATCAACATCCATTTCGGAGATCACATCGTGCAATTGCCTCTCTTTTTTATGGGCACAACCAACCAAATGCCACTTAAATATTTTCTTAGTATCTAAAGGACCAAAATCTCCCTATCCATGCGGCAAATAAACCACAAAATTGAAAACACATGCATGAGTACACAAATAGACACATGCATGAGTACACAAATTGAAAACACACATAGACACATGCATGAGTACAAAAATTAGAAAGAAACGTACAAAGATGAAATTAAGTGTATCGATTCTCAAATTTGACACAATTTAAATCATTTCATTGTCCAGTAAAAACCTCAAGTTTCGTCGTTGTCTTTTAAAAATGCTTGTAAATAGATTCGTCGAAACTTTTAAGATATTTGATTGTTCAACAATAAAAGTTAAAATTAAGTGTCATGAATTGCTTCTTTTTTTAATAAAAAATAATTATAAGATTTAATATTATAAGTTTAATCGATCTAAACTATGACAATTAATTCTAACATTATTTAATCAATCAATAATCATCATTAGATTCTTTTTATAAGAATTAATCTACATACAATTTTCATAAAATAATACATTGCATAATGAATTCACCGAAAAGTCAATAATCGAACAAATCTTTTTTAATAAAAATAATTATAAGATTTAATATTATAAGTTTAATCGATCTAAACTATGACAATTAATTCTAATATTATTTAATCAACCAATAATCATCATTAGCTTCTTTTTATAAGAATTAATCTACATACAATTTTCATAAAATAATACATTGCATAATGAATTGCTTTTGAAAGGTAAATATTATATTTATAAATTCTTAAATAATTGAATATCTCATAATCCATTAAAAAAATGATGAAAATATTGTGGAAAGTTTACATTTCTCTTGACTACTTTCAATTACAAAGCGAATAAAATGTAGATAATTCCAATGATGTTTCATTTTAGTAGGCTCAATACTATATTTTTTGCAAATGATCGGTAGAAAAATAATGTAAGTACCATCATATATATAATTGAGAGTTGTAGGGATAAAATTTAATATTACTATATTCATGGCACAAGTAATTATCATCCCCTTGCACAATAGTACATAGATGAAACTCTGAAATATTATATCCGACAAAAAAGGAAAAAAAATACTATTTCTTGAACAAAGGCGATATCGAATAGAACTCTAGTGAATGCAAGACTAAATGTCGATGCTACCAGAAAATCTAAAGAACGAATGCAAAACTTAACGCCTATATGACCTGAAAATCAAGAAATTCAAAATATTACAAAGATAATTACCAAAAAATTTATCTGATGTCCTGATTTATCTTCCATGAATTATAGTTCTTCGTTCCATCGAGGAGATTTCTGAAACACGGTGTTTGATGGACAAACCAAATTGAAAAAATTAATAAAATTCCTAACGTGACATCTAATGCACTAAGCATTGTCCTAAAAAAAGAGTAAAACAATCTAATTCTTAATATACAAAAAATAAAATGAACTACTACAAATGAGATTGAAAAAGTTTGAGTGTTAAACCTCTCTTTAAATAGGTGGGAGAACAAAAAATTTGCCCTCAGAATAAGCAAGTAATAAAGACGAATTTAATATCATTAATTTTAATTGTCAAAATTACTATGATTAAATTGGGGGGAAAATGAAGGGCCGAGATCAATTGATGATGATCCAACGGCCCAGGAAAAAGAGCGGGAAAACAAAAATGGCAATATGTAGGTGTAGTATATAATTATAGATTTCTACTCGAATGGTGCGTTTATAGGACTTTAATTGAATCCCAATTGTATACAATTTCATACATCACATAAGTCATAACCACATTAGTATTGTAGTAGTTGAAAAAAAAAAACCCCCACTAAATTGTAGCGCCATTCATCCATATATACTAGTATTTAAATAAATAACTTGGTGCTTGTAACTTAATATATATAATATTTAAATAAATAACTCGGTGCTTGCTGTTCGCTCCTATTCTATTTTTTATATTTTATTAGTATTTCATCTTCCTGAATATTTAACACATAGATCCAGAATATAAAGATTCTTTGAATTTATTTTTTATTATTCCACGTGGTATTCATCCATATTATGGATTATAAAATGTAGCCCTATTATATATATTCTACTAATCATATATTGCACTTTATCTTTGTATGTAAATTAGAATGATGGCTTGTTGGTTATATCTACTTGTATGTTCACTTGCTATGATGAATAATACTCAAGTCTATGCCATCAGCAACGTCACCGCTACTCTTCTTCAAAGAGCGGTTGCAAAAGGAGCAGGTACTGTATTTATATATTGATAATTGAATTAATAAATCAAATGACATTTGCATGCATATATATATATATATATTTGTGTATATATATAAACAAAAACAAATGTTAATTTATATACAATCAAATTCTTTTTATTGCAGTTTGCTTAGACGGGAGTCCACCTGCTTACTATTATCAAGAAGGATTTGGAGATGGATTAAATAATTGGATTGTTAATATAGAGGTATCAGTAAAAAAGGGAATTAAATAATTAATTTAATTATCATTTGAGTGTTATACCCAATCAGCATAATATAATCATCAATTATGCATGCATAATACTATTTTTCTATTTCTTTTGTGTGTTAATTATTTGTGGGTTTTAGGGTGGTGGATGGTGTACTTCAACGTACGACTGTCTTGACAGATCAAAAAATTATTATGGGAGTAGTCGTAATATTAGGAATCAAATTTTCTCAGGGATACTTGACGATGATATTGCATTTAATCCAGGTACGTATTTATATTATAGTGATGAAATCTTGTAACTTCATTGCAAATATTAATTAACCAATACAAAACATTATATTTTGCCACTAAAATAGAGATGAATTTTTATGTTGTACTGTTAAATTTTCCTAGTTATATTTTTTCCTTTCAGTTGTAGTATACTGCACCCATATATGCTATCATTATGTCCACGAATACTTATATTGTATTTAATTTAAATAAAAATTGTTAAAAAATATAGTTTATATTTGATTTTCAGATTTTTACAATTGGCATAAAGTTTTTATTCACTATTGTGATGGCTCATCATTCATGTCGGATGTCGAAAAAATTGATTCCGTAAGTTTTATAATTAGAGCAACCTTAACTAATTCTTTTTTTTTAATATGAAATCGTAATTTTGGTAAGACGTACTTTCAGAAAACCAACCTTACTTTTCGAGGTGCAAGGATTTTTAATGTTATGATGGAGGAAATGCTATGTAAAGGAATGGAAAATGCACATAAGGTATGACTAATTTTAACAAGTGCTTATTTTAAATAATTTCATTTAATTTACCAAAGTCTTAATTAATTTATGCACATGCAGGCTATACTAGTGGGTACCTCTGCAGGTGGATTGACAACTACTTTGCATTGTGATAAGTTTCGAAAACTCTTACCTAATGCTCGTACTGTTAAATGTCTTTCCGATTCTGGATTTTTCATTCATGGGTACGTACGATCTACAAGTAAATTAAGAACATAATTGAATATTATTGTTATGCATATATGAGACAGTTTCGTATTATTCATTTAATTGTCTTATTTTATTGATAGGAAGGGTCACCCTGGAGTTAATGTTAGAGAGAAACTTGTGGCTAATGTGATCGCAACACACGTATTATTCTTCTTAATTTCTTATGAACCCAAAATTCAAGTACATGTATATATATATATATATGCATGTATGTAACATGTTTTTCTTTAATTATATATATGTGCCATGCAGAAACTGGCTAATTCCTTACCAAAAACATGCACATCCAGAATGAATCCGAGATTGGTGAGAGAAGTTTCATTTGCGTAATATAGTAATTAATTTTAATTTTTTTTCTAGCAAAATTATGTTTAAATTAATGCTAACAATATATATATATGTTTGATCATATTAATTTGTAGTGCCTTTTTCCTGAGTATTTGGTTGAGGACGTCCGAACTCCACTTTTTATACTTGAATCAGCTTTTGATAGTGCTCAGGTAAGCTCATTGTTTCATTAACCTTAATTTAGAATTTGTTTCATTTTACTTTTCTCATATTTAAATAGAACCTTTAAGAAAATTAAACCTAATTTCGAAGACATGCTTCATAGTTCTGCGAGTATTGTTAATCCATATATATTAATTTCATGTAATGCAACATAGAGAATTAATTTATATATTAAATTTTTATATTGGATGGATAATTTACATTTTATATTACGTACATGATAAAAGTCAATTTATTCATCAATGAATTTACCAGATTAATGCCACGTTGGTACCTGTTTTTGGTGGTCACAAATGGGATAATTGCATGACGAACTTAACGCTCTGTAGTGCTATGCAAATAGCAATCATGAAAGGTACTCCAATTATTTTTTTATAATATATAGAAAAAGTCATTACGGATAATTTTTTTGAATCAAAATGTGTTGTGACTTGTGAGAAACATTGTACTCTAATTATTGCAAGAAATTTCAAATTTCAATTGACAAACAAATTTTTTGAAAAAAGTCACATCATTGCGCATGATTTCAGATTTTCGAAGTGCTTTCATTGAGATTTTGATGAAACTTGACAAATCTTCAAGTAGAGGGATGTTTGTTCACTCTTGCTTTCGACATGGCCACATAAACTTAAGAGATGGGTGGACTTGTTCGTCCGTTGCTGGAAATGTACTCGCAAATAAAGTAAGACTAATACTAGTGTTTTGATTTATGAGACACATATATACAAATTGCCAAATTTTATTACTTGCTTTGGTATTATATATTTGCCAAATTGGATCTCTTAACATTTTAGGAAATTTTATAATCATATTATATATTCTTGAATGTCTAATATAATTAATGTGATATGCAATTTGCAGACAATTGGGGAAGCAATTGGTGATTGGTATTTTGATCGAAGCTCTTTCCATGAAATAAATACACAGGATGATTTGCCGCGGAATTGCACGAGTCTCTTACCTGAAAAATCTTTTAACAAAGTTTGTCTTGCTGCTTTGCATCACAAATAGAGGATCTTAATTTGTATTTTTCTTTATAAAATCAAAATTGTCATGAATAAATAAAGATCAATACTTGTTATATAATATTCTTGATCTTTTGACAGGATTTGATTGTAAGAATTTGTTTTGCTTGTTTGTTTGGTTGAAGGGGATTGTGAGAATTTGTTAATTCTATTATGGTTATATATGTAATTTTGTAACATATACAAATCAAGCAGTATCCAATGCAGTGATATGTATGTTTCATTGATCGATATATTGATTTATATAGATGTATGTTTCATTGATATATTGACTTATATAGAGTTGAGTTGATCTTATGTAAATCAGTATTATTTGCACCCGTTTTGCAGTTAATATTTTACGGTACACGACTAGCACCTTTTAATATATAAAATAAGTAAATTAGGCTAGTAAACTCTATATAATAAGTATTATACTTTTTAGTGCAATTAATGCATAAGGTTATATTAATAACTGTGTAAGAAAATATTACTCCCCCGTCCTGATTTTGATTATCCGCTTTTTATAAATAGTCGTCCATAATTTTGTTTATCAATTTCTAAATAAGACAATAAAGCAACATTCAATATTATTTAATATTATTATTTCTCTCCACCAAACTCATTTTACACCATTTAATATTATTATTTCTCTCCACCAAACTCACTTTACACCATATAATAATATTCACTACTACACATTTGAGCTTGCAGACAACAAGACTTGATGAATTTTTTTTTTAAATAACTCTTCAAGCTATAGCTTGGAGAGCGGTTTTAATTAAAAAAAATAGATAGAAATGGTTCAAAACCGGCTGTCCAAGTTTAACACTTAGAAAGTGGTTAAGAACCACTTGTGCAGAAGTGTTTAGGACAAATGATTATGAACCATTGTTCAAGAGTAAAGTTTGGACAAAGAAGCTTATGAACCGTTGTCCAAGTGTTCGGATAATAATATATATACACCCAAATCGCGAATTGAACCAAATTGATATATATCGATTGAAGCCCTAGCCTCCTCCTCCTCTCCCCAAATCGAACCATCCGCCGCCCTCCCCCCCCCTTGCCCGTTTTTTCACCTTCACCAAAATTTCTAGGTATTTTCTCTATTTATCTCTTATTTGATGTCTTCTTCGCTTTTGGTTTATCCCTTTTCTTCGTGGCTTTTCCTTTTCTTCGTGCTTTTGGTTACTTGTTAAGGGGTAAGTTAAGGGTAAAGGAAGGTATCACAGAGCTTAAGAGGGTGTGTTAGAGCTTATGGATTGGATTTTATCCAAAGAATGTTTGGTTGACTTGTTCACATTTTCTCACAATAGTTAAATGTTGTAATCTAATAACTTCTTTTTTAGAAAGTTGGAAGATCCCTACAATTTTTTTAAATAAGGTCTTAAATTTCGTACTCGCTTTAATTATGATCATTGTAGTCCCAAAAATCACCAAGATCTTGATTGTAGAAGTTCTATGATCTTGTCTTATCCAAGAGTGTTTGCTTAAGTTTACTAGAAAGAGCTTACACGCTCTCAAAACAAATTTGTATTGTAGCTTGTAAGTTATTTCAGATAGTTGGAAGATCCTAAACAATATTTTCTTATTAAGATCCTAAATTTAATTACTCCTTTTTAACCATTATAGTCTCAGTAGTATATTCTAAAAGTTCTATGCACTTGACTTGTACACACACATCGTATAAGTTCATATGAGATGAAGGAGCTTAAGAGACTTATGAAATGAGCTGAGAAGCTTGCCCACACTGCCTCTTAGTAAATTACTTAATCTTTGTAAGTTTACTGCTATTAGGTATCATGAATCTTTTGTCGGTGAGGAACATGTGCGCGAAGTCTTGAATGACGAGTGGTTGAGTGCAACCACCATAGCCCTTTACCTCAGGTATGTGTTTACTAATTCTCAATATTCACTTTCTGTATAGTTTAATTTTCTTTTTAAATATTAATTAGCGTATATATGTTGGTTAAAGATATTTGGGTGTGGTATATCTCTCCAGAGATAACCGAGCAAGTGGAATGTACTCCTTCGCCTCCCCCCAGAGTGTCTTGCATAATGGGTGATAGGTACATGACCATGGATGGGTTAGTTAATCATATCTTTGAATCTAACCTGGGAGCGATCATCTCATTTTTTTGCCAACAAATGTGGGGTGAGTGATAAACATTCCGTTAAAATTTGTATTCATGTTTATAATATTTGCACATATATATGCTAAATTTGCGCTTAATTTTAATATTCTCAATATAATATAGGAACCATTGGGTGTTGGTCGCCATACACATGAATACATTAAGTGTGTATTTTATGGACCCAAATTTCATGATGGAGTTTATTCAAATCGCCTCGATCTCGCTTTCATATATGGAAGCGTAAGTTCATTTTTAATATTCTATACAATGATTTGTTTTACTTTTAAAATTATGCATATTTAATCTATTTTTATTTTTTTAATTATAATAATAATAGTGTGATGACGATGTATCGGAGTCGCCTTGATCAAGGTTCAAGATCTAAGTTAAATAAAGTGAACCGGATTAACATTAAGGTAAATTTAATTTAGTAAATTATCAAACTAATTAATAGAAAGAAATCATAATTGTAATAATGATTATAATTGTTAATCAACGGTGTTCCGAGGCAACGAGATAAATGACAATTGTGGACATTTTGTGTGTTGCTTTATAGAAGATATAATATCGCTTCTCTAAACTAACATTCCTCTCAATGTAAGTCAATTTATCGATTTATTTAAATTATTATTGATTGAATAAAAATTCATACTATATTGATTGATTCGTTGTTTTGCGGTTTGTCTATGAACGTGAGCTCAAGTCTTACTCTAAGAAAAGATGGAGAAATGGAAAAACGATTGATTTGGGGTACCTTTTTACAATCGATTCTTATATTCATACGATATTGAGTTAATGTTGTTTGAAATATTGGTAGCATGTAATTAAATTATATATTTGTGATGATATATATTTCATGTTTTTTGGTGTATTGGACGATGTTTATGATTGTATGTTTTATTTATTTCATGATGTGTATGTTTATTAATTTATTTGATGTTTTGGTATATATATATGTGGTTTATGGTTTTATTATAGGATTTTTGGTTTATGGTATATGGTATTGGACGTATATATAAGTTTTGGTTTATAGTTTTATTATAGGATTTTTAAAATATAAATTAATAATTAAAAAAAAGATATTGGACAGCGGTTAATAACCGCTGTCTATGTAACATATAAATGAAATTAAAAAAATATATATTAACTTAGACAACGGTTATCAACCGCTGTCCAAGCAAAATCTTGCAAAGCGGTTGTAAACCGCTGTCCAAGTGCGATTTCTTGGACAACGGTTTTTTTTATCCGGTATCCAAGCTTGGATAAACAGAGCTTTTTGGAGAGCGGTTATAACCGCTCTCCAAGATCATTTTTCACAGCTGTCCAAGTCCAAATGTGTATTAGTGATTATTTATCTCCACCAAACTCACTTTACCCACTTTACACCATTTAATATTATTATCTCCTATTTTTTCTTAATCTCCGTGTCTACCGTAAATGGATAATTAAAAATAGGACGGAGAGAGTACTTTATAAGGAATCAAACCTATATAATTAATTGGGACATTTATAAAAGGAAATGTATATTAGATAATTGGAACGGAGGGATTAGATTAAAATTGTGTTTTATTAATCATACAATAAAAGAATTAATGTCCAAATTCATTAGCACGCTAAGTTGTACTCCTTAGGGGAACCATTGGTGGAAAAAATGGTTTTGAAAATGGTGGGGGTCCAAACAAAATACAGATAAACGGTTGTGGGGGTCGTAAAAATAACATTATTTAGGGCCCATATTGTAGTTTTCGAAATTCTCACTTGGTTTACCTACTCAGTAAATTAAATAAACGAATTAATTTCACACATTTTTATAATAAATTGACTTTAAATAAGATTTAAATTATTTCATTACAGTATCAAAGTTCTTCGCGCTTTACACACACTTCATGTGTTTTTAAATGAGATTTTAATTCTTTCATAAAGATCGTAGTCTTGGGGGCTCACGAGAAGTATTAAAGAAATTAAATAAACTAATTAATTCAACACTTCTCTACAAATTTAATTTTTTATATGAGATTTCATTACAAAAGTAGGTTTTATTAAGGTTGAGTTTTTCACTACTTGTTTGGTTTTCTTCTCCTTTTGTTTGACTTTGTAGTTTGTACACATGCATTTTGTTTGTTTTTTTCTTTGTAATATTACACCTTATTTATCAACATGCAAATGAAATAAATCCATTAACATAATTCTAATATCATATATGTATTTTATTTCAATTGAATATATCCTAGGTTTATATAAAATATTTGAAAATGTGTTATATGTATTTTATTATTACAATTATAAAAGTTTAATTTAGAATGAGCTTCCCCAACTCAGTCATGTGACCTATCACATGTGATCGAAAACGGATCGTCCAGTTCTATCCCGTTCAAGAAATTGGATTAATCTGAGTTTTGAAATACCCGTCCCGCTCCATTGTCATTAAATGTCTGTTTGCACTCTCTATTTTTAGATGAGAAGTGTATTTTTTCAAAGTCCCAAATTAAACTCTATTTTTTAAAATTCTAAGTGTTTTTCAATATTTACAAGTGTTCTAAAACACCCCCCAAGTCTATTTGGAAATTGACTTCACCTACCATTTCAATACAAGTCAACTTATGCTTCAACAACCTCTCTCACTCTACGAACATTTGCAGACAAAACCAAGCAATAATTTCTCTCCTCAATATATATATAAGAGTCTCTATTTATATGTGCACAAATATATGAGGATTATCAGATTTTTGATTAATAAGCATTATTTCTTGCTTCAGATTAAAATTGTGTGGTAGTTTTTTGAAGAGGTCAGCTACTGGAATCTTCTTCAACTCTAGTAAAAGGTATGAATTTACTCTCGGTTCAAATCTCTTCGTTACACTATGAGTTAATTCCTTGTTAAATTATAATGCCATGATAAATATTGAATTTTTTCGATGTTATTATATAGATTCATATGTTGTAATTATTACATTTCTTATATATCTGTCTTATGCGTCTCATTATGTGAGACCCAATATTATTATTTTTTAAATTTAAATAAAATAACCAATATTTTTAAATTAATCAAAATTACTAGTTGAAATTCTGTTGCACAAAATGTAATCTGGATCTAGCTTACTTCAAGATACTGATCGTATATGGATTATGGAGAAGGAAATCTGTCGTTATGTGTCAGAATAAAATATCAATAAGATTGTATATAATTTTATATTTGTATTTTATGGAAGGCTACAGATTGTACATCATGTGGCGCCCCTAGAAAGTTGTGTGCATGTTATAGTGATTTGACCCCATCTGTATCGGTGGGTGCATCGCTAATAATTAAAGTCTAAGTTTAGTATGCATTCAGGTGCGCCGTGTATTCATAATGTATATTGAAAATATATAATTTGTTATATTACAAAATGTAATTTATTTATGTTGAACTGTGCAACTATTAATATAAAAAAATAATTGCACGATTCAATATAAATAAATTATATTTTTTAATATAATAAATTATATATTTTTAAAATGTATTTGCATGACGCACTTGGATGCACATAATACCACTCATAATTAAATTGTATTGTAGTTGAATAAAATAACCCACTAAGTTGTAGTCTGTTAAATTGAGCACTCTTACATTATTATATTAAAATACTAAATCACCAGTGTTAAGGTAATTAATAAGGTCTTTTCATTCCTAATAGGATATTGGGCTTGGGCCCAATGAGTGATTAAAAAATCAGTGGGCTGATTGGGCTTTAGCTGGTACAATAATTGTAGTTGGCCTGTTTGGACTTTCACAATATGGCTCAAAAGGTTTTTAGCATGAAATATTTAGAATCTTAAATAATTATGTGCCTAATTATTCTGCTAATTAATCATTATTTGTACAATTTGTGCATGTAAAGAATGGTGTCTTGGTTATGCCTACTGGTTTCTTCACTTGCTCTAATGAATACTCAAGTCCATGCCATCAAAAACGTCAGCACTACTTTTCTTGAAAGCGCCATTGCAAAAGGAGCAGGTTCTTTTTTCATATATTACTAATTGAAATTAATAAATGAGATGATAATTTTAAAATTACTTATGTCTACATATCTATACGATCAATTTTTTTTTCTCTTGCAGTTTGCTTAGACGGAAGTCCACCTGCTTACTATTATCAAGAGGGATTTGGAGATGGATTTAATAATTGGATTGTTAATATAGAGGTAAAGTTTGTAACATAACTTAGTACCCAAAAAAAAGATTGCTTCTTTTATGCATGGTACATATTGACTTCTAATAACAAAAATCATGTCATTATAGGTTTACAAATTTCCTAGCTAAATGTCTTTAATAACAGGAAATAATTTTTAGTGGCATATTTTTTATTATTATAGATCAATTTCCTTGTAGCTAGCTAGTATTACCTTTTTTCCCTTATTTCTTTTTCCTTCATCTAGTGTTTCATGCTTTTGGATTTAAAAGAACGCAATTTGTAGGTTTTAGGGTGGTGGATGGTGTAATTCGACGAACGATTGTCTTGACAGATCAAAAAAATATTACGGGAGCAGTCGCCAGCTTGGTAATCAAACCTTCACAGGGTTATTTGACGATGATATCACATTTAATCCAGGTATATATTTCTATATATGTTATAATTTAGTCAATTAGTACTTATTGAATTAATTTAAGTTATGTAATTATTGTTAATGTAGTTTATGTTCGATATCAGATTTTTACAATTGGCATAAGGTGTTAATTCATTATTGTGACGGTTCATCATTTATGTCAGATGTCAAAAGAGTTGATCCCGTAAGTCCCAAAATATATACTACAACAACCTTTATATATTTATTTATTTTTATTAATATGAAATTTTAACTGATGCATAAGAAAACCAACCTTACTTTTCGAGGCGCAAGGATTTATAATGTTATGATGGAGGAAATGCTAGCTAAAGGGATGAGAAATGCGCATAAGGTATGGTTGATTAATTAAATCATGACTAATATAATTAAGTGTGTATGATTAAAATAAATCATTCTATTTAATCGGCTAAATCTAATTCAGGCTATGCTAGTTGGTGCTTCTTCGGCTGGATTGATGACAATCCTGCATTGTGACAAATTTCGAGCACTCTTACCTAATACTTGTACAGTAAAATGTTTTTCCGATTCTGGATTTTTCATTCATGGGTAAGATTAATCACAAGAAAATCAGTTCAAATCAATGCTAGAATATGATCAGAATGTCTTGTGTGAGATCGTCTTACATTATTTATTTATCGTAATTTATTTACAGAAAAAATCACCCTGGAGTCAATATCAGAGAGAATATTTTCGCTAATGTGATCTCAACACATGTATTTCTCTTTCCTCCTTTTACACTTTCTTTTTAATTAAGGGGATTAAGGTCCCTTGATCCTTAAAATTTCAATTACATTGTTTTAGATGCATGCAGAAATTTTGTAACATGTTTAATTTTCTTTATTTGTGGGATGCAGAAATTAGCTAAGGCCTTGCCTAAAACATGCACCTCCAAAATGAGTCCAAGTTTGGTGAGAGGAGTTACATATGCAATATGATATTTTCATTGTATAATTTCCTTGATTAATTTAAATTAGAATACTAACAATTTGTTTAATCATATTGATTTGTCAGTGTTTTTTCCCTGAGTATTTGGTTGAGGATATCAAAACGCCACTTTTTATACTTGAATCAGCTTTTGATGGTTATCAAGTAAGTTCGTTTTTAATTTCATCATACGCAGCTCTAGCTTCTCTTAAGCTCATTATTGAACAGATTCAGCATCATCCTTGTCCTCCGATTTCACTCGACGAAGAACAAGTTAAATCTCTAACCGAAAAGATTGATTTCTTGCAAGATTTTCTTGAAAATTATTCCAATGATAGGAGTTGCAAAGATGCAGAGATTCGTATTGTAGATGCAGCTTACGCGGACAGTAAAAAGAATATACTACCTCCGTTGCATACTTATTTAATTTATCCCTTTGCTTTCGGCATGAGTTTTTAATGTGGCAGGTGTTTATTTGGATTTAAAGGGATAAAGTGATTTACGATTGAGGGTATTGTAGTCATTTTTACTTTATTATCAAAATAGATGATTTTTTTTGTGGTAAAAGTAATGACATGAAATAAGTGTGGGACAGACCGTTTGGGAAAAGGGATAAACAAGTATGAGATTGAGGGAGTTTGATTTAAAAATTAATATGAAAATTCCAAATTTCCTTGTAGCAGAATCTTAGGTCCGTCCCAGATGAGCTGTGTAGAGATTCGATAATATCTGGTGGTTCGGGTCCGTCAAGATCATCTCTTTCAATGGTGGGTAATGATGATGTCTTGAACGACATCATGGAGAAGCTCACTGGGCAACAATCTTATCTACAAATTATTCCGATTGTTGGAATGGGTGGCATTGGTAAGACTACACTTGCTAAGAGTATTTGTGCAAATCAACTTATTGTACAACACTTTGATGTTCTTGGGTGGGTTGCGATTTCTCAAGAGTATAGAGTGCGTGATATTCTTGTTGAAGTTCTTCTTTGTTTGAAAAACATTGGGAGCAAGGAAAGCTTGAGTGGAATGACCGAAAATGAATTGGGAGAAAAACTATATAAATATTTGTTGGGTAGAAGATATCTAATTGTAATGGATGATATGTGGAGTATTGAAGCTTGGGACAAAGTGAAATTCTTTTTTCCAGATTACAACAACCAAAGTAGAATAATAGTAACAAGTAGGCTATCACAAGTTACTTTTTAGCTAACTGATTCTTATATAGTTGATATGAACTTTTTAGACGAGGTTGATAGTTGGAATTTACTTTGCAAAATTGTGTTTGGAGAAGAGGGCTGTCCTCTTGAAATGGAAGAAATTGGGAAAGCGATTGCAAAGAATTGTAAGGAACTTCCCTTATCACTAGTTGTGATCGGAGGACTTCTTCGGAAGTCCAAAAGAGCTCGAGAGTGTTGGGAATACATTGCGGAAAATATAAACCCTATTGTTAATTAAGAGGACAACGAACATTGCCTAAAAATATTATGCACAAGTTATGATGAATTGCCAGTTTATATAAAACCGTGTTTTATCTACATGGGAGTTTTTCCTGAAGATAGTGAAATTCGTGTCTCCTTACTCATAAAACTGTGGGTTGCTGAAGGATTTCTGAAACCAATTAGTGGTAAAAGTTTTGAAGTGGTTGCCGAAGAGTACTTAAAGGATCTTATGGACAGAAATCTCATTTTAGTGCATAAATTCGGATTTGGCGCGAAAATAAAATCTTGAGGCATCCATGATCTCTTGAGGGACCTATGCTTAAGAGAAGCTCAAGAAACCAAGTTTCTTTGTGTCGTAAAGCAGCGTAATGTCAACATTCCACAAGGAAGAAACACCCAACGTCGCGTTGCCATTCATCAAAGTTCGCCTAAGGAAGAATGTCTCCCTCAAGCTGTTGCCTCACAGTCTATGTCTTCACTAACACGCTCCCTGATATGTGATGCTCCACAAAATATACATTCTCTAAATTTAAAATTGTTGAGGGTATTGAAAGCAGATGATAGAACATTACGCTATGGAGATCTTCATTTGATTGAAGCTACTTTTAAATTGGTTAACTCGAGGTACATGACACATTTTTTCGTTTCGTTATAGATCGAAAACTGCACCGCAAACGACAACACCATCATCACAAGAGGAGAGGGAGACCACACCCACCGCAAGAGGGAATAAACTATTACCTTTTTAAATTATAATTTATAACATTTAATGTTAAAATATCAGTTTATAAATATAATGATATGAAGTGTTATGATATTAATTTATGAGTAGTTCTTCGATAAAACTTGTTTATAGTATAAAATTTATATCATCACACTTTTAAACTAATGCCATAACATTTAACAATTGATATCATCACATTTAAAAATTAATATCACAACATTAAATGATATGAGTTTCAATTTATAATAATAATAATATTAATTTATAGTAAATGTAATCATATTAATTTTATAATATAAACATACTTCACATAATCCGTGTTAATTTTAAGTGTAAAAGTATCAACAAGAGCTACTCAATATTTTAACCTAATGCGTGGACCGGATCACTTGAGCCCCACGTAAAACGGGCGATCTACTTGCCCAAACCCGGTTCACAAAAGTATAACTACGAAAAACCCCACGACTTCTCAAAAATCCAAGAAACAAAGTTCAATTTCTTCTACTGAAAAGGAAAAACGCCCAAATTATCGCTCAAAATGTTGCTCGAGCTTCCGCGCTTAACCAATTCTCTCAGGCATCCGTTCGACTCCGATCAAGCATATCTCAGTCGGAAATCCTTCCTTGAGAATGTCAATCGCCGTAGGCAAGTACATACATATTTAAATATGATGGGGATTAGGACAATTCATTGTTTTTAAAGCTATTTGTACAATTTTAAAGGTTTAAGTATCTGATTGGAATTTTGAATTTTGTTTTAGTGCTGCAATTTCGGTTGGAGAGTCCGAACTCGCTCGTAAGATTATTTATCGATGGGATGAAGGTATTACTGCACTCTTTATCTGTGTGTAATGAGTGTTTGCTTGTATATAGAATTACAGTCATTACTGGGTGTGAATTTATTTTGTTGGCGGTATTTCTCTGCTTTGCTCTTGTGGTATAGTTAATAAGTAAAGAGAGTGGAAAGATGTGGATTTCAGTAAGTTCGGTTGCTGTATATTTATGTAATTTACTTATTTTGTTTATCTGTTATCTGTATTTTTGTGTAGCTTCGTTTGAGGTACGACAGTTGTACAAGCAATTTATTCCAGCAGTGGTTGAGTTGATGGGTGGTGAAGTGGTGTCGGAGGAGTTTCAGGAAGTGGCATTGAATGTTTATAGGCTGTTTAGTGGCACTTTGGAATCTGAAGAGGATGGGAGGGAAAAGAGAATTTTGTCAAAAAAGTAAGTTTTGTTATTTCTGTTTTTTAATATAGAAGTTCAAAAGTCCTTTTGGTGGAAGCATTCACTCAATATGATATGTTTTACCGAGGTTATAATGTTGACGAACTGAGAATTACCACACATGAATATTAGGTATGGAATCAAGTCCTGTTGTTTTTATCTTCAGTTGATCCACACTAATCATGTCGTGATTATGTGAAATGATATAAATGCAGTGCTCAAAATATGCTTGCTTTTAGTTTATGTAATTTATATCCTTGTAAATAGTACTCCCTCCGTCCCATATAAAGTTGCAAACTATTTTGAGCACACAAAATAAGAGAGTGGAGTAATGAGTAGGGATTTAAGGGGTAATTTCGTAAACCTTTTTGTATAAAGTAAATAAATGTATTGGATTTTGTGTATGTGTGTGCCCAAAAGTAATGGCATTTTGTGTGAAATTGTGGATATTGTTAGTGGAAGTTTATGGAGGATTTCTAGTTTTGGTGTGTGCAAATTCTTTTGGAACGTACCAATAAGGCAAGTGTGTATATTTTAGTGGGACAGAGGGTGTATATAGTAATTAGCTATGGCCTATGGCCACGGTCTTGGTATATTACTTGAATATACGCAGCAAGTTGGATTATGTAATTTATGTAAATAGTTATGTTCCTCTCAGCCTCACTTATGATGCATGCACAAGCATGGTATTCATATGACATGGTTATAATATATCACATGTTTATAGGTTCATTTATATGTCTCTTCCTTGCATAAATTTTGGACTTTCTAGTGCAAGAAATGGGCTGAAATGTTTAGTGAACCATGGCTAGAGATGAGAGGACAGAATTGGATAATTTTTTGAATGCTACTGAAGTTTTATTCTTTGAGATTTGCAACCAAGTTATTTGGGTAGTCTATTTGTTGAATCATTTGCAGAATCCCGTTAGTTTTAATATCCTAAACGTTAAGTATGAATTGGGTATGTTAAATAAAATTTTATATAATTTTCTTGTTATTCAGGCATGACTTGCAAAAACTTGTTGGTCATACCGTCTCTGAAGCAAACATACTGAAAGTTGCGTCACTGGTGGAAAAGCTTTCTGGTTTACAGTATAGTGAATATGGGTTGGTCCATTTACCAGAATTGGTGAGTGAAGGGAGCGAGGACATGGAATTTGGAGCAGATCTTGAATTCCAAACTCCTGCTCGGTTTCTAGTGGATAATAGTTTGGATGATAGAGATTTTTTGGTGGAAGAAACTAGCACTTCGTCGTTTAATCATGAGAGATGGCCCGATTATGACAGTTCTGCAAATTTCCATCCTTCTGTCAATGAAGGTAAGTTTGATCTAGAATGGTTGCGGGATGAATGTGACAGAATTGTCAGGGCAAGTACCTCACAGCTTCCTCGTGATGAACTAGCAATGACCATTTGCAGGATTCTTGATTCGGATAAAGCTGGAGATGAGGTACACATGATATTAATAATGCAGGAAAATACTTTTTTTAGTCCGGTAAGTTATTCTTATTTCGGTTCTAGTCCGTCGACTTTCATGAATTGAAAATTGTCTTTGAACTTTTGATTTTTGACATTTTGATACGGTTACCAGCTATTGGAGGTGAAACATCCGATTGATGCTGAGTCTGATTCATCCACGTAGCAGAGTCTGATTGGTCAACCAGATGTTTCACCTCTTACACATGGTTACCGGACCAAAATGTTGAAAAAGTGAACGTTACAGGACTATTTTAAATAGTCAAAGTTGACGGGACTAAAATCAAAGAGGGTTAACTTTACGGGACTAGAAAACTAATTTTCCCTAATAATATTTTGATTCCGATTCTCAACTTTGCCTTTTTTTAACTTGTGTGTGACTGGTTCCATATTATATTATATCTATTTTGAAGATTGCTGGTGATTTGCTGGATCTTGTTGGTGATAGCTCGTTTGAAACTGTTCAAGACCTTATCATGGTATGGAGAATTGACTTTAATTATAGCACCTTTGGTAATCTCATCATGTTCCACTCCTTACTGACTGATCTCGAAAGCCAATGGAGATGTGGTAGTTTATTATGTCAATGCTTGTGTTTTTACTTTGGGACCATTGGACTTGATATTCTCTTGACATTATTCCAACATAAGAAATTTTTTCCAGTATTAAGGTCACTAAAGCAATCATGTCCAGACATAATCCATATATTTTAACCTAGTAAACTGGCGATAAGCAGCCTTTTGTATTTTACTAATTCACTTGATTTTTCAACCCCCACCCCTGCAGCATAGAAAGGCTCTTGTTGAAAGTATCCATCATGGACTGCTTGTCCTCAGATCTGACAAATCAACTTCAAACACGCAAATGAAGTTGCCTAGTTATGCTACTCAGGTGGTGAAGTGAATATTCTGTTTGTTGTTTGTGTAATTTTTTTCATCCTTCAGTGATTAAAGTTGAATTTCACATTTACCATTTTTTAATTTTTTTTGATGTATAGGTTACTGTTCAAACAGAGTCTGAGCGCCAAATTGATAAACTTAGGCGCAAGGAGGAGAAAAAGAACAGGCGAGGAACAGATCATGTAGCTGAGAATGACTTGTCTTCTATTTCGTTTAGTTCGTTAATTCAAGCAAGCGAGAAGAAAAATATGCTTGATGACGTTGTGGGACATGGTGATGGGACCCAGCTAGCAGCCACGGCCCTTCCTCAGGGCACCATGAGGAAGAATTACAAGGGATATGAAGAAGTCATTGTTCCTCCTACACCAACTGCACCAATGAAACCTGGGGAGAAACTGGTAATTTCATCAGTAGTAATTAGTAAATGCTGTATAATATTTCTCATTAGAAGGCTATAATACTTTCTTTTAAGGGAACTTGATAACATGTCTTTTTTTAAAAAATACTACCTCCATTCCTAATTATCTGTCTGGTTTTAGCCATTCACACAAACCAATTTTCATTAATTAGGATATCAAAAGATTTTTATGTCCTTATTTATTACAACTTGATGAGCTTATAATTACAAGAAGATGATTAATATTTAGGGGTATTGGTGGAAAAGAAAGGTAAATGTGTGTTGATATTAGCGAAGTGATAAATGATTAGGAACACCATTTTGCATATAATCTGAGAGATAATTAGGAACGGAGGTAGTATTTGGTACTTCTTATACACTGCTTATATTCATACATAGCTACTATCCACATTATTTGTTTGTGAGGAGAAATGTTTGACTAGTTATATATATCATAAGTGATTTCTCCATGACATTATGCATGTTCACTTTCTGCATACGTATTTATTAATATGAGCCAATTTGATTTTTTAAATAGAATATATCTTGTTTTGTTATTTTATCCTTAATCTTCTACTTTAGTATGACGTCCATTTTCTTTTTCAAAAAGATTGCCTCAATAACTTTTTTACTCATCTTACAACTATCAGCTGTATGTATTTATGGCAGATTGAAATAAAAGAGCTAGATGCCATTGCACAAGCTGCTTTTCATGGTTACAAGTCTTTGAACCGAATACAGAGCAGAATATTCCAAACAACTTACTACACCAATGAAAATATACTGGTGAAGCAATTTCTGTATTGTAGGATTTACATTAATTTTTGCATGGGATTTATCATTTTTGATATCTTGGAACTGATCTTTGTTGGCTTTCAGGTCTGTGCGCCAACTGGGGCTGGAAAAACAAATATAGCTATGATTTCTATTCTACACGAGGTGTGCAATAAAGTCCCAATAAGCTGCTTATTCTGTTTTCATCCTTGCTTGATTAATTTGCTCCCCTAAAATGAACCTATAGGTTGACTGTGAAAGCACTTTTTGACAGGTTGCACAGCACTTCAAAGATGGTTATCTGCATAAAGATGAATTCAAGATTGTTTATGTTGCTCCTATGAAGGTAACTTTGTTTTCTTTTTTCTTCATATTACTACTACAATCTTATAATGAGAACTTATATCTAGTTATAATTTGCTAGGCATTAGCTGCAGAGGTCACATCAACCTTCAGCCATCGATTAGCCCCTTTAAATGTAACTGTGAGAGAACTCACGGGTGATATGCAACTCTCAAAAAATGAACTTGAAGAGACACAGGTTTTTTGTTATTCATTTTCCTTGGCTTAATTCAATATCTTTTTTTAGACATTTTTTGTATAACTATAACCAACAAACTTCACATGGTTTTAATTGAATAGCTTGTAGATAAGACTCTTAAAATTACATTATTTTTTCCATTTTTGATTCAGATGATTGTAACAACTCCTGAGAAGTGGGATGTGATTACTCGTAAAAGTAGTGATATGGCACTCTCCATGCTAGTGAAGCTCCTAATCATTGATGAAGTACATTTGTTGAATGATGATAGAGGTCCTGTAATAGAAGCATTAGTAGCTCGTACTCTTCGTCAGGTATGGCATTATATATAATCAGTTAACATTTAAACTTGTTCTACAATTTGCTGTGCTTGCATTTTATATAATTTTGCATGGTTTATAAATTGTGTTTTCACAGGTTGAATCTACTCAAAGCATGATACGCATTGTTGGCCTTTCGGCCACTCTACCGAATTATTTGGAGGTAGTTATTATTTGAAAAATTAACTATCATGATGAATAAAATTGTAAATTGATTTTCATTTATGTGGATTAAGTTTGTTCTGTATGATCATTCATCTGTCAATGTCCAATACTTATGCAAAAATTAGGTTGCACAATTTCTGAGGGTGAATCCAGATGCTGGCCTGTTCTTCTTTGATTCAAGTTATCGTCCAGTACCTCTTGAGCAGCACTACATTGGGATCTCCGAACATAACTTTTCAGCTCGTACTGAGAAGATGAATGAAATCTGCTATAACAAGGTCGAATTTATTTTATGCTCATTGCTGCTATGAAAGGTAATTTCAGTAAAAAGTTTACCAATAGTCTTAATACTTTTCCATACAGGTGGTTGATTCACTAAGAAGAGGACATCAGGTTATGGTGTTTGTTCATTCGCGTAAAGACACCGGAAAAACTGCTAATAAACTGGTAACTTATAGCATTAATTTTTGGTAAAGGTTACATTGTGCTGGAGTTTTGCGTTGAAAGAGTGGCAACTGCGGAAACATTTTCCTCACCATTTTAAAAGGAATAATTACAAGGAAATTGTATTTAATAAAGTCATATATTGATCTATACGTATTTCTCCTCTTTTTACAATAATTTTGTGTTACCGGGATCTAGAAAATGACACATTCTTTACAGAGCACTTCCTAATTCTGGGTTTATTCTTGATATTTCTTAATTCAAATGAAATGTTTGACAACAAGATTGATGATGTTAATGCTATCGGGTGGACAAGAGTTGAGCAACTTCAGTATCCTTGATAAGATTTAGGGAATTCTATATGGGAAAGTTCTCTCCTTTTATTCCGCACTTCATGAAAAATAATGGACTTTAAGAATAAATCTCTTAACTGCAGTCTGGGGCTTTGTATCAAGGGGCTGTCTCAAACTAACATATATACTGATTTATTGTTACTGTATATAAAATGTTAATAAAGATATGAATATGGTATAAATCCTCTTCCACCTTATAACATTGTTTCAAGGCATTTTGTGTGTGTCTTCTGCTTTTGAACCTAATTACATGACATATTGCACAGGTTGAAATGGCAAAACTACATGATGGCTCTGATCTTTTCACAAATGCTTCTCATCCTCAGCAAGGACTTATAAAGGTAACACGCTTTCTTGATAAGTTTAGTGTGATATCCGTCCCATGTAAAGTTAATTGTTTGTGTTATATCTTCTTCTATGGATTCCTGGAGCTCAGAAAGAAGTAATGAAGTCCAGAAATAGGGAGCTTGTCCAACTTTTTGAATATGCTGTTGGCGTCCATCATGCTGGAATGCTTCGTTCTGACAGGGGTCTGACTGAGCGACTTTTCTCTGAGGGACTTTTAAGGGTGTGTTTCTCACTTTCAGCCATTATTTTCTTAAAACTTTGATCATCCTCTGAATGCAATGTTCTTATTGTTAGGTCCTTGTTTGCACGGCAACTTTGGCATGGGGAGTGAATTTGCCTGCTCATACTGTGGTGATTAAGGTTAATCCTCTTTGAACATAACTCCTTAGAAGTGTGTACCTATTATTAGATCAAGATTCCATTTCTGTTCAGTTCCTCTTTTGTATAGTTTCTTCCTGGCTCTCTGGTTGTCTAGAACAACTTCTTTCGTCGATCCCTTATATGCTATCTAATACCTTTAGGACAAACATTTAAATATCATTGTTTTGCTTTCTTAGCTTAATGCTACTGACTGGCTAAGTTCTCAGATCTTTCTCTCCCTAGCTCTCCATCTCTTCTCAAATTACTATGACATTTTGGTAAATTTAAAAGGAATTTATTTGTTGATGTGTCCGTCCACCCCCTTCTATATATGGTGGCTCCTCATCTTTTCCTTTTTTCTTTTATAATATAGCATTGATTTACCTTTTATAGATGGTGAAAGTAAGGTATCTGTAGGATCTATTTGATCGTCTTCTCTAAATAAAAGAAATCATGAGACCCTTCCGTAGTAAATTCTCAAAAAATGAATAGCAGAGAAGTTATTATCGCACCATAATCGAGATTGTTATTCTAGAATAACTTCTCTGCTAAGTTCTCGGACTTTTATGTATGTGAGTGATTGTTTTCAGCCTTTTAATGGTGTTTATGCATGTTTTCTAGGGAACTCAAATTTATGACCCAAAGGCTGGTGGGTGGCGCGATCTAGGCATGCTTGATGTTATGCAGGTGAGGGACAACCTATGTTTGCTTCTACTTGGATTCTTTGTCAAGTGATAGGTTTATATCATGAACTCTTCTGAGGTTAAAAGTCCTTCTGTAGATATTTGGGCGTGCTGGAAGACCACAGTTTGATAAAAGTGGTGAAGGCATTATAATCACTGCTCACGACAAATTAGCATACTATTTGCGGCTTTTGACCAGTCAACTTCCCATTGAGTCGCAGGTAAACTCTTGCTCTCCCTACTTTTCTCAAAGAGAAGAGGCACAAAATTTTAACTAGGATAGATATTATAAATATCTGCTTATTGACATTATGCTTTATTCCTTTATTTGATTTGGCAGTTTATAACCTCCTTAAAAGATAACTTAAATGCGGAGGTGGCATTGGGCACCGTTACGAATGTTAAGGAAGCTTGTGCTTGGCTAGGGTATACATACCTCTTCATAAGGATGAAAATGAATCCTCTGGCATATGGAATTGGATGGGATGAGGTAATACACTTCTGTTTTAGTTACTGTAAATGATTATTACACATGGGTTGCTTGCATGATTCTTGTGTTATGTATTTATTATCATTTATTCATCTCCTCCACTCGAGCAATAGATAAATAAAAGGCGTCACTGCTTGTGTTGTTTATTGTCCTTTATCAAACGTTTCTTGCGGTATGACAGGTAATGGCAGATCCTTCACTGAGCCTGAAACAAAGAGCTCTTGTGTCAGATGCCGCGCGAGCTCTCGACAAGGCAAAGATGATGCGTTTTGATGAGAAAAGTGAAAATTTCTATTGTACTGAGCTTGGTCGTATTGCTAGCCACTTTTACATTCATTATTCTAGTGTAGAAACTTATAATGAAATGTTGAGACGCCACATGAATGATAGTGAGGTAAGTTATCACAATATCTGGCACTTTAATCTCATGCACTTTCAACTATGTTTTTACACTCTTTATGCCTTCCTTTTCCGAGTGTGAAACTAGGAAAGCTCAGTCTATATTGAATTTTTCTCATGTTATATAATATAAATAAGTTACCATTGAAAAAATAAATGTTATACTTTATAAATGACAACATGCCTTTCGACCAAATATGATAGGGAGGCATGATTCATATAGCCGACCTCACATACAGTGTTAAAGGATTAGTTTATTGCTGTTGTGTAACACTTCACATAGGGCATATGAAACTGGACCGGTGGAGCCACGGTGAAAATAATTTGATTTAAAGTTTGCATGTCCTTTCAGGAAACAGCTCCGTCTTTCCTAGTGAACAGAAATTTGGGTGGAACTACAGATAAATCTATGTCAAATCCTGTGTATAGAGTATAGTACATTTTGTAGTAACACATCTTTGCAGATATACATAAAGCTACGGTCTTATATTTACTGAAAGTTGATCTATTGCCAGTTAATTCGAGTCTTGGAAAGTCCATATAACTGATTCATCATATTAGATTATGCCATTATGGTCATTAATATTCAACAGTGGTTAAGAAAGTAGGAAGGTTCTTCTGAAATTTGCTGTATTTGATATGGCGAAATTGTTTTGGTGTTTTCAGCTCTGAACAAGCCCTGAAAACATTTGACTAGTTAGACAACACTTATTTCTCTATTTAATTCGTATCATTGTGCCTTGACCAACTGGTTTAGTTTCCTTTTCTATAGGTGATTGACATGGTTGCACATTCTTCTGAATTTGAAAATATTGTTGTTCGAGAAGAGGAACAAAATGAGCTGGAAACGATGGCTCGGTCATGTCCTCTAGAAATCAAGGGTGGCCCCTCAAGTAAACATGGAAAGGTTTCGATTCTTATTCAGGTTAGTGGCTGGATCTTCTTGATTAAATTGGTTATTACTTCAAATAAAATATTTCATTTCCTTACTATTATAATCTTATCTTGTCATGCAGATGTTCATTTCCAGGGGATCATTTGAGTCTTTTTCACTAGTTTCTGATGCGACATATATAAGTTCAAGCTTGGCTCGTATTATGCGGGCTTTATATGAGATTTGCTTGCGAAGAGGGTGGAGTGAAATGTCTTCCTTCATGCTGGAGTACTGCAAGGCTGTGGATCGTCGAGTTTGGCCCCATCAACATCCGCTTAGACAATTTGATAAAGATATTTCGGCAGAAGTAAAGAAGAATTTCGTGATTACTGTTTTTGATGTAATTAAAACGATTTTTCTAACACATATGTTGCTTCACGTTCTGCTTCAGATTTTGAGGAAGCTTGAAGAAAGAGGAGTGGACTTGGATCACCTATATGATATGCAGGAGAAAGATATTGGAGCTTTAATTCGCTATGCACCTGGAGGAAAGGTATCGAGTGGATTTTATTTTGCAAGTCTTTTGAGAACTAAATAGTGTCTGACATTCTTTTACATTGAAGTTGGTGAAGCAATACTTGGGATATTTCCCAATGGTCCAGTTATTTGCTACAGTAAGTCCAATCACAAGAACAGTTCTAAAGGTAATTGCAAGTTATGCTTCGTGTTGTCAGCTATTAAATAGTTTGTAAACCAGGAAATTGTCATTTTTAGCAACATTATCCTTTTATATTAGGTTGATTTGACTATCGCACCAGAGTTCATCTGGAAGGATCGTTTTCATGGTACTGCACAGCGCTGGTTGATTTTGGTCGAGGTGCTTCCCTACTAATTGACTTCTTGTTTCATTGGAAAGTAGATGGCCTAGTGGTTTCTTATTCTCTGATTTTACTATAAGAGAAATATTTTAAATCGTTCAATTTATAGCTTTTCAAAATTTGGAAGGTATATTATGTGAAAGTGACTAATAAAAGAACCATCTCCTTCTAGCAATCTATCTTGATAAACTAACAACGTAAACCTGATAGCTGACCGATGCAAGCCTTGGAAGGGGAATTTTTTTTATACCCATTTTATAAATTTTAACGGTTTAACCTTTTAGGATCATTAGTTATAAATTATAATGTTTACTTGTATATCATCTTTATTGCTTTAAATTTGTACATGTTAGATTCCACAATTTCTGGTTTAGCAATTGGAAATAATTGTGTTAGGCTATAGCAATTAACAGGAAATTTAACCTATCTACGCATAAAATTGTTGATTTCTTGGAATTTTTCTGGATGCATTTTATAGAAAGTTAAATGCCATTATATGTAGGTTTGAAAAGTAACTTTCCATATATGACGTTTAACACATCTGTTATAAGTTTAATTGTTAAACCAGCATGCTCCTTGCTCCTTGACAAATCAAACCGTTGACTCATCATTTACATTTATAGGATTCTGAGAATGACCATATATACCACTCAGAACTTTTCACATTAACAAAAAAGATGGCGAAAAAGGGAGGCTCAGAAGCTATCCTTCACTGTTCCAATATTCGAACCACACCCACCTCAGTACTTCATCCGTGCAATTTCAGACTCGTGGTTGCATGCAGAGTCTTTCTACAGCATATCCTTCCAGAACCTGACGCTCCCAGAGGTGATCTTAGAGATTGGCTTATATTTTTTCTTGGATTGGGTAAAAAGAAATTTAACAATCAGGCTTTCTTATCTTCCTTCAGGCTCATACAACTCATACCGAGCTCCTTGACTTGAAACCACTTCCTGTTACAGCACTAGGAAATGGAATTTATGAAGCATTGTACAAATTCACACATTTTAACCCCATACAGACACAGGTTTGAATTAAACATGTCACTTGTTATTCCTTTTCTTCTCTATTTGGTTTTCTAGTCCTGTAAGTTACCCCTATTTTCGATTTTAGTCCTGTCGATTTTCATGAACTGATTACAGCCCTGTGACTTTCAATTTTTGACATTTGGTCCGGTAACCGGCTGTAAGAGATGAAACATCCTGTTGGCGCTGACGTGACAGAGTCTTATTGGTCAATCGGATGTTTCACCTCTTATAGCCGGTGAACGGACCAAAATGTTCATTCGTGAAATTTGACAGGACTAAAATCAAAATAGGGGTAACTTATTAGATTAAAAAAACCATTTCCCTTTTTTGTTTTCCTCTAAGTTTTATCGTCTAGCATGAATTTTTAAGCTTATTGTTTCTGACATTATTTATTGGTAAATTATCAGGCTTTTCATGTGCTCTACCACACAGACCAAAATGTTCTTTTAGGAGCTCCAACAGGAAGTGGTAAAACCATATCAGCTGAGCTTGCAATGCTCCATCTGTTCAATACTCAACCTGATATGAAGGTAATTTTCTTGTAAAATTGTCATCTGTTGATTAAGCTTATATAAAATGCACCCCTGCAGATTTGTTTTTTTAATAAACATTACATTTCTGCTAGGTTAATATCCACTGCCAAATTTAGGAGGAGAATTGAGTATTCCTTGGTTATCATCTTTTGTACTGACCAACTTAATATTGTAAATAAGTCTGTTGAACCTTAATGCTGATGAATATTCAGAAAATCATAACATGTAATACAAAGATACAACAATTTATTTACAGCCAAGGAAATTAATTTAAATAAGTTACTTTTGGGCCATTGGTGAAACTATGTCAGCGCCTGGCCCATCCTTAAATTCTGTTAATTTCATTCAACATAAGTTTAGGTCTTCTAATTTTGTTGATAACTGTATTGTTAATTAATCCAGGTTATTTATATAGCACCGCTAAAGGCTCTTGTTCGAGAAAGAATGAACGATTGGAGGAAGCGTCTTGTGTCGCAGATTGGAAAGCATATGGTGCTTGGATTTCTTCATCTTACTTGCACAATTATGCCAAACATAACTTGTCTAACATGACTTCATAATTAGGTGGAACTGACCGGGGAGTATACCCCAGATTTGACTGCGTTGTTATCGTCCGACATTATAATATCTACTCCAGAAAAATGGGACGGTATCAGCCGTAATTGGCATACTCGATCTTATGTTAAGAAGGTGAAATGTTTCTTTTTGCTTCTTTCTTGGTACTAACTTTTGTATTTTAAAGTTTGTATAACATTATTGATCAAACATGCTCCTTTCTCTTTAGTGTCTCTTGCTTTGTATTTGCTAACAAATCTTTTTTTCACTTTTTCCAATCATCAATCCAGTTTAAGGATATAATTAGAAGTTCAAGTTTTCATATTATTTCTTTGTCGGAGTTTTCCCTTATTGACTTTTGAAGAAACATCTCTAGGTTGGGCTAATGATATTGGATGAGATTCATTTACTTGGTGCTGATCGTGGACCCATATTGGAGGTGTGCACTGTGTGCTTGTTTTGATGTATTTCATATTATACTTACTGGCTGAAGCCAACAGTAGATTTATCAATTAAAGATTATGTATAAGCAGATTCAGAATGATTATTTGGAATTTGCCTTTTACTAACCATATAAAATAATCGTATCGCACAGTACTAATCCAGCATGTTCCATTTAGAACTCGTAAATATGTGTTTCATTGTGAATCTTTAGCAGGAAGCTTTATTTTCTCTTCTAAACATTGTCTAGGTACGGTTCTTTTTATGTTACTTGGTCTAGAGATGACATTACAGTAAACGTTAGTTGTATTTTAGAAGCATAACATCTACTTATTCTTTATGTCTTTAGAACTTAAGTATGTAACATGAAATCTGATTCTTTTTGTTTTCTCATAATAAAAGGTGAAATGTGTTTTGCTTAGAACCACACAGTTGGAATAGAATCTATATAAAAAAACTCAAGTGAAAATCTGTTTATACTTTCTATTTCAAGCACTAAATGACAAAATCATATTTTATTTTGATTCTTTTAGTTTCTTCTACCAGTATCCTTCTGTGTATCATGATTAAAAAGAAAACCGGATATCTGTATATATATAAAGAGCTTCTTTTACTTTTATTCATTTTGTATGTCATGGAAAGTTATCTTTAACACAAGAATTTGTAGAAATCATAGACTGTAGCATTTGATATTATTTTTATTTTAATAGGTTATTGTATCTCGAATGAGATATATATCATCACAGACAGAACGCCCGATCAGATTTGTTGGACTTTCAACAGCTTTAGCAAATGCACAGTAAGTTGCTGTCTTAGTTCTTATTCTTTGGAGTTTTACATATTTTCCTTTTAGTTTTTGCTATATGAGTTTACATATTTTAGAATGTTCCTTGATCAGTTTGAATCCCTTGTTGTACTTTGCAGTTTGTATCAATATCTCTGAAATCCATTCCCTATTACAGTAGAATACGTTCGATATGCTTTGCATACTTATTTTACATTTGCATATTATCTTTGACAACTGGTCATAATAATTTTGAATAAGTCCATGTCCCATGATAAATAGAATGCCTTATGAGGCCATAAACACACAACCCAAGCGATAAAAAAGTTAAAACTAGCGAAGGTCTCCCTCTTTTATTCTTTGTGTGCTTTGTTTTAATAATATCTGATGAATAATTAATATATATTCTTATCCAGTGATTTGGGTGATTGGCTTGGTGTTGAAGAAAATGGTTTGTTCAACTTCAAACCTAGTGTTAGGCCAGTTCCTCTCGAAGTTCATATTCAGGCAAGTATATGGTTTCATCATTTCATCTTAATAGAACTCTAGGAGACTTGCATGTATATCAGCACATGTGAAAATTTATCAACTTAAATAATAAATATGACATGTTTGAGTGACCTCACATCAGAGAAGAAACATAAAATTAAATGGATGTGATTTCTTTTTTTTAGATGCAGGATGTAGCGAGCTTCTACCCCTATCCACTTAAACTAAAATAGTTATTTCTTGTAAATGTTCTAGTACATGTTTAGTTAATAACTAGGATACCAATTACCCTTTTTTTGTGATTGCTGTCACAGTGTATAATGTTCTGGCGAGAACTGCAGTTATATTGGTACTGAATTTACATTGTTTTTTCTTATCAGGGATATCCTGGAAAATTTTACTGCCCAAGAATGAATAGCATGAATAAACCCACATATGCAGCTATATGTACCTATTCACCCACAAAACCAGTTCTCATATTCGTTTCATCACGTCGTCAAACTAGGCTTACTGCATTGGACCTCATTCAGGTGAGGATCATTTTAATTGAAAATAAATCACGACACTTTCATATTTTTTCAATTATAACATATTTTTGTTGAAATTCACAATTCGATATATGACCTTTCAAATTGTTGCAATTCTATCGCACGACTATTTCCTGGCAAGTCCTGCTGTTGCGACTGTTTAAAATTGCAAAAAATAAAAAATAAAAAAACAAAGGCTTTGTTTGAACTGAAACAATAACGAAAGGTCATGAATT
Source organism: Stenogyne calaminthoides (assembly GCA_037126765.1). Lineage (NCBI taxonomy): Eukaryota > Viridiplantae > Streptophyta > Magnoliopsida > Lamiales > Lamiaceae > Stenogyne > Stenogyne calaminthoides. The sequence goes on from JBBCBC010000041.1 coordinate 4,361,818, forward strand.
TATTTTTGCAATGTTTTCAAAGATTTTTTGGCTGCCACGTCAGCATAATTTACCGAAAAATAGTCATGATATAATTGCAAAATTAAAAAATTCATGATTTTTATGCAATTAACCCTTCTTTTAGCAACTTGCGAACTCACCTATTTTTTGGTGATTCTAGTATGCAGCTTCAGATGAGCACCCGAGGCAGTTTCTGGCTATACCCGAAGAATCACTTCAGATGATACTCTCCCAAGTTACTGATCAGAACCTTAGACACACCCTGCAATTTGGTATCGGGTTGCATCATGCAGGATTGAATGACAAGGATAGATCTCTGGTTGAGGAACTTTTTGCCAACAACAAGATTCAGGTAAGTATTTTATAACTATGGTTGCATTATCGGAGAATTAATTTAAATTATTTACTTTTATATGAACTTGTTCTACCCTGATATTGTCTTATCCTTTCAGGTTTTGGTTTGCACCAGTACATTAGCTTGGGGTGTGAATCTTCCAGCTCATTTAGTTATTATAAAGGTAAGCATGTTCTGCCTTCAACATTTGACCCTTATACCTATTATCTCTTAATTAATGGTTTTTCCTCGATAAGAGTTTTTTGATAAGTGGACAGCGCAAGTTATTAGGTTAACTATAATTTGATTTTCGTTGTAAGTGAATAGTGATAGCAAATAAAAGAAGAGTTGGTATGCTGTGAAACTTGTTCACCGTGAAACTGGTTTTTTTTTTTTTTTACAGACATACTCTTTAGTAATATAAGTTACACCCTTTAGTAATATAAGTCACACCCTTCAGTTATCACTACGACACTCTTTGCTATAATATAAGTAACGCCCTTCAATTTTATGAGTAATACTCTTTATAGTAAAACGTCGCACCCTTTACAGTAAAAAGTCACACTCTTTAGTAATATAAGTCACACTCCTTAACCAGTTTCACCGTGAAACTTGTTCACACTATACTTTGCCATAAAAGAAAGCCCTTGTAATTCATTTTTCACTGTGAAAATAAATAATCAGAAAGCCAACTAATGACCTGATAATTCGTGCTTCTAAATCCTGGATCTCTAGTGAGTAGTGATTGATTGTAACTTGCTCCTTTCATTTTTAAATACACAATCATGATAATTGGTTACTGCTGGGGATCAAGATGCAATGTGGAGTATATTGGAATCAATTGTGTAATGATCCTTGTAACTTGTTGTTGCTGTTCATGTATATAAATTGATTTCTTTCATACAAGATCACAATAAAAATATGTGATTGATTATTGTAATATTATTGAAAATTACTAATGTGTTGGCTAATCTACGTCTGAACATTGGCATGCCAATTTTTATAATTAATTCCCTTATATGTATTCTCCATTAATTTTACTCATAACCGAGACAGTAATGTTTTATGTGTCTTGTGACCAGGGAACAGAATTTTTTGATGCAAAATCAAAGAGATACGTTGATTTTCCAATTACCGATATTTTGCAAATGATGGGTCGAGCTGGACGGCCTCAGTTCGACCAGCATGGGAAGGCTATTATTCTCGTTCATGAACCAAAAAAGAGCTTCTACAAAAAGGTCTGAAAATAATTGAATTTTATATGTGTATCATTGCATGGACTTATTTGAATAAATGCAAAACTTTTCTTTTCTTCTCCCAGTTTCTCTATGAACCATTCCCAGTTGAAAGCAGCCTGAGAGAGCAGTTGCATGATCACATCAATGCTGAGATAGTTTCCAAAACAATATGCCAGAAAAGTGATGCAATACATTATCTCACCTGGACATATTTATTCCGGAGATTGGTATGACTTTAAAGACACCGGGGAGAGTAGTTAATTGTTTGTTTCCAGTGGAAAATAGGTTTTTTAGTCATGTAAGTTATCCATTTTGCTTCTAGTCATCTCGATTTTTACGAATTGACAACGTCCCTGTAATTTCCAATTTTTTAACATTTTGGTCTGGTTATCCTCTGTAAGATGTGAAACATTCAGTTGACGCTGATGTGGCAGAGTTTGATTTGTCCATGTGGCAAAGCCTGATTGGTGAACCGAATGTTTCACCTCTTGCAGCCGGTTACCGGACCAAAATGTCAAAAAATTGAAAGTTACAGGGCTATTTCAATTCGTGAAAGTCGATAGGACTGATACCGAAATAGAGGAAACTGAAATAGTGGTTTCTTGCATGACTAGAAAAACTATTTTCCCTTTCCTAATGAGTTTTTAATTCCCTTTTTGTCTGCAATTTCTGACCGCTCTAAGTCCAGTTCACTTGAGGTTGTATCACGAAAAGAGTTTAATTCTTCTCTTAAACAGATGTTTAATCCAGCTTATTATGGCTTAGAAAGTGCAGACCCTGAAACTTTAAGCTCTTACTTGTCAAGGTAGCATGAGTCTTGTTTTAAAGTGCTTATTAATATGGACTCTGGTTCTCAACTGTTGGTAATTCAATATTTCGTTTATATATCTTCTTCACAGCTTAGTGGTGGGCACATTTGAGGATCTTGAAGACAGTGGTTGCATCAAAATTGATGAAGACATGGTGGAGCCCACGATGTTGGGTTCAATAGCGTCTCAGTATTATCTGAAATACACAACTGTATCGATGTATGCTTCGAACATAGAAGCAGACACATCTCTTGAAGTTAGTTAGCTGCATCATTCTTATCAATGTCTCTGCTTCTTTCTTTCTTCTCATTTTTTATTACTCTCCGTATGTATAATATTTATATTTTAGGTTTTCCTTCACATACTATCTGGTGCTTCTGAATATGATGAACTTCCTGTGCGACACAATGAAGTAAGTTACTCTAAATCTTCATTAGTTAAGCTATGTTTTGATATCTTCATTAAATTTCTTAAAACTAACTTTTCCCTTTTATATTTTTGGATTATGTCTTATTGGTTATTCTTTATTTGCTTCAGGAAAATTTCAATGCAGAATTATCCAGTAAGGTTCACTACATGGTTGACAAGAATCTTCTAGACGACCCCCATGTGAAGGCAAATCTTCTTTTTCAGGTTGTTGCTATCCTTGTTTTAACCTATTAATTTAATTCGTACACAATAATATAGATTCTATACTTAAATCTTAAATCATCTTAGCAACACTATTTGCTGATACGAGTATTTAATTACCTTCTGATCGTTTTTGTTCCTGACACATATTTTAATGGGATGCAGGCACACTTTTCCAGAGTCGAACTACCAATCACGGACTACGTCACAGATTTGAAGTCAGTGCTGGATCAAAGTATTCGTATTATCCAGGCAATGATAGATCTATGTGCAAACAGTGGATGGCTCTCTAGTACCATTACTTGTATGCATCTTCTCCAAATGGTCATGCAGGTAATCTTCTTACCACTATTACAATAAGTAGTTGTTTTATTGATACAAATAGCATGGTAAAATTGCTAAACTTTATGATTTTGAGAGAGCGATTTCATTTTGTGATTGTGAAAATATTTCCTTAATAGTACAAGGGGTTAGTGTTTGCAAATTTTGTAGAAAGTAGAAGTTGAGTGTTTTTTAAAAGGTAAAATATTAGACAAAAACAGAATAAGCTAGAAGCATACCCTTTTCAGCTTTTAGATTTTGGATGATTTTGGATTCTAGGTTATTAATTTAAGCAGAATCATTCAATTTGAAAACACTATAATTTGCTCTTGCAAGCAGAAGCTGATTAAAATTGTCAGCTTTAAGCTGCTGAAAGTCCCATAATTTTTAAAATGATGCAATTTAGTCTTATATTGACAATTGTTTTGTTTTAGGATGATAATTTATTTGTGATTTTTTAAATTGAAATTGTTATGTTTGGTTCTCATTATGCCGCGTAAGCGATGCAAGGCCATCAGTCGAGTTGCTGCAGTTAATTCTGGCAGCTCACGTGAGCGTCACGTGCAGAAATCCTTGCAAAATAAGACTAAAATTGCATCTTATTAAAATTTACCAGACTAAATTGTAAAAATTGATTTGTCTGGACTAAAATGCCTAACACAATTTTGCAGTTTACTATTCATTTTTCGCTTGAATAAATAATATCGTTTGTTATATTGCAGGGATTATGGGACGAAAAAGATTCCTCGTTGTGGATGCTCCCCTGCATGACAGACGATCTTATTAGTACGTTGAGCCAGAGAGGAATCTCCAACATCTTGCAGTTGTTAGATACTCCTCTCGAAACTTTGCAGGCTATCACTCGAGGTTCCACTTCCTCGAAGTTAAATGAGGTCTGTTAATAAACGATTTGTGCACTCTTTACCTTTTTTATATGCTGATAAACCATAGTTTAATCTAAATTAAGTTTTTCTATATCTAAACTACCTGTTACTGAATTTCTACTCGTATTTTTCATATCCACAGGAACTGCAACATTTTCTTCGCATTCAAGCACGATTAAGTATTCAGAAACGAACTAATCCTGATAACCCCGGTACTAGTCTGAACGTTAGATTGTCAAAAAACAGACGTAGGAAAACATCGAGAGCTTTTACTCCACGTTTTCCAAAGGTTAGCATCGTGCATTATTGTGCTAGTTTATCATTTAAAAAACAACGAATGCTGATAATGTCGTATTCATAGGTAAAAGACGAAGCGTGGTGGTTGGTCCTGGGAAATACCTCGTACTCTCAACTGTATGCCTTGAAGCGAGTTTCGTTCACCGATTTCCTGCAGACAAAAATTGATATCCCTTCAAATGTCAATGATTTCCAGGTAACAGCAGTTTCAGCTTCAACTTGTTTCAGTTTCTTAATTTTTAAATGAATATCATGTTTAAAATTATTATATATACATATAGTTAAGAATTTCCCTTAATTATTTATTTTTTTAAAATTTGCTCCTCAGGGTATGAAGTTGATCGTGGTATCAGATTGTTATATTGGCTTCGATCAAGAGCACTCTATACAAAATCTTGTGTGATTAATATAGTTTTTGATCGATAATTTTAAGTTTTTTTCAAGTGGCTGTCATTTTCAATTGCGTTCATTACATATAATCATATATGATAGTGTTTTAGATATCTGTATCTAGACATTATATTAAAGAATTTATTGTTTAATTGAAATACATATTGGAGGCAGTTGGTCCAATTTATTTCCTCGATATTTCATTTTGAATTTTACTAAATTTACGATGCGGTGCAGTTCCAAATTAATTTGCTGTCACATATATTTCATTTTAGAGTAGGTGCACCGTGCATTTTTTAACATTGTCACTTATCAGTGGAAACAACTGATACAGTTCAAAAAAATGTATTTAATTTGCACGGAGTGCGTACGAGATTGTTTTTAGTTTATTCCTTCAAGAAAATGCACTTGATTTCATGCAATTTTGATCTTGAAACTCTATTGTACTCTTGTGTTGGGTTGATTTGTTAAGGTATTAAGAATATTAGTTATATTTAATTTCAAATTTAAAACTCTCTATCTGTCCTGAAAATTTCATATATAACGTTAATTATTTATTTTTTCCTAATGATAATAAATTGTTTAAACATGGTTTACATTTTTGAGATCCGTAAACTTCATCGATCCTACTTAATAATTCTAGAAGGATCTAATATACAAGTTTTTGTTAAACTTATTTTGTAAATGAGTTAAAAAGAAAATGACGTTCACTTGAATTAAATTCACACAAGTGTAACTCTTTATTTATTTACTATATGATTTATATTTAATTTCATTTCAAGAGTTTTCAATAAACTACTTGAATCTCAGAGCTCAATAGATATTTCATAATAGTTATTTTAGACTTTTTTTTTAATTTAATTTTGAAAAAATAAATTTAATAAATTGCATTTGGCCATTGATCTCTTCATTTCAAGTGCTAAATGGGTTTGTTCACAAACCCAGAATCTGCATTTAATGAAAGATAACGACAATGATAAGAGTTGCTATGAAACGAAATGTTCAAAATCGAATATTTTACTTTTTACTATATACTCCATAGATTATTAACTAAATTTATAATTAACAATTAATACACGCATAGATGAGAATAAATAGTTAAGTTCACATTAATAACACTTTATAGATATGGCTTAGTTTGGGATAAGCTAAAAATACATTTTTCCCCAAAATAGAAAGACAAAGAAAAAGCTGTATGTATGTAAGATGTAGATCAAAAGGTGCAGTCCATTTACCCATAAAATTTATCTCAAACATGTGGGCTTTGCCAGTCAACCTAATCTTTATAATAATTTTTAATAAGTTCGTGAAAAGTTTTTCGAAAATTGTTAGCATACAAAATGTTAAAAAAAAAAACCCAGATGCTATTATGTTCTCCAATAACAATAAAATTAGATTTTATTCTTGAAAAATTAATGGGTGAAAAATACATTAAAACTAGCACAAAGGTTGTTTAATTTTTGTTACATACAATTCAATTGGAAATTTTAAATACCTCAAGTTTTCAGAGGAATTTATGATTTGTACAGAGAATTGAGAACTGAGCTGAATTGTACAGAGACATTTATGATTTGTACATTTATCACTAAATTGTGATATGCTGAACTTAAGGTATATAAAGTAAATAATATCATATAGGGATATATATATATATATATATATATATATATATATCACATTAATTTTAAGTAACTATATAAAGATTCAATTATTGATTCTTACCTTTTCTTTTCAGGCAACCAAAGGGGCAATGGAAACTCTGAGTTCAAGAACAAATGAACCATGCACATGCATCCCATTAATGGGATATATCCCTATATGATATTTTTTACTTCATACACTTTATGTTGAGCAGATTACAATTTAGTACTTGAGGTATGTTCTGTACAAATCACAACTCCTTCATAAACATTTGAGGTATTTCAAATTTTCAATTCAATTTTATGTTAAAAAAATTAAACAAACTTTGTGCTAGTTTTGATATAATATTTTCCAGCCATTAGTTTTTCAAAAATATAATCGAATTTTATTGTTATAGCGTCTGAGATTTTTTTAAAATTATTTTGAATATATGCTAACAATTTTCGATTTTTTTACCCCAATTTATAAAAAATTAGGTTGATTGCCAAATACAAATATGTTTGCGATAAATTTCATGTGACAAAATGAAGAATTGTGTACACATAAATTTTCAACATGGCTACAAAATTTCCTAAAGAACAATTTCGTTCTCAAGTAATAATAATTGCCTACGAAACTGCCTACAAAAGAATTTTACTGTGGGATTACTCGTGATACTGAGCTTACATGGGTACTAGTATTAATAAAAAAAAGTAAAAATAAAATGTTATTAATCGTGATAATTGAATTAATGACCAAATTTATAAATGTGAAATCAATTTCGCGGCAAACAAGTTTTACAAGAGACATGCTCCATAGTTAATTATTTATTTTATTACAGTGCTCTATCGAATTTATCTTTTAAATCTTATCAATATATAAATCGTGTAATTTTTGTTATATATGGGACTTTTTATCTAAAATTACATATAGTTTCTAACTTACCCCTTCACACACATCTTATACAACCACTCTTAAATAATGACCATGATTTTATTGCATGCATAACTATAATTTTAAAATTTAATCGATGCACAAAACAATCTCTGGATCCCCTTTGCATTGGGTGTGACTTTTGTTTAGAATTACATGATAACACTCCCCAAAAGCATATGTTCGAAGCATGCCACAACAATACATATCTGGAGCATCTATCATCGACCTTGTATAAACATTTAGGCATATCGAAGTTACTATTTGATCCACACATTTTTGTGTAATCAATTCTATTCTTTTGCTGCAGTCTTCATGTGGATCTAATATTGCTACCGAATATTCTAACACCAATATCACAACCAAAATTAATGCAATCTCGATTATGGTCTTCAATTTGGTAACCATGTTAATTTAATTGAGATTATTTCTCTTTAATTTGAGTTATATGCAATTACTGAAACTCATATCATTATGTTGGATTGATTTGTTACTGTTTAATTTAATGATCTCAGTCGAAACTTATAGATGCATTTATGGTAGTTCATAATTAGTGGATAAAATAATCACGTTATATGTGATTTATTGTATTTAATTAAGGGGAAAATATTTTTTTAGGACAATAATTTAGTGGGGGTTGTGGGGTTGTGTTTTAAGGACAATAATTTTACGAATATAGGACAATGTTTTAAAATATAAATATAAGACAATATGTTTTAAAATCTGTAAATGTAGGACAATCGAGTCCGAATAAGCCCAATCGAGCTGAAATGTCACATGAGATTTGGGTTTGTTCCGACTCGATTGTCCTACATTTACAAGAATTTAAAACATAATGCACTATATTTACAAATTTTAAAACCTGTTGTCCTACATTTTGAAGCCCGTAAAATTATTGTTCTTAAAACGTACCCCTAGATTATTGTCCTAAAAAAATATTATTCCCAATATTTCATATGAAATATTTATTAGGAGCGTCCCTCTTTTCTGATAATTTGACAACTGTCCTAGTTATTACTCTTATTAATGATGAAATGCGTGATTTGTTGGGCTTTTATTTTAATTTAATAGAGATAAATAATATAAATTATTTTGTTTGACCGTGTATCTTTGTATTTATTATTCTTTAATTACTTTTCGTGTATATCTCCCGTGTATCTTGGGAAAGTTATTGTATTCTGTAATCACTCCTTTTAATATCAGTTTTTCCCATCACCAACATTACGGTGATTTCTCTAAATCTCCCTTACATAATTCATTATAATTAACGAATGGGGATATATGAATTATTTAAATATGTATAAAAACAACTCTTTCAGCTACATATATAATTTTTGAGAAACTTCTTTAAATCATCCTAAAAAACAAACACATTATTAAAGGGAGTCTTCGTAAGACGGTCTCGTTTAAAAACATAATTTACTTTGTCACTCGATTCTGAATTGCAAAGAACTTATCAGAAAAGATCACATCAACAGGAAAATCGGACGTTAATTTACTGATAGATAATAAGTTTTTAGTAATATGTGGAACCACTAAAACATCCAGCAACTGAACATCTGCAGACAATTTACTAGAACCGATATGAGAAATATTCAAAGCATTGCCATTACCAACAATGACTGAACCGTTACCGGAATAAGGCTCGTAAGTGTCCAAAGCCGCAGGCTGATTCGTCATGTGACTGTAGGTAGGCTGATTCGTAAGCTTGCAAATCACGAAGTTTCATGCTGATGGCACTATAGAGCGTCACAAGGCCCGACTTGTTGCTCAGGGTTTCACACAGATCCCTGGTACCGACTTTCACCATACGTTCAGTCCAGTTGTTAAGGCTGCAACCGTTCGTATTATCCTGGCTCTCTCTGTTCAGTACAGCTGGCCTCTTCATCAGCTTGATGTCAAAAATGTCTTCCTTAACGACATTCTTGAAAAATCAGTATTTATGGCTCAGCCACCGGGTTTCGTGGACCCCCGTTTCCCAGATCATGTATGTCGTCTGAAGAAAGCTCTATACGGTCTTCGTCAGGCTCCTTTAGCTTGGTTTCAGAGATCCAGTTCTTATCTCATGAGTCTTGGCTTTCTTCAGAGCCGTTGTGACTCCTCCCTGTTTATTTTCATCGAGGTACATCTGTTATTTATTTGTCACTTTATGTTGATGATATCATTGTTACAGGGAATGACAGCTCCTTGTTGCAAACCTTTATATCTCGTACACATCGTGAGTTTGCTATCAAAGACCTTGGGCGGTTGAATTATTTTCTTGGTCTTGAGGTTTCCTGATACTTGATGGCTTGTTTGCTTGTTTGTGGGTCATTTAGTTTTCTTGCACATGGTATTAGGATTAAATGGCTTGTAAGGAATGAAAATAATAGACTTGTTTAGATTACACTAAATTTGTTAATTAAGGAGAAAATAATAGAAACTACCAAAACAAGAGATCTACTAAATTTTGGTTATGTGGTGATCAAATTCTATGTCTAAAACTACCAAAATAAGAGATTGGGCTAAATTTTCGAAAGTGACGTGGTGATCCAATTACAATGAGTCAAAAGTGTTTAAATACGGGACTTGGGGCCGGAAAACCCTAAAATCGACCTTGCTCGATCCCGGCCGAACGGGCCTTGGTCGAAGCGGATCGGCCGAGCTTGTCCCTATATCGAAGCGCCTTAGGTCTCCACGCCCCAACAATCTCCGACCAAAGAGCTCAAGTCGAAACCTCTCCGTTTCCGCGGTCTCTTTCACAACCCAACAATCTCCCACCTTCAGATCGATTTTCGCAGCGATTGAAGTCCGCCTTAACTTCTTTCTAAGTCAGTAGTGTCGCCTTCATCTCAACATATCAAGTCATGCATAATCTTCAACTTCTAAGGTCACAACCTTAGTCAACATATCAACATCTTCTTCCTCAATCACCGTAAGATCTGTTCTGATACTTTAACGAGACAATGATATTTAACTCAATATGCTTCCCCTCGAGTGAAAGGCCGATTCTTTGCCAAGTGAATAACACTCATTTGTCATTATACGTATTACTATCCTTTTTTGCTCCTTCCCCAAAACTCACACGAAAAGATTCAAGCAACCAAACCATCTCCTTGCTGGCCTCGAATCGCAGAACGTGATCGCTTCGCAGATGGATCGAAACTACGATCTTTTCCAACTTAGAAGCCCAAGAAATTGTTGTACCACCAAAAGTAAACACATACCCGGTTGTACTCTCCTTTTGTCGAGATCACTTGATGTCAAGTCCGCATCAACGTATTCTGCCAACTCAACGCTTTTGCCCTCAAAGAACAAAAGAAACAAAGCTTGTTCAAGAGTACCTCTCTCAAGTACTTTAGGATCCACTTCACCGCCCCATCTTTGCTTAGCCGGATTACCCATAAACCGCTAACTTACTCCCATCAGCATGCAATATCAGGTCTTGTACACACCATAACATACATCAAACCGCCAATTGCCGGCGCATACGGGGTGTTTTTTTGCATGTAGGCTCGCTTCCTCATCATTTCGGTGAGTCTTTGTTGGATAGCAAGCAATCTGACTTCCCAACGGACACACGAATCAAGCCCAAACCGAGATACCTAAGGCGGCTTTGCATCCTCCATACTAAATCTCTTCAAGACCTTCTTTATGTATTCAAACGAGAAAGATACAACTTTCCTTTGCCAATCCTATCACAATCGATTCAAGATTCCTAAGATTTGCTTGACCTCTCCAAGGTCCTTCATAGTAAACCCATCGGACAACTTCTTCTTCAACTTGCTCACTTCTCCTTGGCACTTGAGTCTCGCTATCAACATGTCATCAACATATAATAGCAAAATGATATAACCATCATCATACCTCTTGAAGTAACAAAGAATGGTCGATTTCACACCTATTGATCCCAATCTGCATGAACCCATCAAACTTCTTGTACACTATAATGGAGCTTGTTTCAACCCATACAAGCTCTTCTTCAATTTGCAAACAAGCTCACTATTCCCTTTGACAAGTACCCTCCGTTGGTTTCCATGTAGATGTCCTCATCTAAATCACCATGAAGAAAGACTGTTTTCACATCCATCTCGTTTCTAACACCAAATTTTTCTCGTACCCACCGTCGACTAACTAACCGAATGGTCGTTAGCTTCACAACCGAGTAAAAATATCAAGATAATCAAAACCATGTTTCTTTGAAACCCCTTCACAAATCCGGGCTTGCCTTTTGTAACGCAATTTTCATCCATCTCCTCTTCGATTTTGTAAACCCACTTATTATGCGTTCGTTTTCTTACCCTTAAAGCTCAACTAGTTCCCGTGTTCCGTTGGTCATCAACGAATTCATCTCATCATCCATTGCAAGTTTTCACTTGCTCACCGCTCACTACATGTAGCCTCGGATAACATTCAGTTCACCACCATCACCAACAAATAAATAATGAAGAGAAGGTGAATACCTATCAGAGATCTATGCTCTCGTGGATCTCCATCAAACTAAATTGGTACCGTGGTGTACATGGTTCTTCCTCAACAATCTCCTCAGATGTCATCAAAAAAAAAATAAAAAAATGATATGGGAATACAATTGAACCTCTTGAATTGTTTATCAAAAATGCTAATTAATTAACAATATGTTATCCAAATTTTGTGCATGCCTTTCCGGGAGAATTTGCTGCCGATGTTAAGACTTGTTTCGAAATCCATGAGTCACTCTTCTTCAATTTCAGTAAACATGTTTTTATTCTCCTTAGACAAATGAATGACTTCATGTAGATATCCTCATTTAAATGTTTGTTTTCTTAAAAATCTATTTTCCGCGATCCATTCTTACAAAATTTTGTGTGTTAAGAACTAGCAAGATAGTCGTTAATTTAAAGTGCTAATTAAAAATATCGGTATTATAAAAAAAATGTTTATTTTTTTCCAGATTCAAAACTAACTTACCTGGTGTTGGTGATTGGTACTATTTGATTTGAAAACCCAAAATTATCATGGTGCCTTCTTACCCCCAAAGGCTCAACTGGTTCGAGTTCCGTTGGGCATCAACGAATTCATCTATCATCCATTGCAAGTTTTCAGCGAGTCTTTTTTAATTATGAAGGAATGAATAACAGCTTTCAACCATGTTCAACAATAAATAATGAAGAGAAGGTGAATACCTGCTCCGGGATATATGATGCTTGATCTCCCGAATTTAGAATTGGTTTTATAGACACGTTGATGAATGGTTCTTCCTCAAAATCTCCTCATCGTTTGTCCTCATTCTTGCTTTGCCATTATGTGCAATATATTAAAGAGCCATGGGTGGTTGCTACCCGTATATTTCTTTCCTCATTAAAGTTCTTAAATTTAATATATATATACATTTTGTATATTTTTATTTTAAAATATCTTTAATTGTCTATATATATTTTGGCTTTTACAATTTACTTTTCAGACTAATTTAAGAGCCCTGTACGTGCACATCAATCTTGATCGACGCAATTTTAGTGAGATTGAGTAATTAATTTGCATATGGAATATTACTTTAAAAAAAAAATAAAAAATTGAATTGGGGCCACAATTGAATTTTATTTAATTGTTTATCAAATGCTAATTAATTAAAAAAATGGTCAATTATCGTAATTTGATCTGCCTTTTTATTTATATTTGGTTGCCGAATGAAGTTATCGCCGCTCTTTATGATTGAGTATTACTTTTGATCAATATCAGTTAATTAGTTTTGTAATTCTTAAAAAATGACTAGCTATTTCCGTACCATTTATATTTGTTTTCTTAAAAAAATCTTAGTTTGTATGTTATTGTAGAAATTCTGCAAGTTATACAATTTGTTACAATTTAAAATTAAAAGTATTAATTGATTTTGATCATAAATTAAAATAATTATTTTTTCAGATTCAATTCTTTATATGAAATTCATTAATATCCTGGTTCCTGATTTAGGTTTAGTTGGTCTTGTTTGGACCAAGATTTTTTGGATCTTTGATTTTAATTCTCTAAAAAACGTACTGGATGTAAAATTGGTGCCTCCAAATCGTAATTCTGGATCTTGTATTGATCATTTAGACCGTTACAGATGAAGAATGTGCTATTTCTTCATTTAATAATTTTTAATATCGTTATGCATTATGACAATTAAGTTTTGTAAATATCCAAGAAATTAATAACACCGACCATCGATAATTGACTCAATGTAGTTTGAGATATATATTTTAAATCGATACTCATATTGTGTCAAGGCTCGTTACAATAACCTTTATGACCCTTTTCGTTTTAAATCATTATTGATTATTAATGTTTTTTGGGTCACAAATGGTGAAGAATAATATTCTTATAATTCCTTTTATATGAAATTCATTAATATCTTTATAATTTATTAAAGACATCACACGCGATCTCATCTCCATTTCGATCTGAATCATTATATAAACGTACTTATTGAAATTGAGCTAGAAATATACATGGCTACGAAATTGATCATCAAGACCGTAATAATCCAAGATTGCTATTTTGGTTATAATAATATTCGAATTAGGTGGAGCAATTGAAAAACATAGAAATTAGAAGTAGAAAACTAGAATTAATAACAAATAGGATGTGTGGACAGAATATACCTGTAAAAGAATTCAGTATGCGAGAATGAAGATTTTAAATCAGGAGTTCCACTCCGGGTCCTGGTACTTGCTGGCTAAATAAGTTTATAGCCTTTTAAGTGTTCAATCCTTAATATGTAATTGAGAAGTTTCAATCACTTCTTCAAAATGAATTTATATTGTTATGGAATGGTGGGGAAAAATGTACAATGCGTGCAATATGTGTTGTTTTTGGAAAATATATATTAGAATATTTCGTGGGTCAGTTAGGTAAATTGGTCAATCTGCTTCAAAGAATTTAATTTCACACCTCTCCTCTCCTATTATCAAAGAATTGATTTTTCATCTCTGCCCCAACTTACCAAAAAGAAACGAAGGGAAAAAGAAAAATCAAAACCAACGACGGCATTAAAAAAACCACTTTCAAAAATAGAATAATGACTCGTTGAAGAACGGTGCCAAAATTCAATATAAAAAAAGTATAAATGATAAATGACAGTCGGGATTAAAACTACATTAACAAAAGCGTGTTACAGAGACAAATAAAAGCACCTCAAGTATTAGTTCAGTAAAACAACTTGATATGATAATCCGAACTCATTCGAATGTTACATAAATTTACAATTCTACCGCAGCAAATGTACTTACACTAAAGTTTTTTCAAGATGCAGTTTTAAGCTGGTTTATTTGCCTACCTCTGAAAGCCTCAATAACCCTTTCAATAGTATACATACACTAATCCCAGTCTGTATCGAAAAACCAGCATCTTTGTTTCGAATAATATGCATTGTCCAAAAGCCAGTCTTCCTCCTCCCCAGATATATTAAGGATCAAGAAGCTAATTTGTAAAAAGTAGGGAAATTACAGAATTTAGCCTTAGGTTTAACCTAATAACGAAAAAAAAAAACAGAGTTTGTAATTTAAAATTGCTTCCCCAACCATTTAGTTCTACTGAGCAAATTGTACTTTAGAGAGAGGTACTAGCAAGAAATTTATGTTTGTAGTAATATACTCCATCAATTACTATTTAACTTTCGTTTTAGAGAAAATATAATTGTTCCCAAATATCCTGTTAAGCTTTTTGGTTTTCCAGAAATTATATATTTTTTCCAAATTTGCCTTTTTTTTAATATTTTTTTTATAAAATGCCCATAAATGATTCATTGATAATCTGTAAAGGGTACATTAGTCATTTACAGATAATTATAAAATATTAAATGACTTTCTTTTAATCTATCTGAATCTGAAACCAAATAGTTAGAAATTGAAAGCGGAGGGAAGTAATAACATCACAGGATTATTTTGTAGAGAATATAGGTTTAATCTCAATTTTTTTTCTGTAATTTAACATGAAAAGTACTGCATGCAGGAATCTGAATTGAGCGCAAATAAAGACCCACAATTACCTGGAAAAGTCGGCCCAGGAAAAGTCACGTACAGGAAAGGAAGATAAAAGAGACGGCAGATAGTTATAAATTTGTACAACCTGACAGGGAAAATTTCATAAGTTAGGATCCATTCTGAATCCTGAATATTAGTATTAAATTGGCAGCCCTGTTTGGAATTTGATGAATTGAAATATCTGCGAACACTATTTAAATTGTTAGGTATAAGAGATGTACAAAAAATCCAACACCAAAACCAATTCCCCAGCCAGTCCACTAGCGAAACAATCAATAATATTTACTATGAACATGGACAACAACATAGTTGTAGAACGAGGGGCCTTGTTGCATTTTGTTGGAAATATTTTGGGATTCCTCAGCAAGACAGATTAGTCAGAGAAATAATCAAAATGGAAGTTACAATACCAGAGAAAGAGAGCAGTATCACTCACGTGGGAAGCTTATCTCTCCACTTTTCGAATAGTGAACAAAAAGTATGTAGCAATGAACTGCTGTAAGAAGACCCAGCGATGAACAAATAACACACTCCACTTTCCCCAATGTGTGCATCAGCATTGATAAAAGAGGGGTACCCAATCAAATATGAAGATTGCCTGAGGAGGGCAAGGCGATCACATGCTTTAGGGAGGAAAACCAATCGAGTCGCCGACTAAATGGAACCACCATACTTCCTTACACAGTTCATATAAGAGAGTAATCTTTACCATGAAACATCGAATGGTAGAATATTTAGTTTTGGTTTGTAGTGCGACATTAAAGTTAAAGGAAAAAAATTTTTAACTCCTGTAGTTTGCCAATTTTTTGCTTTCAGGACACTGCAATTTCCCCTAATTGTATTTCGTTTTAATTAACTCAAAATTTCTACCCTTAGTCCCTTGACCGCTAAAGCGGGTTAGTAACCGCCCCTGAAGGTAAACAGGACAAAATTAAAAGATAATTGAAAAAAAATATATACATTAGCTCAAAACGGCTTACAAGTTGTAACGGTCAAAGACTAAAATGTTGAATTTTGAAAGTTAACAGGATGCAATTCAATTTGGATAAGTTGAGCATCCTGAGAGCAAAATGGGCAAAGTTCACGGCACTAAAAAAAGTCTTTTTGCTTTAAAATTATAAACAAATTGTTGAAAGCAGCAGAAGTTATAGCTGCCTGTTTGACATTTGTGGTTTAGATTGATGAACTTTTATTTGCACACTGACATACTCCCTATCCTATCTCCCCCCTTCCCCAAGCTTGTTCCCAACTTCAAATCAGATTTTTTCATTTGTAAATATTTATGTAATGAATGAATAAAATTGATATGCTGTATTTTAGATCGTAGATGCAATCAGAAACCAGTTCAACTAAAAAAATTTTAGGAATGAAGACATCCATTACCCTGGATAAGTATATCCAGCTGCAACAAAGGAACCCTGAAACCAGAAAGTGTGTACAGTGCTTCTAATCCACTATATTCTCCTGCAGCAGGAATGCCACTATGCTAATCTCTAAAGATAGCACCCCGCTTTCTGTGAATAACAATGAAAAAAGGTTCAAGCAACTGCCTTTCCAGAGCACACTCCCATCCCCGCATTTTCAATCCTCACAGAATTAATATAATGAAAAATGGATACTTTTGATTCTTGATACTATGATTCATAACAGTAGATGGAGCCGTTATATGCGGGGAACATTTCCTAGAAACAAGATTTAACATCAGAGAAGACAAGTTTCTTCAGACTGCGAAAAAAAGCCCCCAGAATAAGAGAGATATATACAAGAATTTTTTAAAAACAATTTTAAAAACCAAGCTTAGAAATTACAGTTTTTCATTCAATTACTAAATTGAGCAAAAAAGATAGAAGATGTTCTCAATTATCTTCACTAAGGACATTGTTGCTAATGTACAATACAACAAGATAAAAATTTAGAAAGCAAGGAACAACTGATAATGTCACGAACACCAAGACTGTTTTTTATATTTTGTCATTCTAATCCAAAGCAATATCTAACTGAATGGATATAGGCCAAAAAGGTTTAAGAATGCAACCAGTAATTCAAATTTTATAATATCATCATATTCCACTAGTAGACCCAAAATTGATAAATACTCAAGCTACAGACTATAGTTTCGGTTATAAAATAATCGACTGCTAAACCATTAGTAATTTCAAAACGAAAATGATTATCCTTAATATATGAAACAAAAATCGACATCAAAATTACAGACTGAATAAAATTCAATTATAGAACCAAACCTCTAAAATTAGTCAAGACCTATACAAAAATCCAAAAAAATTTCGAGAACAAAATTCACCTGAAGAAGAGACCAGGCCAAATTGAGAAAGAGCTGAGAGCCACAGGAGCGTAGCGTAGTAATGCAATCATGACGTAAGACTTCCGGTGGCTGAGCTCTTCACGTGCGCCTCGCCTGGAAAACCCTAGGTACAACACCAACAGAACTGACGAAAAAACCAGGGCCGTTTCTGCGCCAGAAACCGTTGCATCCCGCGCTTTTCGAGTTACCATTCAGGAATCCTTCACTTCGCTCCCCGACGGGGGATCCGACACGTTTTGCGAAGTTATCGAGGAGGGTTAGATTGGGGTTTGACGATTCGCCGAAATCAACTCAGTTTAGATACGCGATCGTCATCAAATCAGATTCTACGAGGACTGAAGTCAATATTCATCAATTATCGAATGAATTTCGCAGTTGTGAATTTTGATTATCGGCGATTAGAATGCTGAGGGGGTGTGTGTGTGTGTGTGTGTGTGTGGGAGGGAGGGAGACCGAGCGAAAGAGGCAGTTTTCCGTAGGTTTATATACTTTTAACATTTCGCTCCATACAAATTTGATAATTCATATTTTTTACCCCCATAAATTGTTTTGTTATATCATTGTCCCATAGCTTTGAATTTGACAAATTATTTGATATTGCATCCTGAAAAACTTAATGTCTAATTATTTTTTATTCTCGAAGGTGAACTCATTCCATTAGGATCGCGTTATTCTATGCCCGCCGATCTAAGTTCTCATTCCTAACTGTCTGATCACACACTTCAAGGTCCTTCGACATCTAAGCGCTCTCTTTGTTCTCAGATTGAAGAAATAAATTTTTCTAATTGGTTTATAATTTGAATAAATTAGTAATACGATATTGTTATTATTGTTATTGTTGTATGAAATTTGATTGAATAATCTTTCTCTTCTAATTTCTTTGTAAGAATTTGAACTAATGATTTTTATTGACATCTTGATTTTGTTCATGTATTTTCTTTTGTTGTATGAAATTTTTTATTCGAATAACACTAAAGTTGTTCTTTAAATATATAATTTTTATCTTTGCCAGTTCTTTACGCCTTTATCTTTGGTTTTGTTACCATGTAGTAGCAGCATTATTTTCATGAGGCCTTTTTTTGAACATGTATGTGTTAACTTATTTTTTAGTAATATGTAACATTGTATAGTTTACGTAATCTTTTGTCAATATAAAACTTAAGAACATCTACACATGAGCAAGAATAACACATAAAAAACCATTCGTTATGTTTCTATCTTTTTGTAAGATATGAATATATTTATCAATATTATATAATACACATATAGATGTAATTACTTAGTTCTAGAAAATAAATTTTTAAAATTCATGGATCCCGAGCCTGCCTAATAATGGCACAAATCAACAATTATAATAACTTCAATATATAATTTTTTAAGTACATATGTGCTTGCCCAGCGACCCACAACTCATATAATCACCATGACATGCTGACCATAAAATTTTAGATTTATGCAAATTGTGATGTATTATACAACAGATAATATTTCACACAAGACCTTTCTCCATTTAATTACACCCATTCAATGTATGTTTTATCAATTTGTCAATTTTAAAGGCAAAAAAAAAAAAAATAGAATTTAGGCAAAGTATATAAAATAAATTTTGCGCGAATACATGAACCTGTTAAAAAAGAATGTGATATATTATTAAAAAAAAAGATTAATTGTGATAATTAAGAGGTGTGGCACTTACTTATAGATAATATTATTACATAACACCGAAAGGTGTGAAACATATTTGATAGGAATATTAGAAATGATAAGCTGAAGGGTGTAGCTTATATTATGAGATATTATTAATTATGATAATTGAAGACGCTAATCCTTTAATCTTTTGCATAATATATATTGAATACTTTACATGGGTGCGAAAAATGGGCCTCCAGGAAAATTAATAGGTAACCTAGTGGAATATTTTCGTGAATTTTGCATATGATTATTTTGCCTATAAATTTATTTGGTGTTTTTTTGTAGTAATCTAAAGCTCAGCATTTATCTTGAAAAGGTTGAAATTTAGAAGAAATATAAATTATGTTTTGCAATTTTGCCTAATTTTAATATTTTTTTTGATTTGAGCTATATAATTTTTTATGTGAGAAAAACATCAAATTAGAAGAGGACTGTATTTTCTCTCTCAAAATCAGGCTATAAAAAACACGTGGAACCCCACTAACATAATTCCCACCGAACTAATTTGTCCATTATAATAATTTTGGTGTCACGCTGTTGAATGGAATAAATATATCTTTTCCAATCCTTACCTTTTTTTTTCAGTCACAATCAACTCAAAATTATTAGGAGTATTGATCAAAAAAGTAAATATGATTATACACTTTATACTTATAAAAAAAAAATTGTAGGCCAATGAAAACAATATACAAAAATATAGTATTAAAGAAAAAATTAAAACACCCAGTTAATATAGTGACTACAAAACAGGTTTTACCAAAGTTAAAAGGTAAATAATTGTTCGAGGACTTAAATATTTTCTTGTTACTTAAATATTCTACATTTAATACCTTCATTTTGATCATGTATTCATTCCTTATTTTTTAAACAAAAATTCATTCCTTTCTTAACATTATTAGTTTCAGTTACACAGTGAAGCTATAAAAAGTGTAGTTTTTTGAGCCAAGTTAAACTTTTGGTCATGAATAATCACAATAGTATTTTTTTAATTTGAATTAAAAACCTATTGAATCCAGTCGCCTGCAAATTTTAATTTTCAAATGTTGTCGAAAATTAACTAAGTTGTAAATTTGATCCTTAAAAATACGGCGCTGACTTTGTTTCTCGTTAACCGAGAACGGACACTGTCAACCCCATAATTAGTATGTCTTAAATATTAATATGTATTAACCTTTAATTAATCTCTAAAAACTAAACTAAACAAAAAAATCGATTAAAAACAAATAAACCCACACACAAAACACACTAAGACGTTTCTGAGAGAGAGAAAAAAAAGAAAAAATCGTAGAATACGCATAAAACCCTAAAAATCGCCAGAAAATAAACTCTCTAAATTCATTCTGTGGCCATAAACAGTTTGTTTTTTCCACCTGCAAGCACAAATAATCTTGTTTGGTATTACCAGTTTTGAGTCCTGCATCTCCTCCCCCGGTTACGTCGTCCCCATCACTGCCGACGCCCCCAGCACACGACGGTCGTCGTCCTGACGGAAGGACCTTCCTGTATCTTCGTCGGACCTGTAAAACGGCTAGTCAAAGAAACCTAGAAGTTCTCTATCGCCAAGTGAAAATTGGAATTATAATCCTACCATTCTTAACTCAACTGTCCTTCTAAGCTGAATTTAAAATTATCTGTTAATTAATTAATCGTAATATCTTTTTTTTTGTCTATGAAGGCTAGGGAGGCTTACTATAGTGGGGAACCTTTAATTGTTGATGACATGTTTGATAGAGTTGAGGGGAATTTTGCTTAAGCTTTTAGATTTCATTTGAATTGTTTCCCTAGTTTATCTGGTTTGTGTTTGATACAGAAACTGAAAACTTTGTTTGTGACAGTTAAAACTGCGATGCTATGGTTTGAAATACGTTGTAAAGTATCCTCGTTGTAGTCTCAAGCGGCATTCCACATATGCTGATGTTGAGGTAATTTTCTAATAATTTTTTTTTTAATGTTAACTATGTACATCAATACATGATCTTAGCCATTAGAGAACCCTATTTGAAAATCTGAAGTTCATATAGTACCTGAAATAACATTAAGTAGTGCTGCAAAAATGCCCTCATAAGTGATCCTGGGGTTGAACCTCATTAGCACTTCCCAGCTAAATACCAGAAGCTATATCAGCCTCTTTATACCAAGGTGTGAATGTTTATCCTGTTTTTTAGTTGTTACCGCTTTCTGTTTCAGTACTGATTAGTGCTCAATGTATGCAGAGATATGAAATTGTAAATGGTGTGGGTGAAAATGAAAAGTACTGCAACTGGAGCAGTCGGGACAAAGATGATGAGGGTATTTATTGATACTTGTTTATATTTTCTGAAGCTTGATGAAGGTGTTCTCAAGTTCCTCAAAAGATATTAAATGGTCAGGAGTTGACAGTCCAAAAAGGATTCAAGTTTGAATTTTATTTTGATACTAATCCTTTCTTTTAAGAATCCTGTTTTGACAAAACATATCACATGATTGATGAAGATGAACCTATTTTGGAGAAAGCAATTGGGTAACTTCATCTTCGCATATCTTTTTAATGTTTTTTTCGGTTGATCACTGCTAAACTTTAATTTTAACTGATTTTGTGCTATTATCTTGGGGCCCGGAGATTGAGTGGCATCCAGGAAAATGTTTGACTCAAAAAGTTCTGAAAAAAGAAGCGAAGAAAGGATCCAAAATTCCAAGTCAATTACTAAGGTGAGCAATGTGAAAGCTTCTTCAACTTCTTAGTCCACCACAAGTTCTGATGAGGAAGATGATGTTTATGAAGATGTTGTAAGTAATATAAAATATTTTGTTTTTGATAAAATTGATATCATAGACTCTTATGTCCCAACATCCTGTGGTTTTTTTAACAGGCTGAAGAGCTCCAAAATTTGATGGAACAAGATTATGACATTGGGTGAGTCAATTCTCCATGCACCCTTTTTGGATGAGTGTTTGGAAGAAAAAGGTGTACTCATTGATAATTGCAAGTATTTAGTTTTCTAGGAGGTTTAAAGTTGGAGTTTTTGAATTTTATCTTGTCAGCATCATGATTAAGTACTAAGTGGCTTTAGTGCATATATGATTCTCAAGTTGATGTGAAACATGGGTGATGAGAATGAGAATAATTTAAGTTCTATTTTTATCTTCTATTTTAAGTTGATGTGAAACATGGGTGTTTAGGTGTTTTTTGATTTGATTTTGTGTTGAATGTGTTGTTTTTTTTTTTTTTTGTTGAATGTGTATTTGTGTTGAATGTGTGTGAATATATATATTAGTTTGAAATTAGGGTTTGATGCAAAATTGTGGAAAAACATCATTTTTTCAACAATTTTGCAAAATTTCAAATCATATGGGACTAAAAGTGCAAGTGATTTGGCCAAAAACGATTGTTTATTGAGAAATTGGTCAAAAATTGGCGCTAATTTTGGGTTTTTGAACCTATGTGACCATATGTGAAAGTTCTTACGGGTAGGTTAAGTGGTTATTATTTTTATTAATTATGTTGTATAACCGATGGGGTAAAAAATCCTGAATAGTTAAAGGTGGTTAAGTCTTAAATCACGACCAATTATATTCGTAACGTTTGGGGCCAACCAATCTGTTTCTGATTAACGATTTTTGTCACGGTGGGATCACATTTGAAAAATAAAATTCTTGTGGGGACCAGTTTACAGGAGAGTGACTATTTGAAATTGAAAACGTGGTGTGATTAACGACAAAAGTCTTAAAAACTCGTAGTTTTTATTCAAACTTTCAAAGTACACAACACTTATCAAAATTGAAGCTATAAATTTGCTATATCCCATCAAACTTGGGCCTTGTAAACATGATGGGCTAATCTGGGGCCTCAGTTGAAGCACTAATGGTTTGGCTCAAGGTGCAATGTAAGCCCATAAGCTTCCTCCATATTTAAATCATGGACCGATTCTCCATTACTACCCAATTCAAAATCAAAAGCATGAATCAAAGTAGCAACCAACATTTGGACCATCCGATCCCCAAGTTCATTCAGCACAAATTCTACGACCCGCCCCTGAATGGTATCACTTCGAAATCATTTCCTCTAACACGACATTGGGCTTTTCCCCGCCCGCCAAGAAGAAGTTCGGGCCGAAATTCCAGTGGGTCGGCCCATACGTTTGGATCGATGAGAAATGGCCCAAACATTAAATTTATAGCGTTGAGCCTTTGGTATGAAATAACCGTCGATTTCACGAATTTTTCTTGTGCAATTCTTGGTAGAGAGGGGTGGAAGGATGAAGACGAAAATTCTCTCCTGATTATTGCTTGGAGGAAATGGCAAGTGAGGTATATCGAATTCTGTAACGAGACGATCTTTACCTACTACTGAGTCAGTTCTTGTTGGGCTTAGGCCTGGCCCAAAATTTTTAAGTTAAGGATGAGTTCGGCTATGGCCCATTCCATTTAAAAAGAAGTCGTGTCTGTCCCGCCTGCAAACAAATTCTAAATTGAAAAATATTGTTGAGTGGCGAATTGTTGTTGAGCCACGTGCACATTCAAATTGGTTATTACGCCAATACTTAGTAAAAGATGATCAAATTTATTCAAAAAGGTTAAAAATACTTATGAAGGATATTTGTAAACTGCATTAGTAAAAATAATCATGAGAACGTGCAAAGAGCACATTATTTGACACGAAAGTTTTGTGTTTTCATGATTATTTCATTAATAAAAAAACATTTCAACCGTAGGTTTTACTCTCAAACTAACAGGCATGACAAATTCACTATTTTTTAAGTGAACATTGAAAATTGGAATACTATAATTGCAAGGATAAAAAGTGATACTAATAATTATCTTTTAGCAAAACCATCTAAATACATACTATCTATAAGTTTTGTATACATTAACGCCAAGACGAGCCATTTAAAATTATCGCAATTATTTATATTGAAAAATACAACTTATTTACGTTGAATGATGTAATTATTAATATAAAATAATAATTACGGTTATCATATCTTCAATATAATAAATTGCGTAATTTTAAAAGTGCAAGATTATAAACGTGCAATCATCCCAATCTGGGACAGCAGAAAGTAACCATTGTCATTTTTTGTAGAGAATGCAATCTATGTATTAAAAAATTCAAATTCCCTAGCACTAAATGCGTCGGCGTGTGGAAACAAAATAGGTCAGGTGACTACGATAAATATATCAGAGTAACTAATGTACTATATGTTTAGTGGAAACTGAAAGAAACTCATCTTGAATATTAATTTTCGACAAATAAATTCTATTATTAATATTGAATACATGACATGAAAAAAAAGTTATTAAGTTAATTAATTGTGAAACAGTTATTCAACTGCTGATAGAGTGATAGGTAATGGACTAGTGACGGCAACAATTAGAATTGATTTATTTATTTTGGAAATAGAAAATATCTCAACCACATGAACAATAATGATTAATTACTCGTTGGAGTTTTAATAGACACTAACGTGTCAAAACCACAACCATATTTTCAGAGACGCAAATCAAAACCCTCATAAATGGCGTGGTAGACGGATCTTAATTGGATTTTATTTTATTTTTATTTTTTTTCAAAAACCAACACTCAATAATAAAAAATCTCCTAGGCAGCGACTAAACCGTTTAGACACTATTCTTAATAATATAAGGAATTCCTTCTTCATCCATCAATGGTAAGAAACTTATCGAAAAATGGACAATTTAATCTGGTTTTTCTTTCCAGTTGATTAGAACCTGCGACGCGTGGGCGTAAATCTAAAGGTGATACCACGAAAATTATGCCTCATCTAAAAAGTTCAAATTTTGTAGGCGACGCCAGAATTAATCGTGTGTTGAATTCACCGAAACATTCACCTAAACTATGTTTTGTCTAGATTTTAGACAACAACTTAATAATTCTAGGACCTATATATAGTAATAGTACTATCTTATCTTACCAATTAAAATAGATATACGAAAAAAACCAATTAAAAAAGAAAACAAAAAATGTCTCACCAAAAGCAACGCTTTTAATCTCCGTGTCGGTGAGCCTCCTTCCTCACCGTCACCGTCCTTCAACAAATCAATGTACTCAACAAATTCACGTGTCCGTCCGACCCATCTGGAGCCCCCTTCATCTTGTGCTCCTCTAGGATGGGCAACAAAGGCGTCGAAACGCATGCAAAGTTTCTTCATTTTGCCAACCACTCCTTGCAAGTCGAATCTTTTAGTGGTGCGATAAAATCACCGACGTTGAACCACCGGCAAGCACCATGAGCTCCACCACCATGGCCTGAACCTCCGCCGCGATAATACGCCGGCGTTGCCGTGGCCCACCACCCGCCGCCCCATCATGACGCGCGATATTGCGTTCGTGGCACATGCGTTGAGATGTTGGGATATTGTCACGGGTGCTTCGCCGCTTAAGTATTGTCTGAACTAGGTTTCTCACTTCTTCCTATCAGAGTAACAAAATAAATTAAAAACTCAAATAAATAATACTACACACATAAAACATGTCAAAAAATTGGACAAAATTTTTTGTGATACCTGAGTTCACCATGAATTTTGTTTTTTTAGTATTCGGCATTATTATAAGTAAACTATCACTATGTACGTGATCTACATTTATTCTTGTTATCTTGTAAAAATTATAATGAGCTTAAAATATATTATAATTTTAAAAGAATTTTTGTGCATAAGAGTAACAATAATTTTGTATTAATAACCAGTAAAATAAAATCCTCGAGTTTCCAGTCACACTTCCTTTTTGGTTTATATCAATTTTTTAAAATGGAAAATTTTTAGCTTTTCTAAAAAAAAAAAAAAATACAACTTATTTACCCATATGTCATTACTTTTTTATAAAGTGCATTTTCTTTGGTTGCGTGCCATATCAGAAAGAGCAGAGTTTATGTATACACCTACGTAAAGTTAATTTTTTTTGCCTGATATTTTACCAAATATAACATATGGTCCTTAAATGGTCACTCCCTAAATTACTGTCATTAAACGATAACATCAAAATTTCAATGCATTTATACTTGATAAAATTACACATACATACAAAACTAATTACACTCTTACTAAAAAATTAATAAAACTTAGATTTATTGAAACCAAATTGGATATGTAACCTGTCTAACGTGCTGAAAGTCATCCAAGGCCTTGGCGGAAGAGGTGGGCTGGCACCCTTTTCCAAGCGACCGCGGGCCGTAGGGAGCGAAAACCAAGTCCTGGTAGTTGTACGCCACGTGTTCGGCGCCAGAGTTTGGCGGCGGCAATGAAATTGGCATCATGCACTTTCAAGAACTGCTCCCTTTATGCTGGCAGAGAGGCCACGATCACGTGCACGAACCCCATCTTGAGATGCATGATGGGGCCATACAATAATGACATGGGTCACAGACTGGTTGGGCTTTGGCCCCATGTGAGGAAGATTGCCGATAATCGGCCAGGCCTCAACCCTGGAGAAACCACCGCCCCTTGACTGACAGCTGGCCTCCTATAGTTTGGAGGAGGGAATATAGGTTAGCCCAGAATGAAACTGCATATTATTGAAGCTAAAGTGACACTCATAAGCTTGTTGTTATGCTAGTGTTAATGCCATTTCTTACATTTCTCTCTCTGTTTTATATGAGGAAAAAAGTTAGGGGTTAGAGATTTTGGGGGTTGTTGTGGTATGTTGGCTATAAATTGAAAGTTTTTAAATGTGAAGTATTTTTAAAAAAAAAAAGTTCTCAAAATGTAGTTTTAATTAAATTCTAATACTATTATTTGAATTTGCCGTTACTTTTGCTTACAAACATTATTTTTTTAAAAAATTAAATTTTACTCCCCATCATTTTCACTTTAGAAACTAAATATGAGAATTTAAATGAATTGGATTCATACTATCAAATTCATTAAGAGCTATATGGATCCTTTACAATTTATATAATAAGTTTGGATCTGGAATTTACATACATCACACATCCAAATCTAAATAAAGGGTAAATTTATTTCTTGGCCGTCGTTGGCCATTTTGGCCATTTTGACCCACACGACCCACCGTACTTTTTAAATTGATTGATTTTGTATATATACAAATTTGTCATCGCAAATTCTTTCTATTTATATATAGTTCACAACCCTCCTTAAATAATGCTTTAAACTTTTTGTGTTTTTAAAATCCTACTACTAATGTTCAAAATTATGCATGTTAAGTACAAAATTAGAATTAAATACATAAAGACAATCAACATTATTAGTAAATTACACGTAAATCCATAAGATAAGAGTCATAAGACGAATAGAGATGCCCAACTTTCTGCATACACAAAGATTATAAAGAATTTTTATATTATATTTGTTATCCAAAATTATCTTTTCCGTCCATGTTAAATATCTTTTATTTTATTGTGCTCATTTTTGAAATGAATCGTTTATTAAGATTTAAATGATAAAGTAATTTTAAAGAAGGATATTATAGATCTATATCATCGATAATAATTACGCCAACCTTAAAATGGTTAATGTAGATTAGATTCGTCTAAATATAATTAATGCAATAGTTAAATTACATTATATAATATATATATATATATATATATATATATATATATATATATATGTGTGTGTCAATGTAGTAGTTTCTTGTAAAAATCAATTTTTTACTCATTTTATTTTAAAAATTAAAAGATGATTACTCCATTGTCATCTCATTATCTCTGTTTTATGCAATTTCATTTATAAATATTAATAAATTAAAATAATTTTTTGACAAAAGATATTACATATAGTAAAAATATTTTTAGTTAATATATGACTTTAAAAAAACATAGTATCTTTTATTTAAATAAATTGTCATCTTAACTTTTTGAATATTTGAATTATTTAAAAATAAAAGCAGTATTTTTGTATAGATATTTGGTACAATACACAGATGTATAGTAACTCATTGATAGATATGTGATGTTGAAGGACTTATTTTTATAAAGTTTTTAAATAGTAATAGCTTTTTTCTATACAAAGATGATGTAAATCATCAAATTTTATAATAAATTGAAATTTGAATAATTAGAGATGAAGTCAAACATATTAAATTTAAAAAAAAATATATTTTAAATTATTTTATTATTATCGATCATACCATTAAAAAATATTTATAATTATTGAAAAGAATCTTACCAATATATTATGTCATAACATGCAAATATTTTACACCAATTAGTTCTTGTTTCTAAACTATTTAATGACATAATAATATATTTATATTATTTTATGAATTTATGATATATCTTAAATTATAATAGTAATTATAAGAATTAATATGCTATAAAAATATTTTAAAATACAATTAATATATTGATATTTTTTTAGGTGTGAGTTGTATTATGCGGAGATAATTACTTAGCAATAAAAACATAATAAATATTGAATCAACATGGTATGCAATTAATATTTTTTAAAACATATATTATAATTTAAATTTAGAATAATAAATGAATAGAAATATATATCTCATTTACCATGTATAAAATATAAATCATGTGTATACTTTTTTTAATAAAAAAAAATATAATTTTGAGGTGTTTAATCTAATACATTAATATAAAATTTACTTTGAAAGAAGAAATATTGCACTTTATAATATTAAAACAATAAATATGAATATAATAAAATTAAATTAATAAAAACTATAAATATTTGAAGCATTTAAAAATACATAATCTTTTTAAAATCTCATGGTATACAAAATTAAGATTATTAGTAAATGTGACTCTTAAACAATATAGGGTTATATTGTAATTATGAGATTTATTTAAATTATATATAATCTAAAAATTATATAGATTATATTTAAAATGAAATTATATTTTATTTTTTAAATATGAAGTATTTTCACTTAGAATAATATGATGAGTTTTTTAAGTGGGTGTTATATATAGAATAACGCAGATGGTGTTTGAGGTCTATGTATGTTTTTCGCTTATTGCGAAGTAGTGACAACTGCAATATTTTATGGCACAATATGGAAACATTGTCATGTTGATTTAAACATACATATATCAACCTTTAATTTGTGCAAGTAGATAGTTTCTCCATCAGAAAAATTCTTTATTTTAAATATTTTTATTTGTTATTATGCTTTTTATTTGAACTTTTACTAACATTTGCTTTAATCTTGAGTTCGGGCTTCCCAGAAAGCGGAACGAGGGCGTGAATGAATCGCATTTTGGAGATCACCGATCTGGTGTGTGGTCTAGATTTTTCTTCGACCGAGCGAGCCTTTGTGGTTCATAATGAATGTCGACTTTCATCGATTGTAGACTAGATTGTATATGTCTTTCCAGCCCGTTTCCAAAATTTCTGGGTGGTGAGAGGACTTGACGGACAACCCTTTAACTTCTTGTGAGCCTTTGGGATCCCAGATTTGGTAGCCTATGACGAAATTCGACAACCCCTATTCGAGTTGAACTCAGAGCTCTGTTTGAAACTAATTGAAAATCAACTAATACCTTTTCAATAAAAACGACTAATACTTTATAGTAAAATAACTAATACCTATTTCCAACTAATGCTTTATGGTAAAACAACTAATACCTTTTAATAAAACAACTAAAACTTTATAGTGAAACAACTAATACCGCTTTTAAAATAACTAATACTTTATAAAAAACAACTAATACCTTTTAATAAAATAAAAACAAATCAAAGGCAATACCTTATAGTAAAACTAATACTATTAAAGAATATACCTTGCATTAAATCGTATAAACAACATTAATATTACTTTGATAACAACTGCTCTAACAACATTATAAGCACTTACCTAATTGTAGTCAATTCCAAACTTACCTAAAATTGGCTATAGAATCCATACAACAATAATCACAATATAACAACATACTAACACCATTATAAACACTTGCAATACATTCAAATTAAACTAACAACAACTAATTAAAACAACTTTTATAATAAAACAACTAATACCTTTTTAATAAAATAAGTAACACTATCAAAGTAATAATTCTAATGAAATGACTAATACTATTAAAAGAATATACCCAAAAAATGCATACATACAATCATTATAAACAACATTAGAAGGTATTACTTTGATAACAACATACTAACAACATTATAAACACTTACCTAAATTGTAGTCAATTCCAAACTTTTCTAATTCGAATTGGCTGTACAGAATCATACATACAATCACAATATAACAACATACTAACACCATTATAAACACTTGCACACATTCAAATCAACATTGACACACTAACAACAACTAATTAAAACAACTAAATTTATAATAAAAACAACTAATAATACCTTTAATAAAAATAAGTAACACTATCAAAAGTAATACCTTCTAATGAAAATGACTAATACCATTAAAGAATATACCCAAAAAATGCATACATACAATCATTATAAACAACATTAGAAGGTATTATTTGATAACAACATATAACAACATTATAAACACTTACCTATAAATTGTAGTCAATTCAGAAACTTACCTAATTCAATTGGCTGTACAGAATCATACATACAATCACCAATATAACAAATATACTAACACTATTATGAAATGAATTTCTGCAATATGACATTCAAATCAACATTGACACACTAACAACAACTAATTAAAACAACTAAATTTATAATAAAATAACTATGCCTTTTAATAAAATAGAGTAACACTATCAAAGTAATACCTTCTAATGAAATGATAATACTATTAAAGAATATACCCAAAAAATGCATACTACAATCATTATAAACAACATTAGAAAATTATTACTTTGATAACAACATACTAACAACATTATAAACACTTACCTAAATTGTAGTCAATTCCAAACTTACCTAATTCAATTGGCTGTACAGAATCATACATACAATCACAATATAACAACATACTAACCATTATAAACACTTACTGCAATACATTCAAATCAACATTGAGCACACCACGTAAATTATTCTTCAATTTTCGTCAACGTATAATTTATTTTAGTATGAAAAGATCATATATATTAGACGTCAATTTTGGATATTATATCACATGGAATTCTTGGCAGAAAAGTTATACACGACATTAAATTAATTGAACGTCCCACGTGATCCTAGAAAATTAAATTAAAAAACAGCAAAGTAATAAAATTTACGCTTAAAGAAGAAGCAGATTATCAATAAATATTAAAGACCTTAGATAATGTTGATCACTCTTCCTGTACAAAATGATGCAAAAATAAATATAATCAGAATTGAAATCAAGGAAAAAAAAAATTAAAGCTAAAGATGAATGATGAATACTGGTGGGGAATGGTGGAGTTTTCTTTCACTACTGTATACATTGGGCTTGGGCTATATTTTGTTAAATTAGGTAAGTTTGGAATTGAAAGTTGGACCAAATAAAGCCCGGAAGAATTGGGCCCAAAATTGGGCCGTCAAAAGCCCATTCAGCCCTCAGACCGGGTCATCACGTAAAGTTAATCCTTTTATTTGGGAGAAACTTAATTTGGTAGGTCATATAACCATAGAAACATGTTCGAATAATTGGCCAAGTTATATATATTTTTTAAATTCTTTGTGTTGGATAGGTAAACTTTCTTTTGGTCATTTCTCTGTCTTGGCATGTCTGTGATAAAATTAATTTTGATATACTAACTGTGAAGTGACACTAAATCATATATATAGACAAGTGAGTGAGCGAAGTAAATAGCTTGGTAAGGTGAGCCAATATTCATTCGGGCGGGTTTAGGGTCCAGGTCCGAATGAAAGAAAAATTAAAAAAAAGAAACATCTAAAACTAAAATTAAAGTTAAAAAAAAAAGCAAAAGAAGCGAAAAAGAAAAAAAAGTTTAAAACAAAAATTAGAAAAAAACTTTTTAAAATTAATTTCTTGATTATATTGATCACTTGGGAACAATATCTTATACTCTTTACATGTTTAATTTATTTATTAATCTGTTGGAATAATTGGTAGAAATTAAAATAAATTTATTAATTTGTCTGGAGTCGAACTTACAACTAATTACTTCCTGCTGTTAATTTCTGATTACGAAATGAAAAATTGCACCCAAAACATAACCTTGATTAACGCGACTCTATTAGTATATTGAAATTTGAAGGTAAACAAATATATTACGCATTTTTAATTTTTGGCTAAATATTTATAATCATGTCTGGCTTTTATAAAGATGATGTGTTAAATAGTAAAATAGCATGGAAATTTGATGTGTGAAAGCCACATTTCTATTTGAGTTTCTGTCGTTCGTTTGTAATGTTGTTTAATACCGACTACATTAATTTTTTTACTATTTTCTATAAATTGTGTCTCTTATTAGGTTCGTTCATTACCAGCTTATTCATCCTGATATGTAGAGATTATTATTTTTTCTCATTCTACATGAAACCAATTCATTCTTATTCTTAAATTCTTATTCCATCTACTCATAATATTTGTGAATTTCTTATTAGATGGATTATCGTTCATATTTTCATTCTTATTTAATTTTTTGCGGGTAATTATTTAAATTCATTATGTATTTTATTGTTTTTATTCTGATTTGTTATCAAAAATATTTCTTGATTTCTTATTCAATTCAAATGGATTATCGATGCTTCTCTCTCTCTCCCTTTTTTTTTTGTGGGTAGATATTGCTGATTCGTTATTATTGTAGTTTAAAGTTGATCGCATTTTACGTATTCGCCCGATGGTTCTTGATTCTTATTTGGATTCTTATTATTTCATTTATTATAATATTTTTTATTTTTTAGGTGATATAAATTATTCTACATGTGGAAGATTTGATGAGATATCGGAAAGAAGATTACATTGAAGCTAGATGCATGAAGGTCATGTGTTTCTACTATATGAAAACGAGAAATAAGATTATATATGCTCGATATAATGCGAAGATCCTTTAGCCAAAAAGTTCATAGAATTTTTAGTTTAAGATTTAGATTGTATATTTTTTTATTTTAATGTAAGTGATAATGATCCTTCAACCACTATATTTTAGTGTTAATTTGATAAAATTTCAAGTTTGAATTAATTTTTGTGTAGTATTTTTCAATCGAAATCCATACTCATTTAAATTATTTCAATATCGATACTTTTATAGAATACTAATACTATATGAAATAATCGTTTAATTTTATTTGTATATCAAAATTCTTACTTTAATTAAATATAATGTGTAATTAATAATAATTAATACATAATTATGATTACCAAAATATAGTCAAAATCCATTTAATTATAATAATTTAATGATACGATTTATAATATATTTACCAAAATATAAATTACTATAGTGTGAGGTAATTAAATAATCGTGCAATTAAATCCCTATATTAGTGATTATGTTTCCAAATCATGTCATCCATGTTGATATAACCATAATTATGTTGTAATCAATGAGCATAAAATTTGATTGTTATAATAATTAATATATTTTGTTATATTATATATATATTTTTGTTTATTCGAGAACAATTATTACTTAGATGGCAATTCATTCAACTTCATACTACGGAATCTTTAAAATTCTCTGAAATAATTATCTAAATTTATATCCTATAGTTAGGTCTTACAATATATATATATTTTTTTTAAAATTAGACAAAATTTTACTCCCATCATTTTCACTTTAGAAACTAAATATGAGAATTTAGAAATGAATTTAGTTCATACTATCAAATTCATTAGGCATGCAGATACTTTTATAATTTATATGACAAAGTCTAGGATACAGAATTTTTATGCATCTAGTCAAATTGGTACGATTTCCACTTTCTTGCGACGAAATCGTTGACAGCTTTGACCCATTTTGACCACTAACCCGACCATTTTAAATTAGTTGATTTGTATATATCTGAAATTTGTCTGATGAAGCCCCTAACTACATTATATCTGAGTTCACAACCCTCCCTTAAATAATGCTTTTATAACTTTTTGTGGTTAAAATCCTACTACTAATGTTCAAAATTATGTATGTTTAAGTACAAAATTAGAATTATAAATACATAAGACATTCAACATTAGCCGTAAATTACGTAAATCCATAAGATAAGAGTCATAAGACGCAATAGAGACGTAACTTTCTGCATACACAAAGATTATGAGAATTTTTATATTATATTTGATAAATGTCCCTAAATTATACTACCTCCGTCCATAAATATATGCACCTCTTTGTTATCGAAACATTGGGCGAGTTGTTTTATTAGTATTTGAGCCGATAAAATAATTTTAAAGGATATTATAGATTCTCTCATCTATTGCATGCATTTTTAAAATTATTTTTATCATTCAAATATAATACTTTCACCTTCATAAGCTCTTGTAACGATAGCTTATATATATCTTTGGAGACGGAGAATATAATTAAATTAATGCGCATTAAGACGTTTCTACTTAACCTCAACTTAATAAATTTAGAAATCACACTCCTAAAATCACTCAACTTAACTAAGTAATGAAGATTGATTGTATATTTTTAATTAATGGTAATTAATTAAGATCTATAAAATTTATGTGTTTAAAAAGATGGTATATTTTTAAGGGAAAATTTGTTACTATTAATTTATGGTCAACTATTAAAAAAAGTAGTATATTTTTAGGAGAAAACTTGAAAATATGTAACAATGTTGCATTATACAGAAACTATTAATCATATCAATTATTAATACTGTTAAAATTTAATTAAAAGTATTTTATTTTTTAATTCTATTTAAAGACAATACTATGCTTCCTAAAATACTCAATTGATAATTAATACGTCAACCAAAATGGTTAATGTAGATTGATTAGTCTAAATGTAATTAATGCAATGAATAGTTAAATTACAGTATATAATATATATATATATATATATATATATATATATATATATATATATATATGTGTGTGTCAATGTAATAGTTATAAAAATCAATTTTCATCATTTATTTTAAAAAATTAAAAAGATGATTACTTCATTGTCATCGGTATCTCTGTTTTATAAGAAATTTCATTTATAAAAATATTATTGGAAATTAAAATAATTTTTTGACAAAGATATTACATATAGTAAAAAATATTTAGTTAACATATGACTTAAAAAAAAAACAAAGTATCTTTATTAGAATAAATTATCATCTTAACTTTTGAATATGTGACTTATTTAAAAATAAAAACAGTATTTTGTATAGATATTTGGTGCAATATACACATATG
This sequence comes from Stenogyne calaminthoides, assembly GCA_037126765.1. Taxonomy (NCBI): domain Eukaryota; kingdom Viridiplantae; phylum Streptophyta; class Magnoliopsida; order Lamiales; family Lamiaceae; genus Stenogyne; species Stenogyne calaminthoides. Next base: position 4,397,445 of record JBBCBC010000041.1, read on the forward strand.
TATAGTAACTCATTGATAGATATTTGATGTTAGTTGACTTATTTTTATAAGTTTTTTAAATAAGTAATAGCTTTTCTATACAAAGATGATGTAAAATCATCAAATTTATAATAAATTGAAATTTGAATAATTAAGAGATAAGTCAAACATATTAATTTAAAAAATATATATTTTTAAATTATTTATTGTTATAGATCATACCATTAAAATATTTATAATTATTGAAAAGAATCTTACCAATATATTATGTCATAACATGCAAATATTTTACACCAATTAGTTATTGTTTTCTTAAGCTATTTAATGACATATAATATATTTATATTATTTTATGAATTTATGATATATCTAATTTATAATATTAATTATAGTTAATATGCTATAAAATATTACTAAAATACAATTAATATATTGATATTTTTTTAAATTAGAATTGTATTATGCGAAGATAATTATAGCAATAAAAACATAATAAATATTGAATCAACATGATATGCAATTACAAATACTTTAAAACATATATTATAATTTAGAATTTAGAATAATAAATGAATAGAAATATATATCTCATTTACCATGTATAAATATAAATCATGTGTATACTTTTAATAAAAAATATAATTTTTGAGGTGTTAATCTAATACATTAATATAAAATTTACTTTAGAAAGAAGAAATATTGCCTTTATAATATTAAAAAATAATAAATATGAATATAATAAAATTAAATTAAATTAATAAAAACTATAAACTATTTGAAACATTTAAAAATACATACAATCTTTTTAAAATCATGTGTTATGCAAAAATTAAGATTAGTAAGTAGTAAATGTGACTCTTAAACAATATAGAGTTATATTAGCCAAGATGTGAGATTTATTTAAAATTATATATAATCTAAAATTATAACAGGATTTATATTTAAATGAAATTATATTTTATTTTTTAAATATAAGTATTTTTCACTTAGAATAATATGATGAGTTTTTTTAAATTAGATTGTAAACATATAGAATGAGCGAGATAGTGTTTGAGATTTATTGTATGTGTTGTGTGCATCTGTGGTGGCAGTGACATGTGATTTTATAACCTGATATAGAACGCATTGTCATGTTGATTTAAATAGTCTATATCAATCCTTTAATTTGTGCAAGTAGATGGTTTTCTCCATGAAATTCTTTATTTTCGATATTTTTATTTGTTATTATGCTTTTTACAGTTGGGTTTTACTAACATTTGCTTAATCTTCCTGGGAAGAAAAAGAAAAAGAGTTGAAAACCTAAAAAGAGTATTTTCTTTGAGAATAATTATGATGATACATATATCATGTACCTTATTTGCCTTATGCAAAAAATAGCAGCTAACTTAGATCCTTTAATACATATATAGTGCTCCAATCCTCCACTTGAATTTGTCTTAGAAAAATATATAAGGAGATATATTTTGGTAGAATTCATTAAAATAAGTTACCTGCTCTCGTACCAATGTTTTACCCTACTCATATATGAGAGAACATCCTTCTTTATCTTTTACTAACTCATTATTTTTATTTATTATGATGTCATACTTTGTGCAATGATAATCGAGAACATAAGAAGTTTATGCAAGTACATAGCCTTTAAGTGGTGAATTAATGTATGCATTATATGTGTGACATTGTTTTGTCTTTGATAAGGTGATATGGTAGTTTCTAATGAACTCGGTCAAAGCTCTAATTTTTTTTTATGGGGCGGTCTTGATGACCTTTTTCAAGATATATTATTAGCTATCTTGGAGAAAGAAGAGAAAAATTATTGAGATCAAATCTTAATTTGTTGTTTACGTTTATGTAGACACATTTAAAGTGCCATTAAAGTGTACATTTATAAGAAAAATATATAAATTGCCATTATGTGAACATTTGTAGACATTTAGTTGCGGAATATTTGTTATGGGCATTTATGTAGACATTTAGTTGCGGAATTAACGCACACTACAAGAAAAAATAGGCTATGTAGACATTTATAAGTGCCATTAAGTGTTTATTAATACACTTAGTCTATCATGACATTTTCAAGAAATGTCGTCTAATCTAATGTAACAACCGAACCCGGTGCCTAATATGACATTTTGTGAGTAAGAGCATGCTCAAACGAGCCGACGCGATTCGCTTGATTCCGATTACGGAATCGAGGCAAAGCCGTAAAACCCGCAGTTCGGTTCGGTTCTAGCAAAACCCGAGCAGAGAACCGCGCATTGAAAGCCATGGGTTTGGGCAAGACCACTCCGATTTTGAAAATTCTAGCCCGTTGAGATCCAAGCCCAAATTAAAAATAGTTGAGATCAACGGCCGAGATTAAAAAAGCCAGATTCTGAGGCCTTTGAATTCGAAAGCCATTGAATCATCGGTTCAGGTTCGAGCTTAGGTTTCGACCTTTTTTTTCTTTCAAGATTTCATCTATAAATACCACTTATCATTCCCACTCGAAATTCACCCCCAAAAGTGATTCAACTCATTACTTTCTTCTCATCTCTCAAGTCTCAACTCTCCTCAATTCTCAAAGTTTATTATTTACATATTATTTACATTACTTACATACATACCTTTACACTACCTTTATAATTTATATATTAGTATATTTCTTGACTATATATCATACTACACTGTATTATACTACACTATGTATATATACACTATATATTACCTTTATGCTACTATACTACATATTAGTATATTACACTACACTATATTGTTACATATACACTTACATAAAGTATTATGTGAAACCGTCAAAGCAAGGAGGTGAAATTAAAGGCAAGAAGCTTCTTTCCCATATATTTAGTTAGTCTTGCACAACCACAGTCAAACCGTCAGTGGGTTTAGATGATATTGAGGCCACGCTTGGTCGGTTATGAGAATCCTGCGAAGATGATGCTATACCACGAGGTCCTGACCGATCCCCCACTAAAGAATTAAAACCGCTGGCGACTCAATGTAGAATGATCAACCCCAACTCCAAGTCGAGCTCAACTTAAGTATGATATTTTTGCAAGTCAACTTTAATAAAGAGTGATCCGCGATGATGATCTTATTAAAGTTCATTGCAAAGCTATTGTGAAAATATATTCTTTTTGTCAAATGAGGGGATATGGGACATTAGAAACGTTGAAAAAAATTCACGGGATAGAGTTGGAATTGGATTGACCAAGCACAACTTAGGTAAGTTCACGTCAACCCGATGGCGATTGGTGCCAGGTTGGCCAGTAAGTAACCCCAACTACTCTATTTACATTTGATCAAATGAAATATAATGTTGGGATTATCTTTGGAAAATGTCTTTTACTGTATAATCAGGACTAGCCCGAATTCGGACTTATTCTTGAAATAAATTGTTTATCCTTTGTTGCTTTAAATATGATTGAATGTTACATATATATTCTTGCATAAGCTGTTCATTAAATAGTCGTGTTACATTGTAGTTAATTTAGTGATACGAATCCGCAGAAGATTAAATTAACGTTCCTTGTAACTAAAAGGTACACCGTTCCACGACCTAGATGGAAATGAACAATCCATCGTGAAAGGTTGTAGTGTAAAGGCTGAGACTGGTTTGTCTTGACCAAGAATTACATAGTCGCATGTGATGCATTGAAGAGGACCTCTGAGGAGGACTAAATTCTTGGCCCGAACTAGGAAGAATTGAACCTCGGTGGTTAGTTGTTTCTTAATCTTCGTCCACTTAAATAAGATTGCGTGTGGTTAATGCTTGTGGCGACATATGGGAAGAGAATCGGGTATGGTCAATCTTACTTATATCTTGGGGCGATATTATTGGTCACATCGATTGCGCTAAGATTTAATACGGGAGAATCGTTAATGCAATGCGCTTGTTAGATTTGCTCAGCAGGAGGTTCGCCAAGGTTTATCATACCAAAATCTTGCGATTAGAACTAGTTTCCGGTATGGATAATAATATTGAACCGTTCCTTTTGCAAAGATAAAAGATATTAATTAATGGAAAACTATTCGATTGGCTTGAATTAATTAATGGGCTAGATAATCTTAAACAAGGGAAATAATAGCAAGAGCCATATTAAGCATAATATGGGTTAAGATGGATAGTGCAATATTAATTATGTAGTGGGATTAATTAATATTTATGGGCTTGAAAAATATTGTGGCTCGATATTGATAATTGAATCCATTGGAAGATCGATCTTAATTCTCCTAAAGGCTAAAGTAGCCCAAGATAAAGTCAATAACTGAAAAAAGTGTTTAAAAATAAAATAAATTTATTGCCTATTTTTTCTTGTAATTTTTTCTAAAAATTTATGGATAAAAAGGGAGAAAGATTTCTTTGAATTTTGTTATGAATGAAGATATGTATTCTTGGAGCACAAGATTATCTCTCATTAAATTCAAGAAATCTCCCACTTGATTGATATAGTGTGTTGAAATTTTGAAGAATAAAGGGCAAGAAAGATTTTCTTGATTTTTCTTGAAAAGACATATGGAAGATATGTATTCTTGATACGAGAATATCGTAAATTAAAGATCGAATCTTGGAATCTTGACGTGATATTTTTGAAAAATCCATAACTTGATGGGGTGGGATTTTGTGAATATTTTAATTATGGGAAAAGAATATAGGAGATATATTCAAGATTTTTGGAGATCAGAAAAATTTTCCCACATTGTTTTTACCCAAAATCCCCATCACCCATCTATAAATAGGGATGATTCTTTCATTTCAAGTCGCGATTCCATGTCTTTGAAAAATTAACCAAATCGCTTAAAGTGTGCAACAAAAGTTTATTTTTCCTTTTTTGTTAATTGTTCACGGTATCCTTCCACGGATTGTCGAGAACAGGGCGTGCGAATACTTTGGGAAGGACTTTTGGTGTATTTTCATACAAGACCATTGCCATTCGAAGAATGCGTTCCGTAATTAAACTCGTATTAATTCACTTTGTCGTGGGATTTACATTGAATTGTTTATGCATGATTTGTTGTTGAAATTATTATTTGAATTAATATGGGTTAATTCATCTTGTAATAATTGTTAGAATTAAATTTGTATTTAAATATTAGAAGTAGAATAGATCCGGGTAAGTATTCCCCAACCCAAAATTGTTAGCTAAATTTGTGTGCACCTGACACCTTAAACTTTCAATTTAGATAATCCCTTTTGGAATGATTTTGTTAACCCAGTACTTCAACTTGCATGACAAAAAAAGTTTCCGTGGTGCTACTACTTTCGTGATGTTACTAAAGTTGTTTATGAGTATGAATATTTTGATTAATACATTTGATTTAAATGTTAAAGGATTTGTATATGCGGATATTTGGAGTGAGTAATTTTCAAAAAGCTTGTAGTTATATAGGAGTTACATGCACTTGGATTGATGATTAGGTGAACATTGGGGAGATTTATAGTTTTGATGAAAGTTCCAACAACACATGTAATAGGACCGATCGAGACACATTATTTGTTGATATTTATATTACTGCGTAGGAGACCCGTTGATAATTCTTTATAGAACAAGCGATGTAATAGATAGGTCATATTGAGGGGAACTCAATATGTATAGGTCAAATCCCGAAGACTCAAGAACAAGGCGATGTCAAATAGGCGGGCAGCTAGAAAAAGAGCGAAGATCGGATCGATCGATCGATCGAGATATCTCGGTGAGTGGTAAACAACTTCGGGGATACTCGAAGATCGGATGACTTCGGATGATCGGACGGAAAGACCTACATCGGTAGGATACGCTGGTTGAGCTAAGTCAACTTGACGCGAAGACTCCTGTCGGGTGGTGATCGATTCGGTGATCAAGTCAGCTCGCAATTAATCGATGTTTGGCTGTCGTCGTCATGATCCGGAACAGAAGAATGTTAAGCTTGGATTGGAAGCGACTGGCGAAAAGTAAATCGCTATCGATAAGAACAAGACCGTATGATCCAGACCGACAGTGCGCGAGTTTGATTTTACCTCTCATAGCGGCTACAAAGTACAAATTCCTTGTTTCGGTAATGCAGATTCTGAGCCCCAGTCACATCCGAGCACGCAAGTCTACACCAAATATAACTGAAGTTCAAATTGCTCTCCAACGGCTCTTGATTTCAAGGTCTATATATATGGGATACACTTTAGAGTGAAACGGAAATATGAGCAATATTTGAACAATCAAAGCTCAAGCTAATTTACCAGTTGCTTTTGAGAACGATCGAAATACTTTTATTAAGTGTTCATCCCATAAGTTCTTAACATAGAAATCTTTTCATCTAGTGAGTTAGGCTGCTTGTCATGAAAGATTTCATAGTTGAGAACCTCAACAATCTTACCCCAAA